>CM076569.1:636291495-636730542 GCA_034641835.2 Pinus albicaulis
TCCACTATTATTTTATAATTTTCTTAGGAGGCCCATTTTAGACCTCAAAATTCCCCTAATGACCATAACCCCTAGGAGGATGAGTGTACCGATGTGAAAGGGATCCAACGATACCGTCAGCAACATGATATTCCTCCGGTGCATGGCACCACCATGTCTAGGGAGATGAGGTAAGACGGTATAAACATAACCAGATTGCACATAGATCAAGTCATATTTCAACACAAATTGGAGTGCTTCTTGCTTAGTATGAGGAAAGTGAGACGCAACATATTTACCAATAGAGGGAAAAAGGGATCTAAGAAACCAGTCCATGTAGACATGGTATTCAAAAACTGGAGCTTGACATAAGCTCTTGCTTCTGCGCCATTCTTGAACATGGTCAGATAGGCGGGTGCAGAAGTTTGACAGAAAGTGGTCAAAATTTCAGTACTAGTGTCATAGCGAAGGGGAAGCTAGAAGTAGGACATAAACGCCTTTTCGAGAGTCGCAAAAGTGTCATGAGAGGCAACGACCTAGTCAACATACCACTTGGAAGCTTCTCTAGTAAGCATATGCTAGAATAACCAAAGACAGATAGAGTCATCAATGATAGAGTTGGACGAAAACCACATGTGGAAAGAACGAGCCTGGTTGGTAGGATCCTCTCCAACATTTCCTTCAAACTTAGGGATGTCTGAAGGAAGCTTGGTTGGCATAGCAGGCCAACTTGTATCATGGTGTATAGGGTCATTAATCAACTGGCTTAACTTGGGAAGGCTTAGGCCTACCATATAAGGAAGAAAGTGAGAAACCAGAATTATTCCTATTGCAGCCCCACTAGTAGCAGTTATAGCATTAGATCCGAGGCCACCACCAGTGGTAGGTCCTGCAATAGACATGATGAAGGTGAAAGGTGCAGGAGAAACGGGGATGGAAACAAAAGGGGAACCCAATGAACCAGAATTAGAGTTGGAATGGGGACTCGACGGAGGACTAACTCGGACCCTATGTGGTGGAGTAATTCTTCCTAACGGAAACTGAGGATGAAGACCTTGGAGTCTTTGAGATAAGCGCCTTGGGGGCACAGTGATGGAAAAGATACATAGAACCCAATAAGGAAGAGAGGTAAACAAGGGAACGAAGGTGCATATTAATTAATTACAATTTTTTAGTCTTGTCCTGGCGATGTAAACCAGACACTCTTCACTTTAGGTGTGTGTGTGTGTGTGATAAGTGTGTTGATTTTAATTAAGCCTAGACGTGTGTATAGAAAAAATAAAAAAGATGTTGTATTACTTGTTAGCCACTTATAAAATTTGTTATACCAAAAGGTGGCTAAATCATTTTTAGAGCCTTCAAGGAAAAAAATTTATTGCAAAAAGTGTTGGCTCTTGAAGACTCTTGAAAGGCCCCATGCCTCTGTCCAAAGCTTCACTATTGTGCCCATTTTACATTCAGAAATCCTTCTAATTTCAAAGACATGATACTGCTACAAACACCATTTTCCCCTTCCTCCCACTTCCAAAACTAACCTCATTTTCTACCCCTTTCATTTTCATCAAAATCGTTCATTTTCATATTTTTCTCCTTCCCCTCCATCAAAACCCCTTTGATAAGGTTTAAGACTCCTTCTTTGCCTTATCGAAACCCTCAAACCCTTGAAAAAACGTTGAAAACTCCATAAAAATGCATATTTTTGTGTTAAGGTTTAAGCCCCCTTGGGCTAAGTCCTTAGCCATTTTATTTCCATATAACACTCGGCCCTGTAGACGGGCACCAAACCGTATTGCAGATATATTTTCTGCCCCAAAACAATAAACCTTTGTTTATATTAAATTTTGGGTTTTAAATATTTTTGTCGTTATATTAAAAGAAAACCGGGCGGATTCCATTGCACCGCTTTTAAGAGGGAGGTGGGTTTTTCCGTTTGGCAGCGATCAGCGCCACCGGCCGACACGTGGCCTTGAGAACTATTGAAAAACTGCCCTCATCGCGCATTAAATTTCGACTGTGGGCTCGACGCGATATTGATGTGCATCGTCCGATCTGAGGCCACTCATCGAACGGTGATCGTGCTCTGGAGAAGCCCGTGTGTTAGTCCAAGGTACGACGCGTTTCATTGAAATTCTCTACTGTCGATCTGATCTACAGATCGATGGCCCATGCTCGATCACCCTGGTCCCCTCGTCCATAGCGGCAGTCGGTGGTCCCCAACGCCACATCAGCGTCCACCCGGAAAAATTTAATTGGGGCAGGTTTTCATTGTTTCCCCACACAATCAGCAAGTTCGGACTCGGGGAATTTTATTCACCTTGGTTTTATTGAAATTTTCTGAGGTCTGGGCATATTTTATAAGGTTTTTTACATAAGATCCCCACCGTTGATTGTGTGGGCTGATCTCATCCGACGGCTCACGTGTGTCCCGATCTCCAAACGCCTTTTTTAACCATTTTTCGCCGAAACAAAGGTCTTTGGCCCATTTTCTCCGTTTTTCCAAATACAGCGACTCTTTCACTTTCACTGATCACCCTCGCTCCCAATCGTTGATCTCTACACGATCAACGGTTCTGATTTAACTTCTTCTTCCGCCTTCCCTTTGACCTCCTCTGATCAATCTTGACTGTTGAATGATGCCATCCAATGGCCACGCTCTCCCCACATGTCCTTCCAAAGCAGTAAACCTATATTTGCAGGATTTCATAATTTTTTTTGTATTTTGAAGGGATTAAATGGTTTTTCCACCATGCTGAAGAAAATTCAAAGGTTGAGGGTGACGATCCTCCTGCCATATCACCCCTGCACAGCCCTGCACACGAAAAAACACAGTGAATCGAGCAAAAATAAAAAAGTATCAGTGTCGAAGACAATAATATACCAGAACAGAACATTGAAGACAGATCTGTGGGGATTACGTCTAAGATGGTTTATCAAAATCCTAATCCCCAATTAAAACACAGTTAACAGAAAAATCATAAAATTTCATCAGACAGAAAACCTCCACCGCCACATCTGAGGAAAATTGATTCCTCCCAGCTACCACAGTGCCACCTGTGCCTCAAAGAATTCAAACAGAGGCCGAAGTTATTGATCAATATCAGGTATTTTCCTCAGCGTAGCCAGAGAAGTTAATTCTGCAAACAAACTTAATGACAAAATATCACCAGAGTTACTTTGACATCACACAGAGCCTCAAAGGTCAAAAAGAGCTCCCACCGAGCTTAAATATTTATGTAAATCATTTAATACAGAGGACACCTATGTAAACTTCTTCATCAAGCCCCCCAAAGGCTGAGAAGCCATTAAGTCTGTATTAATTATCTTTAGAGATCTTTTATCAGATCTCACCTCCTCATTCTTCTATAAATACTACTGCAGAAGATGAGAGAGAGGTTTGTTGATTTGGCTACTTAACATTGAAATGTAATTGAGCTTGATATTTCTATCTGTAAATAGTGTTCACTGGCTCTTGGAGCTCTGCTTGTGATAGATAAGTTAGGCTGAGATGTAAAGATGATTGCTAAACTAAAGCATTGGACTTAAAGATGTAACTGGTTTGGAGCATCAATACAAGCTGATTTATGGGAACCTAGTCTATGTTGACGGTGATCTTTTTCTCATTGTGACTTGTTATTTTGTTTCTATCTTCAATGTGTTCATCTTCTCTTATAAAGAACAAAATTCATAGAGTTAGGACCTACTGTATACCAGTACCCTTCTCTAACTAAAAATATTTATCTGAATGTTTTCTTCCAAACTGTGTTATTTAGGAATGATTTAATTCAGTTTAAGCATAGGAATGCCGGCGTTCCCTCGTCTTATTGTCTTAGCTGAATATTATTCTTAAATGTTATGTTCAGTATTAGTTAAGTAGAGATGAACTAAGGAAGATATGGTGTGCCCTGGTCCTAGTTTTATCCCCAAAGACTGTCTGAATGTTTCCCTTGGAATGTGTTAAAAGCTGGCTAGTTTAGAAGTACTTACCAGATCTTAGAACATCCTTTGTTATCATTTGTGTTTCCCTCTGTTTTTATATGTTTTCTATTGAAAGTGTATCAGAGGTTGGCTAGTTTCAAAGTACTTACCAGATCCTAGTTTACTTTCATGTCTTTCTTAAGTGTTTGTCAAAGGCTAGCTAGTTTCAAAGTACTTACCAGATCCTAGGCTACTCTTTGTTCTTCATCTGTTTAATTCCCCTTATTTTTGTATCATTTCATTCCATAAATCAAATTTCAAATAGATCCTTAGACATAGATGACTTGCCCCATGGACCACTCTTGCCTCTTGTTGTTTCAATTAAACCCTATTATGACTCCATAGCCCAATGGACAAAAACCTACAATTATCTATCTTCCTAGCCAAAGCTTGTTCTATTTGCTTGCAACTTCACACCTTTGAAAGTCTTTGCACTTAGAAATTTCCACCTCAAACAGTAATCATGCTCAACCATCCAAAAAACAAAACAAACCCTCGGCCATCATAACTAGCCTAATATCATTAACAAAACTTCAAAATACAAATCCATCTTTGCACATATTGGAGAGATCCCTCTTTGGATTCAGGAGGGCTAGATCCTAGAATCCCAAAGTGGTTGAAACGATGTTTCTCCCTGTGATCAGACTTTGCCAATCTTGCTGATTACAAGGAGATAACATTTCTGGCGACTCCGCTGGGGATCGAACTTGAATTTTCACCTTAGGTTCCCTTAAAAACTTCATAAAACCTTGTGAGTAAGAAGCATCCTTTTCAAGCACTACCAAGGAATGGTAATCATGATTAAACTTGTTTGAATCAGTGAAAAGCTAGGTAAAACCTAGGATTCTCATAAGAGTTTGTCTAACCTTGAAATATTAGTTGGCTTAGCCATAAGAGTAGACTGTCTTTGTCTCATAACCATAGCTAAGTTTTGAAATAGAGTTAGGACATTCTTAGAAACCACACAACTTGAAAATAACTCAGAAAACCCAAAAAATATTTCAGATTGGTATCTAATAAACATGGTGGTGGACCATAAAACCTTTTACCTCCTTAAGAGCTAAAAAATTCCACTTGGCGACTCCACAATCCTAAACAGACCTAAAGACTCCATTGGGAAGAACCCTTATAATTTTAATATCATTCAAACTCAGTTAGAGGACTGTAGGATTAAAATTTGTGAAAACAGATTAGTTGACCTTTTAAAGACTGTCATACCTGGTTGAGCTTTTCTTGTTTATTTTGGGTCTGAAAAACAAAACATAGTGGCTCCTAGAAAGATTCACACTAGAGCCTATCCTGACCCCAACCCACCTGAGATAGTTGATAACCTAGAAAGTATCCCTAGGAAATCTCCTAGGATTAAATTATCAACTATTTTCAGATCACCCTTGAGAGTTAATTCAGTTCCTAAAAATCTTTCAGCTCTACAACAATCACAAGTTGACTTAGTAAATCCCTTTAGAACTAGGTCTCTTGATGATTTAGATCAGTCAAATTCTGAGTCTTCACTTTCATCTCCTGAAACAAGTGAACATCCTGGTAGTAGAGAAACAACACCTCCTGATTTACATTTCCTCCACAACTTAGGTGTCTCTCATCCAAGATCAGCTCAGCAATCTACTCCTGGTCTACCCACTTCGGCTCACCCTACATCCACTGTCCAAACCACTCCACTTCAGCCCAATTTCCATTTTGTTAATCCACCTCTTGTGAATCCACCCCCCACCTCCTGCCATGGCTACATGGTATGCCCCCTTAGTCCTTCCTGTACCATTAGTCAATCTTCCACAGGACTATCAGTCCAAAATTCCATTGTATGATGCTAGTAATGATACAACGACATCACAACATGTGGATAAGATGAATGACTACTTTGACAGAAATGAAATTGATGATGATTCTGTCAAGCTTAGATTATTTTCTCAGAGCTTAGGGGGAGAAGTACGAAAATGGTTTAAAGGCTTAACCCCCCACAGTATCAATGATCTCCAAGATTTACATCAGACATTATTAAACAAATGGGAAGTAAATAAGAACCCTCTCCAAGTCTTTTCTGATTACAAGAACCTCCATAGAAACACCGGGGAAAGTGTACAAGCTTATTGTACCAGATTTAACAGTGTATATAATGCACTTTCCCCAGATCTAAAACCTCCACAAGGCTCAGCTTTAAACAAGTTTCCTGAAGGATTTGACCCTGAGATGGCCTATCAGCTGAGAGAGATAGATCCTAAAACTCTTGAAGAGATGCAAACATGTGCTCTTTCTGTGGAAGTCAACTTGATGGAGAAGAGAGCAAGAATGAAAAATGAAAAGAGAGTGTCCTTTAGAGAGGAATCTACACCCTCTACTTCCAACTCAAAGATGGAGAGAATGATGGAAGAAATTATAAAGAAAATGAGCATCCTTGAGAGAGCACAAGCTAGTCAAAACCAAACTGCTCCTCAACATAGAAACCAGAACCAGAATCAAAATTTTAGAAGGAACCAACCTCCAAACAGACCCAAGGAAGATGATTAACAGATCACTCCTCCCTTTCATCAAAACTATGTAAGTGAGGTTGAGGAAACATATGAGATAACAGAGGAAGATGATATCAACATGATGGGGGTAGGTGATGATGACTTTGAGGTTCATTACGATAGAAAACAAGGTCTTTATACACCTTATGATGACAAAAGAGATGATGATGAAATTTATTATCAAGACATGGGAAATGTCATCATAGAGTCTCAAAGAGAATATGACCTAAGAAGCAAAAATCGTCAACAAACTCCCAACACCAAAACCTCTGAGAAATCTTCACAAAAAATCACTCCAACCAAGCCTAAAGTTGTCAAACAAAAGGAAAAAACAGTGACTGTTAATTCTAATAAAGGTAAAGAGAAAGGCACTCAAAACAATGAAAAACAGAGTGCAGACATTAGTAGTACTAACACTTCAGCTATTACTCCTGTTAAAACCATTTTTTCAAATGTAAATAGAAAAAATCAGCAAGATTATGTTGCTAATAGAGTGGCAGCTAATAAGGCTGAGACAAGTTCTATACAGAACCAAATTCCTTTCAGCCTAGAGCAAGAAATTTCAAAGATTAAAATCTCTGTTCCCCTGACTGAGTTAGCTGCCCAGAATGTATATAGGACCCAAAATTGGAAGGCTTTAAACATTCAAGAGAATAATGACACAGTCAATCTTAATGATGACCAGCCAGAGCTTATTTTTGGTCCTAAGATTGAAGGTAGATATCAAGAGGGACCTGTTCCTCCCTTTTATATAAGTTTAAATGTTCGTGACAAAATTTTGCACAATGCTATGCATGATTCTGGGGCTTCTCATAATTTGATTCCTAACGCTGTAATGGAGAGCCTGGGTCTAGAAATCACCAGACCTTATAAATATATTTACTCTTTTGACTCCAGCAGAGTAAAATGATTAGGATTAATCAAAGACCTCTGCGTTAACTTAGCCCAGATTCCGGCCAAATTTTTAGTCATGGACATTGTTGTGGCTAATGTGCCCCCAAAGTATGGTATGCTATTATCAAGATCTTGGGGGGCTAAGTTACAAGGGACTATGCAAATGGACATGACCTATGTGACTATCCCTGTTTTCAATCAGACTAGAAGACTTTACAGGGAGTCTCATATTAAATACACAGTTAAAATTCAAGACAGACCACAAAATTCTCCTCTTTATTCTATGAATATAGGCCTTGATTCTTTTATTATGTTTAACAATGAAACACTTAGTGAACAAGTCACTTTAACAAAATTAATGGCCGACAGGGAGGAAGAGGCAGATAACGCAGGAGTGTCAAAACAGTCTGCTGCCTTTGAAAACTCTAGCAAACAAAACACAGGTCTTGAGCTACAAATCATGTATCCTTCTCTTTTAAACTTTCAGAGTCAAGAAATTAGTCCTCAACCCAATAAAATATTTGAGGAGTTAGAACAAATCCAACTAAGTGTTGATATTCAACAACAATCAGAAAGCATTTTAGTTGAAGAGGACGATCACCAAACTGAAACTGAAAACAGTCCTCTGTGGAGTATGTATTTTGACGGGTCATGCACTAGAACTAATGCTGGTGCAAGTGTCTGGATCTGAAACACTGAAAACAACCACACAGAAATAATTTCTTGCAGATTAAACTTTCAGTGTTCCAACAACATAGCGGAATATGAATCCCTTCTCTTAGGCTTGTGTTTGTTGAAAAAGTTAGGAGCCAAAATAATCAATGTATATGGGGATTCAGAGTTAGTCATTAGGCAAGTCAATGGGGAGTATAACACAAATCATCCCAGACTCAAAGCCTACCAAAACGATGTCATGGAACTCTTGAAAACATTCAAGGAGTCCAAACTAATTTTTGTCCCGAGAAAAAGAAATATTGCTGCCCACAATTTAGCCTTTGCAGCTAGAACATGCTTAACGCCATATGAAACCAAAGACTACACAACTCAGATAAAATTTAGACCAGCCGTTCCTGATAATGAAAAGTATTGGCAGGTGTTTGACGGAGACAAACAAATAGAAGACTTCATGCAATTCAGAAATGAATTCGAACTACACAGTTCGGACTCAGATTATGATACAGACTGCAGTGAAGAAAATTTTCTTGGTGAAGAAGAACCATCTCCTGGATTTATTGATATTAATCTATTACCAAGAAAACTTCAAAACAAAGCAAAATTGACTGCAGAATTAAAAACAGAAGAGTTGGAAACCCTGTAGTCCAAAGATGAAAGTTTTCCCAAGGGTCTGGCACCTTTAGAAGAGTTGTTTGATTTTAACGATGTGGCCAGGAAGCAAAAACTAGAACCTGTAGAGACTGAAGTGGAAGAGTGCAATATAGGCAGTGAAATTAAACTAAAAATGATTAAACTGTCTATAACTTTACCAGCTCACATGATTGTAGAAAGTAATGTTGCAGCGAAGTAATGTTGCAGAGACAAGATGCAAAGCTCCAACACAAAAGCATCAGACAATTAAGAGACAATTTACTGTAAAGAGGGCCGATTCAAATAATATGCCACAGAAATCAAGTATCAGAAGGTGTATACGGTGAAAGAAATATAAGAAGATATTAGTTAGATTTGATTTGATACCCAGATACACAACAGGACCATGTATGGGCTTATCAATCTAAGAATCCATACATGACAATGGCGTTTTAAAAACACCCTCCCAAAGCAACTAATATAGCAGAAAGATGGATGAAATGAACATGAAATAGTATATCATGCCTGAGCCATATTTAAAGCGCTTGACTGATCTAAGTATGGGTATCAACTAGGATAAATCCTTACCTAAAATTAGTGAGCCACTCGCATTCCAGTACATGATACAAGAAGATGGATAAAATGAAATTTTGTATTAAACACATGAAAGGAAGTTACATACTGTGGGATACCAAAGACAAAAATCCTCTAATACAGATAGAAATCCTCCTCACTGAGACCCTACGGGCTCTGAGCCTTCATAGAAGAGCTTTTACAAGATGTATACAAAAAATGCCTTTCACTGCACAATTCTCTGATAAAAATCTGGAACCCTTACACTGTCTTTCTTCCTCGTTTTTGTAGATGAAAAAGGAGGAGGACCTAATAAAAGAAGTAGGTGAAAACGTTTAATTTTCTTAATTTGAACAAAATTGCGGAAACATTCGCGCCCATGCTGCTTAATTAATATGCTGTGCTATAGGTACTCTGAGGCCGGCTCTCTGAAGTAAAAGTTGTAGGTGCAAATTTCTTCAGGGATAAGACATGAATAATAAAATATGTAACATTTTGTACCTTCCTGAGAGAAAAATATATTGAAGTTAAACCTGGAGGATATGATTTTTATGCACTTGTAATCTTTGCCTTCTGACTTTGAATTGGAATTTAAATTCTTCAATGCCAGACACTGCATTCCTTGATTTTTCATTGCCATTTCTTCGTTGTCCCATTAATTTCTTCATCTGCTTGATCTGTGTTTTGAATTACCCTGGAGGGTTTGATAGCTTTCAACCTATGCTCCTTAAATGACAATCGTATCTCGGCAACTACCCTGGATCTTTCCTCATGAATATGGTACTTGAAAACCTAGAATCGTAACGCGTCTTTCGCTTCAGCAATGGATGCCGCGAATTGTGATAGCTCTTCTTCTTCGCCATAAACCTGCAAAAACCACAAACACATTAAATAAAACCAGGCCCAAGGGTGGTGGATGCGATCGTGACCATGGAATGGTGATGTAGACTGGGAGAAATGATGAGAAGATGCAGGGTGGCGAAAAATGCAGATAAATAGTGGAGGAACGAAGGGTGGAAATGAGATATACAGTGGAACGACGATAAATGGACGAGGCGGAGACACGTGACTTAAACACTGAAATTTGACACATAAACGGAGTATATGAATGGTGGAGGAGAACGCAAATGCCACGTGGGCGTACGAAAGGCTAAGCGGAAGGGACGACTTGGAGGCGGACTTGGTCAATCAGCGGGGTGTGTCAATAATTCTGGGCCATACGATCCAAAAATGAAATCAACAGTTGAAACTTAATCAGAGAGCGATGGAATGGCGGGCCTGGGGTGCCATATACTTAAATTAAAACTCGTGCAGCTTCAGAAAACAACTGTCGTTGGATGAAGGCTTATAGATCCGACGGTTAACGTAAATTTACCTGCACGTCCTGGATCGAACGTTAATGCGTGAAATAGGGCGGTATTGAAACAGTGACCTGGGAAGCGTGGCGCCTACTGAAAGGAATCGCTGGGATTTGAAGAATACCGCCTGTCCTTGAAAGGTGGTGCGGAATAAACAGGCCGGTTTTGGAATCGACGCGCAGCGCAGGGTCCACTAGGGCGGGAAGGATGTGGTACGTCGATCTGTGGTCTGATCGGATGGCGCAAAATGCACCCGATGGCCGTATATGGTAAGCTCTTTTCATTTTGGCCCATGGGCTAGCTCCTGCGTTACGTGGAGAACAAAATGAAGGGGGCTGAGGCCGGAGGGAGCTAGGACCGATATATTTCTGAATATGGGTTTTTGGCCCTTTTGAATACGGTTTTAGGAATGAAAGGTGGCAACGGTAGGTAGGAGACGAAGGTCTTAGGCCACGTAAGAGGATTTAAAAGGATTCAAATGGGACTACTGGCCAAAAATTTGAATGGAGGGGCTGATATGGTCAACAGATAGGATAGTGAATTCGATTTTCCAAACCATTTAATCTTGGATTATCAGTAGATAGATTAGGATAGAAATAAAAGGTTCAAACATGCTCAAAATCTGAACCTAAGTTTCCAAAGAGAATGACTCAAATTTGTTCCAAATTCTGAGTCAAAAGGATGAAAATATGGTTCCAATTAGCTCAAAATCTGAACCAGTTGATAAAGGAAAGACAGCTCAAAACAAAAGTCAAAACAGAGCTGTAAAAAGGGGGAAGGAAATGCTTTGAAATTTCTGATCTCAAGCCTTCCATTTTGATTTAAATTTTTGCAAAATAAGATCTATGTGCAACTTGTTTTTTTTCCATAGACCTGCATCAAGTTAGACTGTTCAATCCTAACTTGTATGCTTTTTGAATTTCTGTTGTAAAATTTAGTGAATAAAATTTGTTGGAAAGTTTAATCCCAACCGATAGTAGAATAGGTAGAAAATCATATGGGCTCAATTGTTTAAACTAAGTCCATGGATAAATAAGGAGTAGAAATAGATTAGATTTCCTGCTTTCAAAAGAATAAAATGTTGTAAAAGATTTTTCCAATCCAAGTGCACTCTAATGAAGAAAAAATGTTAGATTTGTAGGATTGGGTAGGTAGAGAGCTTGTTGATGAAAGATCCATTGTTTTTATGGCTACTAATTTGTTTTCAGAGCAAAAGAATATCATACAAGGAAAGAAAGGCAACCCAATGGATGAGGCAACTGATCAGCCTCCCAGAGAGTGCAATTCTGAAGTTCTTGATGCCTTCAGGAAGGCACCATCCCCAAGTGGAGCCACTGTTAGCCACCTATAAAATTTGTTATACCAAAAGGTGGCTAAATCATTTTTAGAGCCTTCAAGGAACAAATTTTATTGCAAAAAGTGTTGGATCTTGAAGACTCTTGAAAGGCCCCATGCCTCTGTCCAAAGATTCATTGTTTTTCCCATTTTACATTCAGAAATCCTGTTGATTTCAAAGACATGATACTGCTGCAAACACCATTTTCCCCTTCCTCCCACTTCCAAAACTAACCTCATTTTCTACCCCTTTCATTTTCATCAAAATCCTTCATTTTCGTATTTTTCTCCTTCCCCTCCATCAAAACCCCTTTGATAAGGTTTAAGACTCCTTCTTTTCCTTATCGAAACCCTCAAACCCTTGAAAAAACGTTGAAAACTCTATAAAAATGCATATTTTTGTGTTAAGCTTTAAGCCCCCTTGGGCTAAGTCCCTAGCCATTTTCCATATAACCCTCGGCCCTGTAGACGGGTGCCGAACCATATGATAGATATATTTTCCGCCCCCAAACAATAAAAATTTGTTTATATTAAATTTTGGGTTTTAAATATTTTTGTCGGTATATTAAAAGAAAATCGGGCAGATTCCATCGCACCGCTTTTGAGAGGGAGGTGGTTTATTTCGTTTGGCAGCGATCAGTGCCACCGACCGACACGTGGCCTTGAGCACTATAGAAAAACCGCCCTCATCATGCATTAAAGTTCGACTGTGGGCTCGACGCGATATTGATGTGCGCCGTCTGATCTGAGGCCACTCATCGGATGGTGATCGCGCTCTGGAGAAGCCTGTGTGTTAGTCCAAGATACGACGCGTTTCATTGAACTTCTCCGCCGTCGATCTAATTTGCAGATCGACGGCCCATGCTCGATCGCCCCGGTCCCCTCGTCCACAACGGCAGTCGGTGGTCCCCAGCGCCACATCAGCGTCCACCCGGAAAAATTTAATTGGGGTAGGTTTTCATTGTTTCCCCGCACAGTGAGCAAGTGCGGACCTGGGGAATTTTATTCACCTTGGTTTTATTGAAATTTTTTGAGGTCCGGGCGTATTTTATAAGTTTTTTGACATACGATCCCCACCGTTGATATCGTCGGCTGATCTCATCCGACGGCTCACGTGTGTCCCGATCTCCAAATGCCTTGTTTAACCATTTTTTGCCGAAGTAAAGGTCTTTAGCCCATTTTCTCTGTTTTTCCAAATACAACGACTCTTTCGCTTTGACTGATCGCCCTCGCTCCTGACTGTCGATCTCTGCGTGATCGACGGTTCAGATTTAATTTCTTCTTCCACCTTCGCTTTGACCTCCTCTGATCAATCTCGGCCATTGAATGATGCCATCCAACGACCACGCTCTCCCCACATGTCCTTCCAAAGCAGTAAACCTATATATGCAGGATTTCATAATGTTTTTTGTATTTTGCAGGGATTAAATGGTTTTTCCGCCATGATGAATAAAATTCAAAGGTTGAGGGTGACGATCCTCCTGCCTTCGATTCATCAAAGAGAAGCCTTCATAGGGTTTAAACTCCACGTTTCATCGGTGTTTCATGAGGCATTGATGCCATATCACCCCTGCACAGCCCTGTACACGAACAAACACAGTGAATCGAGCACAAATCAAAGAGTATCAGTGTCGAAGACAATAATATAACAGAACAGAAGATTGAAGACAGATCTGTGGGGATTACGTCTAAGATGGTTTATCAAAAGCCTAATCCCCAATTAAAACATAGTTCATAAAATTTCATTAGACAGAAAATCTCCACCGCCACATCTGAGGCAAATTGATTCCTCCCAGCTACCACAGTGCCACTTGTGCCTCAAAGCATTCAAACAGAGGCTGAAGTTATTGATCAAGATCAGGTATTTGCCTCAGCGTAGCCAGAGAAGTTAATTCTGCAAACAAACTTAATGACAAAATATCACTAGAGTTACTTTGACATCACACAGAGCCTCAAAGGTCAAAAAGAGCTCCCACTGAGCTTAAATCTTTATGTAAATAATTTAATACAGAGGATTTCTGTTGAGTTCACATTTTTTGGGAAGTTATTCGCTACCTAAGAGATGATTTCACATGTTATGGGCAAAAAAGTGTGGCTTGCACTTCTGGCTATCTCGGGGGCAAGTTTCAAAAAAAATTGTTGTCTATGTTGCGGTTGATATCTGTTACTTGCGCAATGGCCCAGAAACACACAGAAGTTAGAATTTTTACTGTTTTAGGGTAAAAGGTTAAAAATAACATCAAGGAATGAAAAATAAGAAGCTGAAGAAAAAACCTAGGGGCTAAAACAGCTGGTCATGCAGGGATCTGAAAAACAACAACGATCATAATAAAAAACCCTTATGGAGTTTCCAGTTGTTAGTGTGAAGTCTAATCACAAGCGTACGAAAAAAACTCACTTTAGGTGTGCATAAAAAATAGCCTTAACATCAAATGTGGCTGTCAATTTCCTTATATCTATAGTAGGTGATCAGAATAAATGCTACAAAAATCTAGATCTATGCAGTTAAATACATTAAACAACAAAAATAAACAAGAGTTTCTCCATACATCCAATAGACAAGACAAGAATTTATAAATAATTTTTTGTATTATGACACCTGGGAACGGAACATAGAAAGATGTTACGATTCCCCCTCAATGGGATGGGTTCTTGTATGTCTTGAGTGCTTCAGATCCAAGATCTCTCTCTCTTGATGGTGCAGAAAACTCGTACAAAATGGAACTCAAAGGGAGCTCACAAGAAAAAGTAGAAAAATATGACAATGATGGAGGATCAAAGTTAGACCAAAAGCATAGATCAAAAGGTGATCAAAAAGTGACAAAAGGTAGTGAATGAATAGAAAACCCTTCTATTTATAACAAAATATTGAGTTAGTCTAGATATTGGTGCATAATTAAAATATTATTAACCAAATCTAGATCCAACTTACTTGGAATATTTTATTATTTTTGGTGGAGGGAAAAGGAATTTAGAATTGGTTAAATCCCTTTATTTAATAAATAAATAAATGATTTATTTATTATTTCAAGGATGAGGTTAAGGAATAAATAAATAAATAAATATTTATTCAATTATTTATAAATGATTTAGTCAAATTTAACAAGGAATATTATTAAATAATGATTTAAATAATTATTCCTAGAGAATAATAAGATAAATAATGATTTATCTAATTAATTCTCATGTTTTGGGTTAAATATGACCAGGAATATTAATTAAACAATGGTTTAGCTAATTATCCCTAGAGGAAAATCAAACAAGTAATGATTTATTTAATTATTCCTCATGGGGTTTCTTGTTTGGCCCAAAAATAATTTAATAAACTATGGGTTATTAAATTATTTGTCATAGTGAAATAAATTTTACTATTGTAAAATTGGTCTTACATGGTGTAATTTAGTCCATCTAATAGTAACAGGTTAGATGACCAAAAATTGGTGTAACAGTAAGGTCGCCATTTCATTCCCATAAATTTCTTTCTATAAATACTTTCCTTTGATTGGATGGATTTCAAAAGAAATGGGTCTTCCTTCTTGCATTAAAATATCACCAAATCCATTTCCTGAGGCATCACAGTCCACAATAAAGGTTTTTGTGAAGTCTGGTGTAGCTAAGACCGGTGCTTGGAACATTGCATCTTTAAGATGTTCAAAGGCCTTAGTTGCTTCAGGAGTCCATGAAAATGCATCTTTCTTCAATATTGTTGTTAGAGGTGTTGCTATTCTCCCATAATTATTAACAAATTTGTGATAATACCTTGTTAACCCGAGAAATCCTCGCAACTTCTTTATGGTTGTGGGGAATTTCCACTCCTTAAAGGCTTTAATTTTATTAGGGTCTACCTTAACACCATCCTAAGATACAATATGACCGAGATATTCCACCTCTTGTACTCCAAGGAAATGTTTGGAGTTTTTTCATATAATTGTTTCTCCTCCAATAGTTTGAGCACCATGTCAACATGGTTAACATGATCCTTCCAAGACCTGTTGTAGATTAGTATAGCATCAAAAAATGCTAACCCAAAATTTCCAAGGAAGGGTTTGAAAATGGAATTCATCAACCCTTGAAATGTAGAAGGTGCATTGGTGAGGCCAAAAAACATGACCAAAAATTCATAATGAACCTCATGAGTTTGAAATTTTGTTTTAGGAATGTCTTCAGTCTTCATTCTAATTTGATGATATCCTGAACGAAGATCCAACTTGGTGAAGTAAATTTCTCCATGTAATTCATACAATAATTCATCAATCACAGGAATGGGAAATTTATCTTTAATAGTGAGCTTATTGAGCTCCCTATAATCCAGACACATGCGTCTGATCTATCGTTCTTGTGAACCAATACTACTGGATCAGAGAAAGCACTTTGACTAGGTTGAATTCTACCAGTCTCTAGAATTTCTACAATCATACATTCAATTTCGCTCTTTTGGACATAAGGATATTTGTAAGGCCTGATGTTTGGAGGAACAGTTCCTATAATCAAATTAATATCATGATCATGATCACAAATAGGTGGGATTCCCTTGGGAGTTTCAAACACCTTGGTTTGATTTTCCAATACTTTTTGGAGATTTGGAGAAACATATTATTTTGATGGTGGAACTTCTAGTGAGCATAATTGTGCAATGACACCTCATTGTTATTTCTTTAGAAGCTTTTCCATGAAATTTCAGCTTATTATATTTCCCAGCTTCCTTGCAATACCCCGTAATTCAATTTCCTTTCCTTTCGAAGAAAATTTCAAGAAAATTTCTTGAAAATTAAAAGCTATCGTCCCCAAAGATTGTAACCATTTTACTCATAGTAAAACATCAACACCACCGATTGGAATTGAAATCATTGGAATATTAAATACATATTTCCCCATGGTTATCTTTATATTATGGCACTTTCCAGAGAAGTTTATAGTTCCTCCATTTTCCACCATCACTTGACACTCTGGCATTGGGTATAGGAAGCAATTCAATTCCTTGGCTACCTTACAATGAATAAAATTATGGGTACTAACTGAATCAATAAGAACAATTACATTTTTCTTCTTGATATGACCTTCTATCTTGAGAGTTTGAGGAGTGGTAATTCCTTCCAATACATTATAAGATATGTTCAGACTCATTACTTCTTCCTCTAGGGTTGGTTCTTGGTGTATATCCTCTTATTTTGAAGTTTCTGGTTCCTTTTCTTCCTCCTCTTCACAATCTACGTAGAATAATTTCTTCTCAGCACACTTATGAAATTTAGTATATTTTCTATCACAACTATATAAAATCCCTTTTTCTCTTTTTTCTTCCAATTTTTGTGGTGTCAACCTTGTAGGTTGTGGAAATATAGGAGTATAAACACTTTGATCTTTGTAGTTCTGAGTGGTAAACTTCCTTGTCGCCATAGTTTTTCTTTCAATTTTTCTTGCCAAGCTGAATGCCTTCTCCAATGTATCAGGTTCCCAAAGGCAAATATCATGTTGGATATTATACTTTATATTCCCTATAAAAACATCAATCCTATGTTCCTCTAGAAAATTATTTACCCTTATATTCAATTTTTGGAAGTCCTCAATGTGCTCCATCATTGAACCCTTTTATTTGAGAATTATCAATTGGCTAAAGAAGGTGTTTCTCTTTGTATCGTCATAATGTGCTATTGTTTCTTTCGTAAAAATTGACCAAGTGACTAGTGGTTTACGAAAACAAAGCCATTAATACCATACAAACTTATTTTGTTCTAAATATAAAGTTGCAATGCGTACATTTTGGGTGTTTTGTGTATTATGGAGCTCAAAGTATTTCTCCATTTGTAGTATCCAAGTTATCATATCCTTGCCATAAAACTTACTCATATCTATGTTTGGAATATGGTGGGTCTTAAATCCAACATTAGAGTCTATGAAATCATGATAAACATTTATTTTGTTCTCATCATGAGTTTCCTCTACTACCTTTTCACCATTAGGAAGTTTTTCTTGTAGCAACTTTGCAAAACCTTCCTTCTAAAATTCCATGTACTTCTTCAATTCTTCCATTTTTCCTTCTATACCATCCATATTAGCCTCTACACCATCCATCTTAGCTTCCATTCCATTCTGCAGGTGGGTGCAGAATGTAGGATAGTTAGCAGGAAATTTTTTCTGGAGTATAATTTAGTCATTTTTTGACCTTTTTGAGTGCAGAAAGAGCCCAGCTAGGGGTTTTTGACCATTCTAGAGCTATTGAAGACAATATTTTTTCATTCTGAACACTACAATTTTGTGTAAACACATATTTTTAAGCATAATGAAAGAGGGCCAACATTGGAAGTTGGACGAGGATATGTAGCCCAGGAGGGGTGAACTCCTTAATCCTTTTTTATCTTGTGTTTCTATTATGGTATTGTTGTCTCTATTATTTTCTGAAAAAACTGAGCTTAAAATAATCATTTATGTGTTAACAAAACCTACATAATTGCATAAAAACCCTAAGAATTTCACTCCCAAATTTCACCAAAAACCTTCAAGTTTACATATATGGATCAGTTTGGTATCATAGCTTTGGTTCTTTCATTGTTTTGAGGGTTTAATTATATTGCAATTGTTTCTGATGCTTACAATTTTGGTGCTCAAAAGAGGAGAAGGAAAACTTGTGGGAACAAGTCCTCAACCTAGTTCAAGGAGATCATATTTTCCACAATCTCCACCACCAGTTTCACCTCAATTTTCACCAAAAGCCTCACCAATCATGGCACATGAAGGAGAGCTTGAAAATATGACTAAGGATGAGAAGGATTTTAAGAAATAATTCTTTGACATGACTGAGATGGTGAACGTTCTCTATGAGGAAAGGAATTCAAGGTTGCAAGGTGAGAGCTCAAACCATTCAAAGAGAAATGGAGGAAATGGAGACAAACATCTAAAAGGAATGGAGGGAATGGTGACAAACTAGTTCTAAATCCACCTTTATCCTCACCTTCATCTTCACCATCATCATCTTCTACAAAACCCCTTCACAAACACCTCCACATTCTCCAAAGGAACATGGTAAAACTCCACTTTTAAAACTTGACATAAAGTTTGAATTTCCTATGTATAATGGAAAGGTAAATGCTGAGAAATTAGATAATTCGGTTTGTCAGCTTGAAGTGTATTGCAGGATACAAATAATTAATGATGATGAGATCAAGATTCAACTTTCTTGATTAAGGTTGGAAAGTGCAGCACTTACTTGGTGGGATGCCAAAACTCAAGAGGAAATGAAGAAACATGGGAAGGTTTAATCCTCTTGGAATGATTTTTTTGCTACATTAAGAATATTTTTTTATCCTTTAACATACATGAAAAAAAATATAATGGATTGGAAAAACTTTAGGCAATTAAAGGGTCAAATTGTGTAAAGTTATACCCAAGAGTTTAGAAGGAAAGAATTGATATTTTGTGTATATTTATCCTCTCAATATGCTTTACTCAATTACATTGGAGGTTTACATAGCTACTTGAGACACGTTATTCTCATGTCTAACCATAAAAATTTAGATGAGGCTTGTGTATAGGAAACACATCTAGAATCAAGAGGGAAGAATGTTTTTGAGGAAACTAATGAGAACTCATTTGATTCTGGAGACAAAGTAAAGGGGAGAAAGAATGGAAAAGGGAAGAGGAATGCTTCCATCAATAAGGAGAAATAAAAACTCAAATGAAAACACTTTTCCAAAGAAGGCCATGATGAATACCACTATTTGAAACTTCATCCTGAGATGAGACCCACAAATTTTAACAACAAGGATAAAGAAAAGGTTGTCGCAACTATACAACAAGACTTAGGATCAGATTCCCGGGATGAAACAAAGATCACAGCCATGGGATTGAAATGTATGGACATTGCAAGTACTAGTTCTTCAAATAGTATCAATGAAACTAAATATGAAAGAACAAGGATAGAGCTTTTCCACATTATATTTATTTCAAAACATACCAAGATAGATACACTGTTTGATAGTGGATCACAAGCAAACCTCATTTCAAAATATACTATCAAGAAATTAATTTTGAAACCACTCCTCATCGTAAACCTTATCCTTTAGGTCAGGTATGTGAGAATTTCCTTTGTTATGAAACCTCCTCCCAAACTTCCTTTGAGATTTTCCATCACTGCAAACTTCCTTTGTTATGAAACTAGCTCACAATATAGAAGAAAAGAGAGATCAATGACTTAGAAATCAGCCTCTCCGAGGGGGAAACCTCATTTACATTACATAAATGAACAATTCTTGGATGATATAAATTAAAAAACCTCCTTTCTATATATAGGAGTCCATGGGGTCACAATATAATCCTAGCCGACGTAACAATAATAATGTAAGGGTACAACAATAACAAAATTGGTCTTTTATGGGGCACAATAATAACAATATGGGGACTACACGAGTACAACAATAATAATAATGGGGCTAAAATAACAATAATAAGGGACTACACTAGTAATATAGGGACCTACCATGCCCCTCTCCTTCAAAAAAGTGTTGTCCTCAACGCTTTAGTAGTTATGGATGCTTCTATATAAAATTCTCATCCTCCCATGTGGAATCTTCAGTGGGTAAGTTCTTCCACTTGATGATATACTCTGAAATTGATCGATTTTTTAGCTATCGAGTTCCTGTTTCTGTGGATGCTTTAGGTTCCAATATGATTTTTCCTTCCTCGTCAAGTTTTGGTAATATTTTTTGAACCGGAAATTTGTCACATATAACCTTCTTTAAGCCTGAGACATGGAAAACTAGGTGCACTCTGGACAATGCAAGAAGCTCCAATTTGTATGCCATAGTACCAATCTTTTGTAACACCTTGTAAGGACCATATTACTTTGGTGATAATTTAGTATCCTTATTAGCTTGCTTGAGGGGCATCTTTTTGTATGGTTGTAGCCGTAAAAATACCCAGTCGCGTACATCAAAACTTCTCTCGCTGCAATGCTGATCTACCTATTGTTTCATTTGATTTTGTTCTAATTTTAGGTTATCCTTTAAGAGTTTGAGAACTTGTTTTTGATTCTTTATGTGATCTTCCACTGCTTGAACCTTATAATTTTCTCTTAAAGATGATGTGATGGACAGTGGATGATATCCATAAAGTGCCATAAATGGGGTCATTTTTGTTGTAGTGTAGAAGGAAGTGTTATTCTACCATTTAGCCAGAGGTAACCAATTGACCCATTGTGTTTGTTTATTGGATACAAAGCAACGAAGATATCCTTCCAAACATTTTTTCACTATCTCAATTTTCCCATCGGATTGAGGATGATAAGATGAGCCATGAGCTAGTTGAGTACCCAAACAAGAAAATAATTTAGTCCAAACATTTCCAGTGAAAATGGGATCTCTATTGCTTACAATAATATTTAGGTTTCCATGTAGCTTTTGAATTGTTTCCATAAATGCAATACCAATTGTACTTGATTTAAATGGATGAGATAATCCACAAAAGTGTGCATATTTGGTAAGTCTATCAACTACCGCCATGATGACACACGCTCCTTCAAACTTAGGTAAACCTACGATAAAATCCATTGAAACCTCCTCCCAATGTTGATTTGGAATGGATAAAGGTTGTAGCAAACCCGGGGTCTTAATTGTCTCAACTTTATTTTGCTAGCAAACCAAACATTATGCCACAAACTTTTGAATATCATATTTAAGGCCATCCCAAAAAAATTATTTCTTCACCCTCTGGTAAGTTTTTAAAAATCCTGAGTTTCCTCCTAAGGGAGAGGTGTGAAATTCCAAAAGAATATTTTCTTTGAGTTGGGAATTCTTACAAATATATAAGCAATTTTTCTACCATAAGGAATCATTTTTCCAACTAAATGTATCAGATGTACTGGGATCTTACTGCAACTTTTGACTGAGTGTCCACACTTATTCATCATTTTTCCATTCCTCCCTTTCTTCGGTTATCAAATCTGGTTTGATAAAAGGAATGGCAGAAAGAAATGCTTCCACATCCTCATCCTTTCTTGAGAGTGCATCTGCAAAAAAATTTAGCTTCCCTTTTTTGTAGATGATTTAAAAGTCATAAAACAACATATTTGTGACCCATTTTTGTTGCTCTTTTGAAGATAGTCTTTGTTCCAAAATGTATTTAAGACTATCATGATCAGTTTTTACCTTGAATTGGCTTCCCATTAGGTAAGGTCACCATTTATTTAGTGCATGTAGTATTTCAACCATTTCCTTCTCATAAATAGATTTCTGTAAATAATTTACTTTTATTGGACGACTTTCAAAAGCAATGGGTATTCCTTCTTGCATTAAAACATCACCAATTTCATTTCCTGAGGCATCACATTCCATAATAGATGTTTTTGTGAAGTCGGACATAGCTAAGACCAGTGCTTGGCACATTTCCTCTTTAATATGTTCAAAGGACTTAGTTTCTTTAGGATTCCATGAAAATGTATCTTTCTTCAATAATTTTGTGTAATATTCCAAAATGGGAAAAGCAATAATATTGAACATAGGCAACATTCCAAATAAATCAAAACAGGAACATAGCACTAAAATTTGGAAAAATTTGAAAATATGCTGCAACTGGAAATTATATTAAGACATCATAATCTATGAGAAGAAACAGCTGAGCCATATCATTATAATCAACAGAAAAATAAAGTACACAGTGCTCCAAAAATGAATGCACTCAAGCCATAAGATGGTTGAAATACACTAAAGGAAACTAGCACTGGAAATGTGTGTTGATACTGATGCTACTGTAGGAGACTATTGCTACTGGGAACAAGAAACATGTGCGGAAGGTTTTTGGAGTGCTCAGAATGATCTGGGCTTTTAACCACAAATTCTACTCAAAAAAACCAGAAACACCTAGAAATGGTTTAGCCATATTTTAACTTTGGATTTTCGGCCCTTTTTGGGTTGCACACTACACCCCTACTGGCTGAGTTATGCACTCCCTGAAGACAACTACTGATATGGGGCTGAAATACTAATCTATAAGTTTCAAAAGCACCCAATCAACTCAATAGGTGAAGGCATGGTCCCCTCACTGGAAAACAAGCTCAGAAATTGGAGTTCTCTCTCATCCACTGCTACGCCCTACAACATAACACAACTCTGAACAGAAACTGTGCTATAGCTGAAAACTGAAGCTTGGCCTGATGCATGGATGTGGATTATACAACTCAAAAATAACTCCTGAGTAGGATGAGTGTGGGATTCCTGCTCGGGAACACCCTTGTACTAAAAAATACAACAAACCTTGTTAAACAACAAAAGCATGCATAGAAATTTCACCTAACAATTTCTCGATCTAAAAAGATCAAAATAAATAATCATCTAACATGCATTCTATGGTTGCCTTGTCCTTCCTTATATGCATTGTGAGACTTCCCACCTTGGGTCCCACTCATTAAAGACACTACTCACGTGGAGACTATCTCCCATTAATTCTGTAATATCCCAAATTAGGGAAATGCTAGTAAGACATGACTAGAAAACACATTTTCCACTAATGGCTGCTACAGGAATTGAAACCAAGATTTGGATCCCTTAGAAAAATGTGTCTAAGTGTTGACTCCAAGAGGAGGCTCCAAATAAATCCTTCTAGGTGGGTTAAATATATCTCCCACACCTAGTTGTCCTCGAAAAGTGCCCGATGAGGGACTGCAACAATTCTTGAGCAAGAGATGAAATAATAGTGTTATTTTAGTAAGCCTAGGCACATGAATAATTAGATAGCCAACACATGTATATTATAGCAGCAATGTTGTACAAATCCTTGAGGAATAAGTTACTCAAGCAAAGCAATACAACCTTAATGGAAGAAATACATGATACATGGAAAATACTGCTACATGAGAGAAACCATGGCTATAAAAACGCAGTTTATAAGAGAAACTGTAACATATAAAATTATATAGAAATATCAGCACAATAAAGGTGGGGGAGCAAGATCTCAACCCCTAAAAATTACAATATAACAATAATACACAATCCTTAGAAGGATTGGCTCCAATACATGTACAAATGGAAAATCTGCAGAAATGCCAGAGTTGCTGGGTAGCAGCTGCAACTCTAAAAATAAATGGAGATGGCTGAAGATGATGTGCAAGCTGAAATAAACCTCCTCCAACATATCTCTCAAGTGATAGGCTGATCCTATCCCTGAAGATCTCTTCCTCCAAGATGATGGTGCAACCCCTCACTGCAAGTGTGCACTGAAATAACGCAGTATGGAGAATGGAATGTGATGTCTATGATGGGGGATGCTTGGCCTTGATTCCAATATATGCAAATAAGCTCTGAAACCTTCCTTCTAACCTTTCCAAGGAATAGATACTCCCTCCTCTGAAATATGAGACAAGGAATGGTGTTGTGGAACCCCCCCACTGCAACACCCAGTAACACTACGTTATAATTCAATAGAAATAACGCAGTGACTAAATAATGGCTTTGGCCTTGAGCCAATATGTGGAGAAAATGAAGTGCAATCCTTCAAGAGGCCTCTCAAGAAGGATTGGAAATCCTAAACAGGAATCCCTCGTGCTAAGTAGCACTACAACTCAGCTGAACAGCCAGAGACTGTAAATAGTCTAAACAGATAAATGATCAAAAGCTCAAAGATGTCTCACTATGGCTATCTCTTCCTCCTTTTATACAAGTGAATGGCTCTTTGCCATGGAACCCACACATTAAGGTTTCTTCCACAAATAATATTCCTCCCTCTCAAACTACGTTGTCTTCCCAAGCAAGCTACAACTCTTAGGCAGCGCTGTTGACTTGGTCAAACTTGGCCTTTTCCTCATGTAAATTTCCCCTTTTCACACTAGAAGGTGAAAAATAAGCTACTCCAATGATCCCTTTCACACTATGAGGGATTTTATTCCTACTCATGGGCCTTTTACCCATTTTATTCATCTCCTAGATGTCATAAGAAAAAATTAATATTCCAATTTGCTGCTTGCAAATTTTGGAATATTACTGTCCTCCCCTCTCAAAGATTGATTGTCCTCAAGAAAGTGCAATGATAGACTGAGTTCTCTTCTCCTCTCACTGTAGCATCCATGTATGATGATCTCCTCCAAGGAAAGTGATGCTATCTCATCAATCAAGCCTCCACATTGCCCCTCCTTAGCATGCAAGTTAGCTATCAAGCCATCATCATGTAAAGGTGAAATACTCAAGAGGATAGAAAAGTGATGTCTAGAGGTCCCTTTGAAGAATGGGATCTGAAATATAATGGGAACTATCTTTCCCATATGGATCCTCCATCACCAAGCTATGAGCCATGCAAATTGAGTCACCTCCCAACTAGGCAACTCCTGAAAGTTGTCCTCCACTTGTGGCTCCGGTAAAGCAGGTGGGATGAAAATATGCACATGGTAGAAAATGTAGCCTACCCCACACTGTCCATCTCTCCACTTATGACAAGTGTAGAGTGTCTGTTGATCCTGGGCTGCAATAAAGTTTCCTTCAAATGGCAAGATGAGGACTAGATCTCAAAAGATCTCTCCTCCAATGCTGCAAATCATGCTGGCCCAAATATCCCCATATATGGTGAGTTGGAAGTCATCATCATATGGCATCACCTCCATCATATGGCTCACCTCATAAAGTGAAAAATGTGTTGTTAAGGTAACCATATCAAATCTCATGTCCCCTTTAGAACATGTAGTGCAAATAGTGTGAGGAATTTCTCCCTCAAAGAACACATTCACCCAATGTGCCTCTCTCCCAAGCATGCTACTCATAAAGACAGCAACAATAGAACCATAGGGAGAAAAAATGAGAATCAATCTTGCTACCATATGCAAAAAATGAGAAGGAAAATGGTCCCTCAAATGTAACCAATGCAACGTGACCCTCAACTGCCATAGAGACTGATAAAATGAGTGGCTTCTCAACCACTTTCTTGCTGCTCCAATATCCTCATAGGTATGGAGGAAGTGAATAATGCAAGGTGTACAATGACCAGGTCCTCCATAATATCTATCTTCCCCAAGCCCTCCTAGGGAATGGCCATCAATCATGCTTATGGCCTCATCTAAACCATGCGGTCTCAAAAAAAGAATGCTCCTCCTTGGAGCACCATCCTGCACATGTATGGTTAAGGGATGCATACATACATCATACAAATAATCATGTGAACAATAATGAATACCCTTACCATACCTCCTGATCATACAAGTGGAGTGGCTCATAATTGAGTCTCCTCTCATCTTCAAGGAGAAAAGAGGTGGTTGTTCCAACTCTCCCGAAGAGTCTTGTATCTCCTCCATTTGCATCTGGTCCATGCATCTACTCATATGTTGATATATCTCCTCCTCAAAGCCCATCCAAAAATACCCCTCCATGATGGTGTGGTATGCTCTCAAAGAACAAGTATGGCTGAAAAGGAAATCCTCATGAGCTACTTGTAGCAACTTCTCCTTGAGCTTGGAAGCTCTAGGAAAGAAGATCCTACCATGATAGAAGATGACCCCATCTCTGTCTGAATATCCATCCTCATGCAACTGGTCATCCAATATCATGCAAGTAAAAATATCCTTGGAATACTCCACCAACATCTGGGAGTTCCAATATGGATCTATCCTCCATAGTGACAGCATTGATGATCTCTCATGAAGAACACCTATCATATGGTCAGCATCTTCTTTGACATATCCCATGCCAAAGATGCAAGTTGGAAGGTTGTTATCCTTCCCTTGTTGCTACTGCCACAATGCAAAATCTGAAATGGAAGTGGGTGATGCTGATGTTGAGAGAATGCTCCCTCTCTCCTTGAGTCTACCCTAGCCTCCCAGCGCTATATCAATCTCTCCCAAGGTTTCCACTCCTCTGAAATCACTGAGTGGTGCCTCAACTAATGAAGCATCCATCCTCCTCTGCTGATCCAGTGGTCTCCCTGGAAAAAGGTCTCCATGCAATGAGACATCATCATCAAGAGATGACTGAATAGATGAATGGATAAAACTCTCCATGTTTCCATTGCGCAATCCAATCACCTTCTTAGGTGCATAAACCTCCAGAAATGAATAGGGATGTATAATTCTCATCTCATGATGCTGGGTATTCTCCCTATATTCTCCTTTTGTCTCCATGGTTCCACACCTCCTCAACAATGGCACATGTATAACATGAGTTGTGCCTTGATCTCCACACATGAGATCCTGGGGACTTCCTTGCAAAGACGCAATCATCCCTCTACTTGGAGCAAGAGCTCCTCCTTCCTCTGCATGAGGTACTAGATAATATCTAGACATGACAGCATTGTTGCCCTCAATCTCTGCAACATGAGTGGGAAACTCTCCAATGATTGGATCCCTTTTTGAAAAAGAGATCTCCATGCTCCTTTGCTCAAAAGTGTGAGAAGAAAGTTTCTCCTCCGGCAAAGTATGGTGCAAGTTTTCAACCTTCCCCATGGGTTTCTACAATGGTATTACGTTCTCATGCAAGGGTTTTGTTTGTTTTTTCTTGTTTAGCTCCACCATTTGTGTTTCATGAATCCTTCAATCAAATATTTTCACTAATGCCTTAGTGAAAATAGCATAGGATGAAATGTTTACATTTTTCAAAGAAAAGGATTAAAAGATCCACCAAGCATAAGCCTTACCTCTCAAATGCAGTGCTGCAACTTTGATGGCTTCATCTTCAAGAATGTGATGCTACTACAAGAAGGTCTCTAAATCCTCCACCAAAGCTCTGGCTGAACATATAGGTGAACCCTCAAAGGTAGATAGAAGTAATCTATCCTGCTGCTCTCTTTCCTTCACCTTCATCTTGCAAAACTCTGAAAATTTGAGATGATCTTTGAATTTATGAGTTTGAAACTAATAATCTTTAAAGAAATCACTATGGGTTTCCCTCCTAGCAACCTCTTCTCCTCTTTCCATCTCTCTTCTGACAATCCTAGGCATGTTATTGCGTTGTGCATCATGGTGTGTAGCTGCTTGCTCACACTCCTCATGTGACAATCTAGAGTTTGCTTTAGATTCAAACTTTCTTGGAGATTCTTCATGCATCTCCCTCCGGATCTTCTTGAAATCCTCATGAATAATATGTACAGATATAGGAAGAAGCTTTGTAAGCTTATCCCCTTTTTCTTCTCCAAAATATGGAGTCTTCTTCCTACTTATTTCTTTGTCTCCTTCTGGATGAGAATAGGAAGTGCAGGGTTCTTCCTCTTCTTTCTACTTATCCTCCTTGGGGAGGTTCTTCATGGATCTTAAATATGATGAGATAAAACCCATCCTCTTCAATCTTCTGATCCTCTTGGGCTTAGACTCACAGGCTGAGCCAAGAAAGCAGCTTTGATACCACTATAATATCCCAAATTAGGGAAATGCTAGCAAGGCATGACTCGAAAACGCATTTTGTAGTAATGGTTGCTACAGGAATTGAAACCAAGACCTGGATCCCTTAGAAAAATGTTTCTAAGTTTTTAATCCAAGAGGAGGCTCCAAATAAATCCTTCTAGGTGGGTTAAACAGATCTCCCACACCTAGTTGTCCTCAGAAAGTGCCCGATGAGGGGCTGCAACAATTCTTGAGCAAGAGATGAAATAACAACGTTATTTTAGTAAGCCTGGGCACATGAAGAAGTAGATAGAAAAAAAATTTATATTATAGCAGCAATTTTTTACAAATCCTTGAGGAAGAAGTCACTCAAGCAAAGCAATACAACCTCAATGGAAGAAATACACGATACATGGAAAATATTGCTACATGAGAGAAACCATGGCTATAACAGCGCAGTTTATAAGAGACATTGCAACATATAAAATGAAAATACAATGATATAGCAATATCAGCTCAAGAAAGGTGGGGAATAAAGCTCTCAACCCCTAAAAATGACAATACAACAATAATACACAATCCTTAGAAGGATTGGCTGCAATACATGTACAAATGGAAAATCTGCAGAAATACAGGAGTTGCTGGGTAGCAGCTGCAACTCTAAAAATAACTGGAGATGGATGAATATGATGTGAAATATGAAATAAAACTCCTCCAACAGATCTCTCAAGTGATAGTTTGATCCTATCCTTGAAGATCTCTTCCTCCAAGATGATGGTGCAACCCCTCACTGCAAGTGTGCATTGAAATAACGCAGTATGGAGAATGGACTGCGCTGTCTATGATGGGAGATGCTTGGCCTTGATGCAAAGATATTAAAATAAGCTCCAAAACCTTCCTTCTAACCTTTCCAATGAATAGAGACTCCCTCCTCTGAAAGATGAGACAAGGAATGGTGTTGTGGAACCCCTCCACTGCAACACCCAACAACACTACATTATACTTTAGTAGAAATTATGCAATGATTGAATAATGGCTTTGGCCTTGAGCCAAGATGTTGAGAAAATGAATTTCAATCCTTCAAGAGGCCTCTCAATAAGGAGAGTAAATCCTAAACAGGAATCTCTCGTGCTAAGCAACACTACAACTCAGCTGAACAACCGGAGACTGCAAATAGTCTAAACAAATAAATGATCAAAAGCTCAAAGATGTCTCACTATGGCTGCCCCTTCCTTCTTTTATACAAGTGAATGCCTCTTTGCCCTAGACCCCACACATTAGGGTTTCTTGCATAAATAATATTCCTCCCTCTCAAACTGTGTTGTCTTCCCAAGCAAGCTACACCTCTTAGGCAGCACTGTTGACTTGGTCAAACTTGACCTTGTCCTCATGCAAATTTCCCCTTTTCACACTGGAAGGTGAAAAATAAGCTGCTCCAATGATCCCTTTCACACTATGAGGGATTTTATTCCTACTCATGGGCCTTTTACCCATTTTATTCATCTCCTATATGTCATAAGCAAAAAATAATATTCCAATTTATTGCTTGCAAATTTTGGAATATTACAAATTTTACCTTGTTTCACATTGATGCTCCACTCTCTCTATACCAATGCTATTAATTTGGTCAACTTTGACCTTGTCCACATTATTTTTCCCCTGTTCGCACATATATGTGCTTTATCCAGCTTTCATGATGATCCCTTTTCACATTAAGAGGGATTTTATTCCTACTAAAGATATTTATGGGTCTCCGTACCCACTTATTCATCTATCTATAAGACAAAAGCAAAAATGAATATTCCAATTAGTTGCATGCTAATTTAGGAATATTACATGTTGTTAGAGGTGTTGCTATTCTCCAAAAATTCTTAACCTTTTATCGATAATACCCTGTTAACCCGAGAAATCCTTGCAACTAATTTATGGTTGTGGGAACTTTCCATTCCTTTATGGATTTAATTTTGTTAGGGTCTACCTTAACACCCTCCTGAGATACAATATGACCCAGATATTCCATCCCTTGTACTCCAAAGAAACATTTGGGTATTTTTCATATAATTTGTAATATTCCTAAATTAGCATGAAGCTAATAGGAATATTAATTTTTCTTTTAAAATCTAGTTAGATGAATAAATGGGCAAGGAGGCTCATAAGTTGCTTAAGTAGGCATAAAATCCCTCAATGTAAAAATGGATAATATTAATAACTAGATCAAGCATCCTCATGTGTGAACAGGAACTAAAATGTGTGGACAAAGTAAAGTTTGACCAAGTCAACAACATTATTATATGAGGAGTGAATCATAAATAAAGACAGCTCAGTGTGAATGAAGATCAATCTAGCTAGTCTAAATGAAGACACCTTGGGTGTGAAAGGAGACAATGCAGGAAGATCAAGTCAAGGTTGACTAAATAAAACAACGCTGTAAAAAGATGAGTGGGACTAATGGATACAACGTAATTTTGGTGGAGGAGCCTTTGCATGGAAGCAACCTCATAATGGGGTGGGACCCTTGGTGAGGAAGCTCATCAACTATATAATGGAGGGAATGGAAACCATATCAGGCATTATTGAATAATATATTTTTTATGTGGTCTATTTATACTTCTTTGCATTCTTTGGTTGTTTAGCTAATTTTGCTGCACTATTTAGTGCAAGGTTTTTCTCATGCAGGAATTCCCCACTCTTTCTTGGAGATCTTGTTTAAGAAATATGAGGAGAGTATTTTGTGCTTCATTTTCCACTATCTAGTGTTAGGCCAATCAGTTAAATTTAGCAATATCATAGTCCCTTTCAGAAACTACGTTATTTCTTAAGGTATTGGAGTGGAGGGGTTTAATCGCTTGTTTTGAGAGCTAGTTTCCAAGGGGGAGGATCAGCCTTTTCCCGGAAAAGCTAGAAAAAGGAGCTACAGCCATTTCTTTGCATGATCAGTCATTTTTATGCAGATTTTCAGCCATACAATGTGCTTCAGCCATAGATATACAACAAATATTTCATGTATATCATGTTTGTCAAGAAACCCTTGCCGGGTCTTCTTAGATCTATGTAAAAGAGACTAGATCTCTATTTTTATGCCTCATTGATTAATATAATAACAGATCTAATTTGTCTCTATTTCCTGAGTATAATCCCTCAATAAATTGCACTATCACTTTATGCAATATTTCTGTATTGTATTAATCTTGGGGTTTCAGCCATTTTGGGTAGTTTTGAGCATGGGAGGCCTATTTAACTAGGAAAAAGTCATTTGTTTATGATCTCCTCTTAGATCTAAGCATTATAATAGTAGATCTAATGGATCCATGGGTTGATTTTGATTTCCATAGCTTATATTTCTGAAGAATGTGTTTTATATGCATGTATTGCTGAGTTTTCCCATTTGGGAATATTACATAAATGTTTCTCCTCCAATAGTTTGAGCACCCTATGAACATGTTGAACATGATCCTTAGAAGACCTATTATAGATTAGTATATCATCAAAAAATACTATCACAAATTTTCCAAGGGAGGGTTTGAAAATGGAATTCATCAACACTTGAGATGTAGAAGGTTCATTGGTAAGGCCAAAATGCATGACCAAAAATTCATAATGACCCTTATGAGTTCTAAATGTTTTTTTCAGAATGCCTCCATCTTCATTATAATTTGATGATATCCTGAACAGAGATCGAACTTGGTGAAATAAATTTCTCCATGTAATTCATCCAATAATTCATTAATCACAGGAATGGGAAATTTATCTTTAATAGTGAGATTATTTAGATCCATATAATCCAGACATATGCGCCATGATCCATCCTTCTTGTGCACCAATACTACTGGAGCATAGAAATAAATTTGACTAGGTTGAATTATACCGTCCTCTAGCATTTCTGCAATCATACGTTCAATTTCACTCTTTTGGACCTAAGGAAATCTATAAGGCTTGATTTTTGGAGGAACACTTCTTGGAATCAAATGAATTGCATGATCATGATCACGAATAGATGGGAGTTCTTTGGGAGCTTCAAGAACCTTGGAATGATTTTCCAAGTCTTTTTGGAGATCTGGAGAAATATATTATTTTGATGTTGGAACTTCTAGTGAGCATAATTGTGTAATTGCACCTCGTTTTTCTTTCTTCATAATATTTTCCAAGACATTAGAGCTTTTATCTGTCTCAGATTCCCTGCGATGCCCCATAATTCAACTTCTTTTCCTTCTGAAAAAAAATTCAAGAAAATTTCTTGAAAATTAAAGTTGCCTTGCCCAAATATTTTAACCATTGTACTCCTAGTACAACATCAGCACCACCCATTGGAGTGGAGAGAATTGGACTATTCAATACATATTCCCCCATGGTTAGCTTGATATTATGGCACTTTCCAGAGAAATTCATTGTTCCTCCATTTGCAACCATCACTTGACACTCTAGTGTTGGGTATATTAAGAAATTCAATTCCTTGGATGCCTTACAATGAATAAAATTATGGGTACTACCTGAATCAATCAACACTATTACATTTTTCTTCTTGATATGTCCTTCTATCTTGAGAGTTTGAGGAGTACTAATTCCTGCCAATGCATTACAAGATATGGTCGGATTCATTTCTTCTTTTTATATGGTTGGTTCCTAGTGTATATCATCTTCCTTTGAAGTTTCTTGTTCATTGTATTCCTCCTCTTCACAATATATGTTAAATAGTTTCTTCTCAGCACACTTATGACCTTTAGTGTATTTTCTATCACAACTATAGCAAAGCCTTTTTTCTCTTTTTTCTTCCAATTTTTGTGGTGTCAACCTTGTAGCTTTTGGAAGTCTAGGAGTAGCAACACCTCCATCTTTATAGTTTTGAGTGTTAGGCTTCCTTATTTTCATACTTTTTCTTTCAATTTTTCTTGCCAACCTGAATGCCTTCTGCAATGACTCAGGTTCCCAAAGGTGAACCTCATGTTTGATGATATCCTTTAAATTAAATATGAAGACATCAATCTGGTGTTCCTTTGGAATATTATTTACCCTTATATTCAATTTTTGAAAGTCCTCAATGTGCTCCACCATTGAACCCTTTTGTTTGAGATTTATCAATTGGCTAAAGAAGGTGTTTCTCTTTGTATCCTCATAATGTGCTATTTTTTCCTCCGTAAAAATTGACCAAGTTACCATTTTTTTATGAGATAAAAGCCATTGATACCATATAAATGTATTGTGTTCTAAATATAAAGTTGCAATAGCTACCTTTTGTGTGTTTTGCACATTATGGAGATCAAAAAATTGCTCCATCTGTAGTATCCATGTTACGGGATCCTTTCCATCAAAATTCCTCATATCGATCTTTGGAATATGGTAGGTCTTAAATCCAAAGTTAGAGTTTATGAAATCATGTTTAATGTTTATTTTTTTCTCATACTGAGTTTCCGCTACTACCTTTTCTCCATTAGGAATATTTTCTTGTAGCAACTTTGTCAAACCTTCCATGTCTTATTTTAGTTTTTCTTCTATACCATCGATCTTAGCTTCCATGCCATTCTTCAAACCATCCATCTTAGCGTCCATGACACTCATATTAGCTTCCATTCCATTCATCTTAGCTTCCATGTCTTTCTTCAAACCATCCATTTTAGCTTCCATTTCATTTTTTGTTACTTTTGCGACAATGACATTTGTTGCACTTGGTCTCTTAATTTCTATATATCATGTTGCAATTCTTCCTCTTCATGCATCATAGTAGAATTTTAGGGGGGACTTAATGGGTGTGGAGTTATTTCTGGGAGGCATTTTAGAATCCAATACTGATATCTATGCTTAAATATTCCTTTTGAATCACTTCAAACTTATTTTTCAAACAAACGTTATGCAATTTTAAAAATGATACACACCTTTTTCTTACTTTTGAGGAGATCGCTATTGATCTTGTTGTATCACTATGATTTTGGATCCCAAATATTTTAAATTTAGACCTATAGTATCCCTCTGAGTTGTCTTTCCAATGCCACAGTTTAGACCTGATTTGGATTATTCAAGGCAAAGTTATACCCAATCTCCCACAATGACCTAATTATGGATTGGTTTAGTAGAGAGAAATTTTACGGTGTGCCACGTGTCACTTTTTTTAATTTCAATTCTAAAATATATACACAAGAAACTACAGTGCATGCACTTTCAACCACTTTTATAGAATTCAAATCTGATGATCAGAGAGAAAGTTATGACAATTTTCCCAAGGTCACTTCTTTGAGATGAAATTTTGGAGCCTGCAAAAACCCTAACTTCCTCAGATCAAATCTCTGAAATTTTAGAGAACCAAGGTCTAAAATTTTTACACAAAGTTATAGCGAAAATTCCATGATGACCTATTTGCAGTAGCGAAACCCTAGAATCCAAAGCTCTGATACTAAATGTTATGAAAATAGCTCACTAAATAGAAGAAAAGAGAGGTCAACAACTTAGAAATCAGCTTCTTTGAGGGGGAAACCTCCTTTACGTAACATAAATGAATAATTATTTGAAGATACAAATGAAAAAAACTCCTTTATATATATAGGATTCCATGGGGTCAAAATATAATACTAGCTGACCTAATAATAATAATATAAGGGAACATCAATAACAATAATGGTCTTTTCTGGGGCACAATAATAACAATATGGGGACTATAGGGGTACAACAGTAAAAATAAGGGGGCTACACTAACAATAATAAGGGAATACACTAGTAATATAGGGACCTAACATCCTTGATGATGTATAACTTAATGTAGTTCTGCTTAACATTTGTGGTATTATTTTGGGAAGCCCATATCTCTATGATATGAGAGACATTTTTCATTTCCATGAGAACAAATATCATTTGCTTAAAAATGGGATTGAGTACATTGTTAGATCCCATAGCAAGAAAATGAGTTTATCTCTTGTGAATGCTAGACAAATGAAGAGGTTTGTTAATGCTAGTCAGAAGATGCATCATTGTTGAACATTCGTATGAACAATATATCAGTGTTAAATAATGCGGGAATTAAAACGTAGATGAAAAATATATTTGACAAATATGACATTGGTTCAAATATATATTCTTGTGGGTTTGATAATTCTTTGGCTTTGAAGAAGGATGGTGCATGGTGATGGTAGTCACATTTGGTGAAGAGTCAAGCCAAGTGCAAAGCTATACATGCTAAGCATTGTTATGAATACAATGTTCAAGATGAAGTGAATTTGAAATCAAATAAGTCTCCTTTGATTGAAGATCGGCAAGGGAATGTTCAAATTACTTCAAGGGAAGTTTTATTTTCTGAATATCTTGGAAAATTGCAGCAAGATATCATCTTTGACATAAAAAAAAAAAGTAATTCAAAACAAAGGAAAGTGAAGTACCTTCATTAGGAACTCAAAGCGAAAAAAACAAAAAAATCCAAATGGATTGAGATTGGAGGGGCGAGGGAATTGTACCCTGATTTTTTTGTTGACTGGAAATGAGATTTTGGAGGTAAAAAATCCTCTAGTGGGGAGGAATGATCCAGGGGATCAGTAAAGTGCTCAAAATTTGAAGTATTTTAAATTCCTCTAAACCAGCATCAAAATTTAAATCTCGTTGCCTTGAATCCAACGCAACTCGTTTCACCCAAAACTGATATCGTATGCTCCCGATATCGCATTCTGACCATTTTTCCAAACAACTAAAAATATGTAATTAAGTTGTAGGTATGCCTAGTCAACAGCCTGTATGCTGAATAGTGAAGTGACTAAAATTGAATGTGTGTTTGTGGGCCAATGATTTTTTTCCATGTGTCTCAATCTGGTTGGTTGAATTTCTTGTGAAATTTAATTGGTTCATTCGATTTTTGTATGGGAAAATGGTGGAGGGCCATGTGGACCAATGGATTGCTGCCACGTGGGCTCCAGACGTCATAGAAAATTTTTGGTTTGGGTCAGAATAGGCCTGGCAGGGTTCTAATGTTGGACCTCTCAACTGGAAACTCAAAATATTATCGCTTCAACAGGGGTGGTGCTTACAACGTATAGTCAACATGCACTATTTAAATTTTATGGCATGGTAAGTTGGGGGTCGGGGTTGGGGTTAAACCCTGCCCTTGGTCCACCCCAACCCACGAGACTGCAGGTCAGGGTAGCCAGGGGTGCAAGGTTAACCTCGGACCCAACACCATGTATCAACCAATATATTACCACGGTCAAATAAAAAGTTCAAACCCGACGAACGTTAAACCTTACCATAAGTGCTACCACAATTGGAGATTGGGTTTAGACCCCCGATGAAACTAATGTGCATCAACCACAGTTTAAATTCCAACTCCAATTTGGTTAGATTCAACTTTGGCGTGCAGTTTTGGGAACCTAACCACAATGGAACCCAAATCTTACCATAATCAACAGATGGATTCCATTGGCGCGCAACCTAAGTCGGAAACCATGGTTATAACCTCAGTTTAGTGTATGGTTGGGGTTAAATTTTGGCGTGTTCATTTCAAACTGACCCAGAATCTTACAGCACAGAAGAAGCCACGTGGCCCATTTTTTACGGTTTGTGGGGGTCACCATGCCTTTTAAAGAGGAAAATTTTTTCACCCGAACCGGCATGAATCTCACCAATGCAGGGTGAAATTGTTGCTCCACGCTGCTGAAATTTGTAGAAAATGTAGGATGGATAGAAAGTGGGTGCAAAATGTAGGCTAGTTAGGAAGAAAATTGTTCTGGAGCATAAATCAGTCATTTTGTGACCTTTTTTAGTGCAGAAAGATCCCAACTAGGGGATTTTTACCGTTTTGGAGCCATTAGAGACAATATTTTTTCATTCTAGGCACTACAAGTTTATGTAAACACACATTTTTGAGTATAATGAATGAGGCCCAACATTGGAAGTTGGACCAAGAGATGTAGCCTAGGAGGGGTGAACTCCTTAAACATTTTTTGCATTGTGTTTATGTTATGGTACTATTGTTTCTGCTATTTTCTACAAAACTAAGTTTAAAATCATCATTTATGTGTTAATGCAACTTACATAATTGCATAAAAACCCTAAAATTTTCACTTGAAAATTTCATCAAAAACCTTCAAGTTTTCATATACAGATCAATAACTGGATGAGGATCATTGATCATGGTGGCCTTCAGCAGATGGTAGTCCGTAGATCCATGTTGGCTTGAGGGGTCCTGACCCCGGTTCATAGTTAAGCTTAACCAAAAAAACCCTCTTACTATTGGCCCTTTCAGCAGTGATAGAAAACACAGACGTATCTCAGAGATCTATCATTCATGAAACTTTATCAAAAACTTATCCTACCTGACTTGATCTAAAATTATATTTATACTTTAACCTGCGCTCATAATAAGGTCTGCAAACCGTGGTTTGAGACTCCTAGATCTACCCTTTTTCCCATTAAAACTCATGAAGGGGCTTTGACCCACCCCAAATCCCCTTGACATGTGAATTTATTAGAGCACATGACAAAAAACTACAAAAATACTATATTTTTATCAAAATTGTGGTCCTAAGGGACCCCGCTCTAACAAGCCTGCAACACAATCTTGTGACTCGTCCCAAGTCACAGTGGTACTGGAGTCTTGATCTTGGTTTCCAACTCCTAGATGGAAGCAATGAAGGGTGCAAGTATGTCTGCACTCTGATCAGCTGCACTCTGCGTTGTGTCCACCTATTTCTGAGAAGTCATCTCTTTTGCGGCAAGATTGATGCTCTGATATGTCTGGTTCAAGTTCTTCACGGTATCATCTAGATATTGTGACAATTCTATCATGTCATCGGCCCACAGCTTCATATGGTCTATCATATTGTGCTTCATTCTTCACTGGTCCTCAAAATCATCACGCAAGAATTTAATTGTCTACAACCGGGCCATCTGCTGAGCAGATACAAATGTAGGCAGTGCCTCCTAAAGATCATCAAACGCCTACTCCTTGGCGCGTAATTCCTGCGAAATCTTTCTGACTAGGGGATCCATCTACATAGATGTCCACAGGCCCATATATGCTTCCAGTAGCTCAGTTCCATTGTCAACTGTTGTGAAAATACTCGTTGAAGATTCTTTGACTAAGTTTGGCCACTGCGCATGCCCTTCTGGCAGATTTTTTGGTTGAAGCTTGGTCTGAAACTCTGCGATCTGTTTCTCAAAATTTGCTTTAACCACCTACACTTCTGATCTAGAGCCCTTCAACATTGCTACAATAATTTCAACTTTAGCCTATGGCATGCCTGAAGAAGGAATGGAAACCTCTAGTAGATCATCGAAAAGTCTATCGATCAAATATTCCAATTCTGCTCGTTGCGCTACTGCTGCCTACTATGTTTTCTAAGCCTGGAGAGACTCTTATGTTTTTGTCACAATCTTCTGCTCAGCTTCACTAAGTTTCTGGTGCACGCATGCCTCCCTGCACTGCAACTCATCCGTAATAATTTTTTGTATGGCATGTACCTTGCCACTGGGCAACATTGATAAATTGATCCCAACTTCTGGGCATGTTTGCACCTACACACACAATGCGAGTTGTTATGTTGTATTTGGTACTACAGGGAAGGGGCAGATCCTATTGTCTGTCGTGCTGATGATCATGCTTATATCCTCGCCTGCTTGAATTGACCTCACATGATTCACATTGGCCTGGATATTTTCGGTCTTTAGCTGCAACACCTGCAATCCTGTTTGTAGAGTGTCGACTGCAGTCTTGTATTGTTCCTCAAGTTCATCCCACCTACCCTCAGAGGTAGTTGAAACCACATCTTCTATCTTATAAAGTTCCTCCTTTTTCAAGGTGACATCCTCGGTGCCTCTGGCCTTCGAGCCATTCTGCTTCTTTCACTCGCCCTTGGGGGCCTTGGCACCGTGTTTAGTGCCTTTGGGAGACTCAGCTTTAGTGCCATCTATTCCTCCAAGATCCAACTCGGATTCTTCTTTAGGTTCTTTCTCTGGTTCTTTCTCAACCTCATTTTTTGTATCCTTTTCTATTTATTTTTCTTCTTCTTTTTACTTTGATGCCTCTTTATCGGATGTGGAGGCTGTGACAGGTGTAGCAGAGTCTAGTCGGGTCTTCCATGCTTTAGGCCAGGTCTCAAGGACCCGGTCGATTTCAGCCTCCATGACCATGTATGGTAGGTTGTACCAAACTGGTTCCTTACGCGACGAGATCTGTACATGGTGCATTGCCACCTGGAATTCTACAATTTCTCTTTACTTGGCATAAGTAGCTGGGGACAATCGGGGCCACAAGTGAATAGTTACTACAAATGCACCTTCAAATAAAACCTATAAAATTTTATTTTAATTTAATCTCTCTAGGTCTGGAAAATCCCATAGATTGTCGTAGCGTGCCCCTTCGCACACACCAGATTTGACCTCTGGGATTACTCTACCCTCTGGCATCTCCACGCAACCAAGGCAATCAGCAGAAGTAGTGAGGAATAGCTGAACTTTTTTCCTTCCTCCTGCGCCTCACACACATTCAACAAGAACTCCTAGCAGAGATAAGGTGACCAATTATAACTTACACCCTTCTTGCACTGTCTCGATAGCGCGATAACGTGTGCAGGGACCATGTTAGGTCGGAATTTGTGCATTAGCTTACATCCTAAGACTAGGGTTCCAAGACGTACTGCTGGGTCAGAAATGTGTTGTACTAGAAATCCCTTGGAGTCGCGCCCTACCTTGTAGTCCTTCTTAACTTTGGAAGCTACTTTCCTCTCATTGCTCTTTCCTAAACTAGACATGGGATGGGGCCCCTTCTTGGGCGGGTTGTTTATCTGATGGGTTAGCATGGCATCTATTGGAATTCGATTCTAGATCCATAAGTACCCATCGTGGATCAACGCCAGCAGCTGGCGCACACAGATGTTTTTCATGGGATACCTGACAAAGTGGGGAATCCTCAAAAAATTGAGAATCCTCGCATTGCTCAACCCACGTGCCCATGGCATAGGCTCTACCTTCACCACTCCATCATAGATTACTCACTCCTAGTAATATTCAAGTGCTAATTCAGGGAATGTTTCCTCGTTTGCTAGATCATAAACATCGAATTTGACCAGGGGGATTTTTTCGAACATGTCCCCCTCCAAAGTAACTTCTTCTGGGATCAACGACATCTGTAGGTACCCACACACTGTGTCAAAATATTTTGATGCCTTCAAAAAGGGTCTGTGCAGCTTGACATATTTCGGGAGCCATGAGATGGGCTTGACGAAGAGCGTGACCTCCTCAGTCATGCTCATGGGTCTCTTGGTCGGGTCGCCTGTAGGAGACCTATCCTTCATTGCCTAGTGTGGGGATGAGAATTGTCAAGGCGACGTTAATGACTTGGACGATGACCCCTTGGTCATCTCAACCTTTCCTTTTTCAGGTGTCAAAACTACCTCTTGTACCTCAGGTATTACTTCATGAACATCATTAGATACAAGCTCAGTAGATGTTGTGAGCAGCACCGAGTGTTCTTCAAATGGCGCGCTCTTAGGGTTTGGGGTCATCATCCTTGGTTTGAAAATGAATTATAGGTTTCTTGTGTCGGATGCAGGGGTCTCACAGTGAGACATATAGTATGCACAAATAAATTCACAACGCAATTCACATATAATTTCAAGGTTCAATGTATTCAAATAACGAAGGAACAGAATATGACTCACGTCCTTCCTTTTATAGGCGATCCCTGGTAAAAATGGTCGAAACCCCATTAATTGCACCTTATCCCCGTAAAAATGGTCAAAAATCCTCTAATATCTCCTCATTAAATGTAGAAACCTCACTCCATCCAACGGTAAAATTGCTTTTTCACCCATATTTATTGTTCTAGCGGCTACTTTCTCCTGTTGTGCACTACCTCTACACTCTACTCGCACCTGTCTATGTATGCCCTCTGTACAGTGCACAGACAAGTGGATTCCAATTCTCTGGCTATATAGTCATTTTATAGGCATAGAGTTATCCTTATACAGCTTCAGTCGGCTTCCGTTGAAATACCCGGGAAGACTCTCGTCGCGCAACGTGGCCAAGTGCACCGCACCTCCATTAGTGATTTCTTTCATGATGTATGGCCCCAGCCAGTGCTTCTTGAACTTTCTTGGGTGGAACGAAAGCTAAATGTCATATAAAAAAACAAATCGTCTTCTGTGAATTCCTTCAGTCAAATGTGTCTATCGCGTTAGGCCTTTTCATGTGCATTCTATACTTGGTGATAAAAATTAGCAATGAACTGATCTTCCTCTAAGGTAACCAATTGCATTAAATATTCCTCCATGATGTTAGGCTTAGCGATATTAGTGAATGCTACGATGCATAGGCTTGGGACAATATATTCTACTGGCATGATTGCTTCTTTCCCATAGACCATCCTGAAATGTGTTTTCCTAGTCAACTTTTTGCATGTAGTCCTATAAGCCCATAACAAATAAGGGATGTGCACATCCTAGTCATTCTTATTTGAATTATAGATCTATGTGAGCGCATTCTCCAAGATTTTGTTAAAGGATTCTACTGCACCATTGGCCTGAGGGTGATAAGGAGTACTCTTCTGGTGATGTATCTAAAATTCATCTTCCAGAGCTTCAATGGTCTCATTAACAAAGTGTGTACACCTATCACTCATCAATATCTTTGTACACCTAAATATAGTCAGGATATTTTCAAAAATAATGTGTGCAACATTATCTGCGCTATAATCCTTGACTAGCTTAGCTTCTACCCATCTGGTCACATAATCTGTGGCAGTGATAATGTAGCGTGTGACAGTCTTCTTTCCTAGAGGATTGATAGTTCCAACAAAGTCTATAGCCAATTTATCAAAATCCTACAGGGCCATTTGTGGCTGCAGTGACATTTCATCTATGCACGATGGCTCCCTCGTTCTTTGGCATGCATCACAAGCTCGAAAATATGCAAATGCATCGGTGTGCAATGTGGGCCACCATAGCCCAGCACACAACACCTTATGTGTAGTTTCTTTCCCTGCATAGTGGCCTCCTTCCATTCCTCCATGAGCCTCAGCCAAGATGTCATGTATTTCATGTTCCAAAACATACCTTCTTAACACTTCATCTCCTCCCAAATTGTACAATTGACCAGCAATCAATGTAAAATTAGCTGCGCGTGAAACGAGCTCCTTCTTTTGTTGCACCGAATATTTAGTAGGTGCACTTCCAGTGGTCAGAAAGTGAATAATATCAACAAATTTTTCATCTACCACCTTAATAAAAAATAATTGTGCATCAAGTAGTCCCTCCTCCAAACTGGTTGGTTCCTCCCCACTATCAATGCATGATATCTGATCAGGTTTAGCATTCAATCTACCAGGCTTCATAATTATTTCAAAATCATACTCCTAAAATAGCAACAACCATCTACAAATCTCCCCCCCCCCCAACATAGGCTTATTGACTAGGTATTTCAAAGCAGAGTGGTCAGTGAACATCTTAAAGTGCCCACCTAGTATATAGTGCCTATATTTTTACAGAGCATAGACCATGGAAAATCCTTCCCTTTCTGTGGTTGAGTAGTTTTGATCTGCACTAGAGAGCTTCCTACTGGGAAAAGCAACAGGGTGATAAATTTCTCCTTCTCCTAGCTGTGCTAAAACAACTCCAAGTGATATACGAGATGAATCAACATGTACATGGAATACCTTAGACCAGTCTGGGAGTATTAGAATAGGTGCAGTAACCATATTTTCCTTCAGTAACTCAAAGCTCTTTGGACATTCCTCATCCCAGAAAAAGGACACATCCTTCTTCAACAATTTCTCCATAGGCACAGTGATCAAAGCATAGTCTGAATGAATTTTCTGTAATATCTTATGTGTCCCAGAATGTAGCACAGTTGTTTTTCATTGGTAGGGACTTCTAGGTTGATAATAACTACAGTCTTGGCCATATCTACCATCAAAACTTGTTGACACACAGAATGACCCAACAATATTCCAAAAGGAATGAAAAATATACATTTCTTAAAGTTAAGAGAAATATGATGCTTCCTACAATTGTCAAGCATCATGCGCAGGTTGGACACATGCTTCTTTACCATCCCAAACATAGTCTAGTCATCAAAATACACTTCCAAGAACTTGTGCATGATTTTCTTTGAACACAGCTACTACTACGCATGAGAAGGAAACAAGTTCATTCTTTAACCTGAAAGGCATGACTGTGTATTGGAAGGACTCCCATTCTGTTGCAAAAGTGGTCTTGCTTCGTTCTTTTGGTGCGATCATGATCTAGTGGTATCCTGAAAATCCATCAGTGAACGAGTAAGCTTCTTTTCCTCCCACAGTTTCCAAGATCTCATATGAAAATGGAGTAGGGAAGGGGTCGTGCACACATGCATTGTTTAGTTTGCACAGATCTACACAAATCCTTATCTCTCCCTTAGTCTTCTTTTCCTGAAAAACCATTGCGCTTACCTAATCAAACTGTTCCATATGCTTAATGATTCTTGCAACAACCATATTTTCTTATTCATATTTTAATTTCTACTTATACTTGGGATTTAATCGATACGTTCGTTTCTTGACAAGGCACGCATCTGGTTTCAGAGTGACTTTCATAACGCCCAAATATCCTACAATTCCTTTGAGCTCAAATAAATTCATGGGAAATAGGTCCTAATACATTGTCAACAGCTCCGTAACCTTTCCCGATGTTTCATCATCCCAATAATCTCCTATTTTGGTCAAATTGGGTTGTTCCTCCATCCCAATGTTGACTTCTTTTAAATTCAATGGCTTGGTTACATCCACCATTCCTAATAAGGGCCATGTAACTGGGTGCTCCCCTTCGGACTCAGGGATGTTGATATTTCTTGGATCCTCTTCATTATATTCTACTGACAATTTCCTACAGTTGGAAATATATTTCATCTGCACTTCCCATGTTGGCGCAGCACATTTTATCTGAGGTCGCGAATCAGCAAAGATAAGTGCTTCTATATCCTGCAAGGCTTCATCCAATTCCCCCAATCCACCGACTAGGCCAAAGGTTGACAGAAAACGGTTACTCATTTTGATCTAATGGTGATTTCCTCGCCGCAGCTCCGTCTTCAAATACCATGTGGTAGGGATCAGTCCCAACAAATTGATAAACATATGAACCCATTCGGTCCTGCTCTTCTCATTCCAAACCTCTATCCACGTGGCTAGGTGTTTGCATGGATCACCTTAGCCATAGAAAATCTCAGTTGGTGGGGTAGCGGGCTGCTCAAAGCGCAACCTCATCATCCTACTACATTCCTCCTAGTCCTTAAAGATCCCTTTGTGTGTATCCCACCAACGCATTGGAGTTGCACGCATGACCAGATCAAGTGCCCAGAACCTCCGCTCTTCCGGGACAACCTTTTCTAAATTTTCCGAAAATAATACAACACTACTAGAACCATCAAAATAGGCCAGTTCTCTTACCTTTGAGGATATGCATAGAAAATTTTTAGTGATCTTGAGGGATCGCAGCGTAGAGACATCATGCAGATGATTCTTCCAGTTCTCTATTTCTCCATTCAAATATGAGAAACATGATTTGTTCTTTTCCCAATTTAGCATTCCATCAGCCGTACGATTGATCCAATCCTCATACCATGTAGTCAGCTTGTAGATATGCTCAACATCATCTCCTTTGTGCATTGGTTCTGTATATCTCTATCTTTCTGCCGGATCTAGAGGTACTATCACCTGAGTACCATCGTTTTGTAATATTCCAAAATTTGCATGCAGCAAATTGGAATATTATTTTTTGCTGATTTCACTTAGGAGAAGAATAAATGGGTAAGGAGGCCCATGCATAATAAAAATCTAAATAAAATCCCGCATAATGTGAAAGGGGTTCATCATTGGAGTTGGATTTCACACCCTCATGTGTGAACAAGACCATTTGCAAGTGGACAAGGTCAAGTTTGACCAAGTCAACAGCGCTGGGATAATAGGTGGAGAGCACTTAGAGAAACAATGCAGTATGAATGGGAAGAGGTTTCTTTGGTAAAGGAAACCCTAATGAGTGGGACCCATGGTGAGAGGGATATCACTTGTTTAAAAGGAGGGCAAGTCATCCATTGTGAGGCATGTTGAAGATCATTGATTTCTTGTTTGTTTAGACTTTGTGCATTCTCCTGCTGTTTAACAGAGTTGCAGTGCTGCTTAGCACAAGGCATTCCTGTTTAGGAGTTCCTTCTCCTTTCAAGAGAGGCCTCTTGAGGGATTTTCTCTTCATTTTCTCCACATTCAAGCTTGAGGCCAAGCTTCCTCCTTTAGCTACAACGTTATTCCTGTAGTAGGAAACGTTGTGTTTCAGGGTGTTGCAGTGGAGGTTCTACAACACCACTTCCATCAGCTATTTTTCAGAGGAGGGAGCCTCATTTCATTTGTAGGATCAGTGAGGGAGGTTTTTAGCTGATTCCCACCATCTTTGGCATCAGGCCAACCATTTTCATCACCTACAGCGCAATCCCTCTCATTGACTGCGTTATTATGATGGAGCATCTACAACAAGGGTTTGCAGTATTGGTTTGGAGGGTCAGATCTTCAGTGTTAGGATCAGCCTTTCACTTGGAAGATCCATTGGAGGAGTTCTATTCATATTGTGCATCATCTATAGCCATCTCCATCTAGTTCTTGAGTTGCTGCTACTCCGACATTTTTTCCATTTTGTATATTTCAGCCAATCCTTCCAGGATTGACTTGATATTGTTTTTCAGGGGTTAGAGCTTTTCTCCCCACATTATTTGAGCCATACATTGTCATATCTTTGTATTGATATTATTTCTGTATCAGCTCCTCCTGTAAACTTTGCATTCATAGCCTTGGGCTTTCTATATGTAGCATTGTTCTTCATTTCCTTGTACATGTTCTATTGAGGCTTGCATTGCCTAACTTGAGTGATTGTTTCCTCAAGGATTTGTACTCTCTTTACGTCTATAACATCACTTGTTGGATATTTACATCTTCATGTGTTCAATCTCATAAAAATAACATTTTTGCTCTATTTCTTGTTTCTACATTGCTGCAGCTCCCTTCATTGGGCACTTTTTCAAGACAACTAGGTGTGGGAGACCTGTTTAACCCACCTAGAGGGATTTATTTTGTGCCTCCTCTTGGATTTCGTTCTTAGATACATATATATAAGGGATACAGGTCTTGGTTTCAAATCTTGTAGTATCCATTCCTAAAAAATTCGTTTTTCAGGCATGCCTTGCTGAGCAATACCATTTTGGGATATTACAGTGGTATCAAAGCATGATCTTTGGCTCGACCTGTGAGTTTCATCCATAAGAAGAAGAAGAGATCAAGATGATGAAAAGAATGAGTTTACTCTCATCAGTTTTTAGATCCATAAAGGACCTCTCCAAGGAGGTCAATAATATGGAAGAAGGAGAAGAGGAAGGACCATGCTGCTAATATGAATCTTTCGTCGTAAAAGATCACTTTAGCTACGCATAAAAAATAGCCATAACATCGATTATGGCTGCAAAATACCTTTAAAATTGATGCACAAATTCAGATCTAAGCATAAAAGATATTAAGCAGATAAAAAATAACATAGCTCCATAGATCCAATGAACAAGACAAGAAGAATGTATATGAAAGAATTTTGTATTATATTAAAGAATGGGGCACCTGAGAGGAAAACAAGAAAGGTGTTTTCCGGTTCTCCTCGGTGGGATGGGTTCTTGGAAGTCCTCAGTGTTTCAGATCTAGCATTTCTCTCTCTTATGGATGTGGAAAAGCAAACATAGAACTCAATGGGAGTTCACAAAGCAAAATGGAAAATGGTGACCAAGAGAAGATCCAGAGTGATCTAATGCAATGAAGGTGACTAATGAATGGGGAAAACCCCCTATTTATAACAAAATATTGGGGCAGTCTAGAACTCGGTGCATGAATAAAATATTATTAATCGAATTCTAGAAGAACCCTTTAGGAATATTTTATTATATTTGTTGGAGGGAAAAGGGTTCTTGACTTGGGTCAATTCCTTTATTTATAAATAATAAATAAATAAATGATTTATTTATCATTTTAGGGGAATGATGGGAATAAATAATGGTTTATTTGATTATTTATGTATGATTTAGTCAAATTTAACTAAGAATATTATTTAAATAATGATTTAAATAACTTGTTCTTAGGAAATAATTAAATAAATAAGGATTTATTTAATTAATTTCTTTGTTTTGGGTTAAATATGACCAAGTAAGTTATTTTATATGGTGAAAGCAATTTTACTTAGGGTAAAATTGGTCTTACATGGTGTACTTGGGTTCATCTAATAATAATAGGTTAGATGACCAAAAAAATGGTGTAACAGATTGCCCCCCAACGTATGAGTGTTAGGAGAAAATCGTATGACTGAAGTACATTGTAAGAACTCAATCACTAGATATCAAAAGGGAAGTGAGAGAGAGAAGTGTAATGTTGTCTGATGTGTTAAAGGACTAGACCCTGAGGAGACGAGACTTACAGGTGCAACAAGTCTCTATGAAGTGGTACCTGTGTTAAAGGCAGCGGGGGAGGCATACTTATGCCCACCGAGACAAAGTACAAAGAATAAGGCACCCGAAAAACCACAGAATGCAATAAGTACAAAGAATAAGGCGCCCAGAAAACCATGGAACGCAAGAATGAAGCATGTGTTGGCCGAAACATGAGCCAGATAAATAACATGATGGATCCCCCATACATGCAATGCCTGGAATAATCATCAGGACTTATACAATAATATGGTAGTACATGAGATACAAATACACCCAAATGCCCCCTACATGCAGGGAAGGGCTCGCAACATCTAACTGATACGTGAAAATCGAAGAGGCGCCGCAAGTGGTGGAGGCTCATATCATGAAATGGGAGGAGCTGCATCAGGGGCGGAAATGAAGTCATCCGGGCATGTGGGGGGCTACCTGCAGGGCCACCCCCTCATGAGGGTTGAGACATATCACACATGCCCAGGAATCACCAATAGCTATTGATCCGTCACTAGACCATCCAGTGTATAGATCACGATCATGCTGGGAAGAGCTCAAACCAATGGTACACTGCCCCCTAGATCGGGCTTCTGGAATAAATGAGCTGATGTCGACAGAAGTAGGTCTGCCATAGGTGAGGCAATAAGGGATCCCCAACTAAGGCACGAGGGAAAATAGTAGAGCGATGTCCAAGTAGACACTGATGATGATGATGGAATGATGAAAGGGCCAAAGGGGACCCGAAAAACATGAGTACAAAATGGTATCTCATGACCGAAATCGACACGAACAAGAATAAATATGGGGGTCAAGCGGTGCCCCAAGGAAAAGTGTTGTAAGTGATGAAATCTGATTTGGAGAACAGGGAAAGAAAAAACTTCGTGGACAACATGTGTCCTGGTGAAGTAGTGAATGATAAAAACAAACATATGCTGGCTATCTACAAGGAGATAAAACATGCATTTCGAGTGGGGAATGCTAAGGGTAATATCTCTTAAGATAGAGTGCATTGCGAGGATTAGGAATGGGGTGGCCTTCAAAGTCCTCTAAAAGATATGCTCCCTTCCCCAGATCTTTATTGATGATGTAAGGACCTAGCCATAATGAGTCGAACTTCCCATGACCAAGGGTATCATGGGCCTGGTCGTATACTAGAACAAGGTCACCTTCATGAAAGGTGCGAGGGTGCACTTTTCGGTCATACTGAGCTTTGGTGTGCTTTTTGGCCACTTCAAGAGTTTGCAATGCAACGCGGCGGTCTTCAGAGGCGCACTCAAGCATGATAAGTCATTGTTCGAGAGGTTGGGTATTAGGAAGAAGTTTGACAGCCAAGTGAAGGGAAGGGATTTCACATTTGATTGGTAAGACGGCCTCCTCGCCAAAGACAAGGTGGAAAGGAGTGAAACCGGTGGCGGTTTTAACAGAAGTACGATAGGCCCATAAATCTGGGAAGAGCATGAGATGCCAATTGGTTTTGTGCTTATTCACCATTCGTTGAAGCATGGTCTTAAGAATTTTGTTGACTTCTTCAACTTGACCATTACCTTGGGGGTAATAGGAAGATGAATATTGGTGTTCAAAATCTAATAGGGAGGAGAGCTCATGCCAAATCTGATCTTCAAAATGTCGGCCATGGTCTGAGACTAATTGTTTGGGAATGCCGAATCGGGCAATGACATGGTTAAAGAAAAATAGGGCTGCAGTAGCTACCGTATTGTTGAATGTGGGCATAGCTTCGGCCCATTTAGTAAAATAATCAACCGCCACGATGATATATTTGTGGTTACCAGCAGATGGAGGTCGACATTCCATGAAGTCAATGGCCCACCTACAAAAAGGACTGGCTATGACGACAAGATGGAGAGGATTGGGAGGAGCTCGCGCCTTGGGGGTGAAATGTTGGCAATTGGAATAGTGTTTTACTACTTCAATGCAATCACTGAAGAGAAAAGGCCAAAAATACCCAGCCCGCATGATTTTTTGGGCTGTGGCGAGGCAGGAGAAGTGGCCACCACAAGCGCCACTATGACAGGCATTTAGGACTTTCTCGGCTTCAGCGTGGGTGAGGAAACGACGAAGGACAGTGTCTACGCCACGGCGATGAAGGTCATCACCAATTAGAAGGTAGCGAGAGGCTTGGTGTTGGATACGTCGTCGAGCATCATGATCAAGGTGAAGGGCGAATTTTTGGGTTCGCAAGTAAGTAAGAATGTCACCGTACCAAGGATCGTTGGTGGTGATGGCAAACAAATGTTCATCGGGAAGAGCGTCATTAATTGGAGTATCTTGCGTCTGGGTAGGCAAATCAGAAATGAGTTCAGCTAGGACTAAACATTTCTTACTTTTTGGGGTGAAAAATTCAAGGTCGAATTCTTGGAGAATAACGACCCAACGGGCATACTTCCCATTGAGGATTCGGCAACTCAATAGGAAAGCCATGGGGTTGGAATCAGTCACCACCTTGGTAGAACGCATGAGGATATAATGACGCACTTTTTGGATCGAGAACACGACAGCTAGTGCTAATTTTTCTTCATGCGAGTAGGACACAGGTGGACCGGCAAGGTTCTTACTGACATAATAGATCACATGTTCGACACCGTTATCATCCTCCTAGATAAGGACACCAGCAACCGAATAGGTGGAAGTAGAGATGTGTAGAATGAAATCTCAGTCAAATTCAGGGGGAGGGATCAAGGGAGCGGATGTGAGGGCATGTTTGAGGGCATCAAAATACTCTTGAGGCTATGTATCCCAGACAAAAGGGGTGTGAGATCGAAGAAGTCTAAGGAAGCCGTGTACGGTAGTGGCGTAGTCAGGAACGAATCAGCGAAGAAAATTAGCTTTGCCTTGGAGACTTTGTAGTTGGCGTAAGGTACGAGGCGGAGGAAGTTCAAGAATGGCTTGAACCTTCAAAGGGTCGAGATTTATCCCGTCTTTAGACACGATGAAGCCGAGGAGATGACCGGCGGGAACACAGAAGACACATTTCAAAGGGTTAAGGTGAATGTTATACTTGCGGCATCAGAGGAAAATTGTATGCAAGTCATGGAGGTGTTGCGCCCGATGTTTAGAACGTGCAGTAAGGTCATCTAAATAGGCAAGGATAATATGGGTTAAGTCATGGAAGCAATAAGACATGGCTCGTTGAAAGGTGGCACCGACGTTTTTAAGGCCAAATGGCATGACTCGGTATGCGAAAGTGCCCCACGGACTAATGAACGCAGTTTTAAGTTGATCAGCACGATGGATAACAATTTGGTTGTATTCGGAGAAGCCATCCATAAAGGAGAGAATCTCGTGCCCCACACACTCATCGATGATTTGGTCAATAAATGGTGTGGGGAAGTTGTCTTTGGGACAAGCTTTGTTTAGATCGCGAAAGTCAGTGCAAACACGAATGGTGCCTTGTTTTTTGAGGACGGGAACTGGGTTAGACACCCAAGTGGTATATTCAATGGGGTAAATGAAACCAGCCTGTCGGAGCTTGTCGATTTCAGCTTTGATGGCTTCATGTCGAGAAGGATGGATGGGTCTCAACTTTTGACGAATTGGAATGGCATCAGGCCATGTGTCAATGTGATGTTCGACAATGGCAGGATCGAGTCCGGGCATTTCTGAGTATGACCAAGCAAAAACATCACGGAATTCTTTGAAGAGTTTCGTGTAGGCTTCAATTTCTTCCAGAGTGCATTGGGCGCCCATGGTGATATGTTCTTCAATACCTGGCTTGACATAAATGTCGATTTTGATGGTGGGAGAGATATTCGCCATATTGCCTTCTTTGAAAGCGTCAGGTGCAGGGATGGGGTTTTTGAACCAATCAACTTTATTAGGAATGAAGTCTTTGGATTCGAGGGCATATTGGTCATGGGATGGATGGGGGAGGAAATATGCACGATGGTGCATATCATCCCATGGAAAATCAGGGTGGGTCATGGCTTCCATGATGTCTTCATCAGACTGGAAGATGGGAAGAGAGGATGGAAGAGGTGGACCTGAGGAGGTAGAGGGATGATACTCTTGATTGTGAGGGGAAGGGCTCACAGGTACGGTGTCATGTGAGGTAACAGAGTGAGCATTTGAATGATCAGGTGAAGCATCAGGGGAAGGTACTATGGGGTTGGTATCCGAGAATCGCAGGGATGAGGAAAGGTAGGAAATGGTAGATGAAGTTTTGTTCATGTCAGTATTAGGAGGAGAAATGGTAATCGTGGTGGACAGGTGTTCTGGTCTGAGGGAAGAAGGATTACGGGCGAGGGCAGCTTCGAATTGGCGGTATGTGGCTAAAGAAGCACGATACTCATCAAGGCGGGGGAAAAGGTGGGTATAGTGGCCATGGAAATTGCAGAAAGAACAAGGGTGATTGGTGCACAAGTTCTTAAGTTTAGGGGTAGGAGCGGGTATGGTGACATGGACTTCTGGGATGTCTAATTCTGGAAACGTTTCATTAACCATGGTCTTGAGAGGTGGTAATTCAGGACAGGTATGAGTGGCGTGACCAACAACATCACATAGAGCACACTGGATGGGATGCTTGGGAGGCCAAGGAGGGGTAGAGTTGGGCGAGGTAGGTTTGTCTTTTGATTCCCCCCTGTGAGCTTTGCTATGTTTACTCGAAGCGGTTGTAGCAGGAGGCGGTTCTTGTCGAGGTGACTGAGGTACCAGCGTAGCAAGAGAAGTGGTGGGGATTGGTTGAACCGGGGTCAAAGTAATATATGGTTTAGGTTGACCTGGCGGAGTGGTGGCGGGAGGGTCAAGATAACAGACGGGTATACCCAAGGTCAAGTTGGTGAGGGATAGGGTGGCCAAGGTAGGGACTGAATAAGCGCTGGGAGGGGGAGCGAGGAAATGGATTTGTCCAGCATGGAAATTTCCAAGAGGAATGGTGCCAAGGGGGTTGATTTCAGGTGAAGTCGACCCATGAGGATTGGTGGTAGAAGAAGATTCAGAAGGAAGAAGGGTGGCTAACAGGGGCAAAGGGCTAGGAGTTGGTTGAGGTTGAGGTTGCTGACTAGCCAAAGTGGGTTCTGTAAGGTTAGCCCATGATGATTGCATCATGCAAACGTTCGCCAAGTTAGGATCAGAGACGGAAGGGGAGTCGAAAAAGGTGCCGAGCAAGGAGGAGTCTTTGTAAACGCTGGGGGAAACACTGGTCAACGAATCAACAGTTGGTTTATTGGTGATGGTCGAGATGGTGGACTCAGGGGAGGTCTGAGATTTTGGTTCATGGTAGGTCAATTGGTCAATGGTGACAATATTTCCATTATGAGGGAAAAACATCTTGCAGTGGACTGCGGACGAGACGGCTAACATGGCATAGGTGTAACTACGCCCCAAAATGATGTCGTAGTCAAGAGGGGTGTCGATAACTTCAACGTCAACATAAACAGTCTTGCCAGCAAGGGTGATAGGACAGTTACGAAATAGGCCAATGGGCTGGGAGGCATGGCCATCCCATGCACGAAGGGTGATGGTGGAAGGGGTAAGTTCAGGGGATCCGATTTGTTTCCAAACTGAAGCAGACATTATGCAGGTAGATGCCCCCTCATCAATAATACACCGAGCAACATTGGCGTTTCGGATTTTGACTGGGATTTGGAAAGCAACTGAAGGAGGAAGAGGGGGATGGTTTGACTGACGGGCGTCGAAAACAATCAATTGGTCATCAGTAGGATCTACAGCACCCACAGCTGATAGTAGAGCCCTATTTTGAGAAGGAAATGACTGGAGGAGTTCCAGAGTTGAAATGGCAGCAGGAGATTGGGCCAGATCATATACTATGTTGTATGAATGGGCAGCCCGACCAGAGGCAGCATTTCGGCGTAATGGTCCCTTAGAAGGCTTGGGATGAACCTCGGCTTTGGGCAGAGGGAGTTGCAAGGGACCATTGGGTGTCGATAGAGGCTCTGGAAGACCTAACGATGGAGACTCAGAGACAGGGGGAGTAGGAGGTGTGGAATACTGATGGGACCGAGTTTGAAGGTTGAGGTCGACAGTGAGAGGTGGGTCAGAAGACATCATGAGAATCTGGTAATCAGAGGAACCAGAAGGGGAAGGGTGAGTGGTTACTGGGGTGTGAGGTGGTTGAGTGGCCACAAATCCTTTTTGTGGGAAAGGATCGGTAAACACAGCAGGTTGAGAAGTAACAGGGGGTGGGAGGGGCAGTAGTGGAGGAGTGTTATCCCCGTACGGTGGCCTGAGAATCCAAAATTTGTTGCATTTGTGGTAATAAGGGACAATCGTGAGTATAGTGACCATAAACACCGAAACACGAACAGGGCTTATTTGTGCGGAGTGGCTTGTCCAGCTTGGGCTGAGAGCCTTGTGGCTGGTTGTCAGTGGTAGAGTCAATATTGGAAGGATTGGGTCCACGATTACCAGAAGCGGATTGATTGCCCCTTCTCCTTCTTTGAGAAGGAGGAATGTTAGGTGCCCCCTGTTGTGAAAATACTTGCCCTGGGGGGGGGTAGTAAGTGCGGTTGTGGGGGTGGAAAAGGAAATGGAGTGGAAGGTCCAAATGCCGGAGGAGCGGGGACATTAGGTTGCGGATATGGATAAGGGGTAGGGTGGGCAACAGTAAGGTAAGAAGGAGGGTGGGAAAAAGGAGGAGGCATGCCGTAGCCTGAATACATGCTACCGGAAGGGGAGAAAATGCCGGAGGGGCTGGCCCCTGGAGGAAAACCAGGGCTTGAAAGAGGTTGGGTGGAGGTATGTGACAGGGCTCCAACGGTACCGTCGGTAGAGTGAGATGCCCCTGAGGCATTAGGACCATCGGGTTTGGGAAGGTCAGGGAGGACGGTATAAACATAACCAGACTGGGCGTAGATAAGGTCATACTTCAAGGCTATTTGGAGGGCGGCTTCTTCGGTTTGGGGAAAATGGGATGCGACATATTTGCCAATGGGAGGTAAGAGGGAGCGAAGGAACCAGTCCATGTAAACCCAATCTTCAAAGGGGGGAGTGTGGCACAAGCTCTGTCTTCGCCGCTATTCCTAGACATGAGCAGAAAGGCGGGTCGAAGAGGATTGATGGAAAGAGGTTAAAAGCTCGGTACGAGTGTTGTATCGGAGGGGGAGCTGGAAGTAGGATAAAAAGGCTTGGGCAATGGTCGCAAAAGTGGTATGGGAGGAGGTGGCCTGTTCAACATACCATTTAGAAGTGTCGCCTGTAAGCATGCATTGGAACAATCTAAGATGGATGGAGTCATCGGTAATGGAATTAGAGGAGAACCACATGTGGAAAGATAGGAAATGGTTAAAGGGATCTTCCTTAGAAAGGCCTTCGAACTTGGGAATGTCAGAGGGGAGCTTGGTTGGCATAGCAGGCCAACTCACATCGTGGTGAATGGGATCATTAATCAGTTGATTGAAGTCGGGGAGACTGAGGCTAGCCATATAAAGGAGTAATGGGGCAGTCGAGGTAGGTCCCGTAGTGGTTCCACTGGAGATGGACCCGGCGGTAGAACTGGGGTTAGGGCTAGGTCCGGAACTAGACATGGTGAACGGAAAATAGGGGGAACCAAAAGTAGGGGGAGAACTCGAACAATCAGAAGAGGAGTTGGAGTGCGGACTCAGGGGAAGACTGAATCGTTGACGACGGGAAGGAGGAAGTCGTCCAAGCGGAAACTGAGGATGAAGGCCAAGAAGTCTCCGGGAGTGGCGCCTTGGGGGCGCAATGATGACAGGAAGAAGATAAACCCATGAGGGTAGGGGGGGACAAAATCAAGTGAGGTCAAGGGCAGAGAGGTGCAGTGAAAATTGATTTTAAATTCTTTGCCAGGTGGTGTTAACCAGGCGCTTCTTTGCTTAGGGTCAGTGTGTGGCGTGCGTTAATTTTAATTGTTTAAACCCAGACGTTTTGAGAGTAAAAGAAAAAGTGTGCTGCATAATGGAAAATAAATCTGCATTAAATAAGACTGAAATAATAGAAAATTGACAACGAATAATGCAGCAATCTACCCCAAAAAGGCGGGTCTCTCAAAACTATTCTACAAGAGGGAAAAAACCAGGCAAAGCACGCTAAAAGATGCCAATAGATCTAAGGTTCGGAGGGACTGGGATCCAAAGGGTGAATTTGCTGAAAAGTGGTGCAGAGAACAACAAAGAAGCAGAGGCAATTTTGCTGCTAAAAAAGGAGGAGATCAGCTAAAGATCAGAGAGACAAGGCAGTGGCCTTAGAAATGAACCCAAACAAAACGAAATGAGGTGGTTTTGAGAGGGAGAAGAGCTTATCTAAAGGGATCTGAAAAGGAGGTATCAGATCTGAGAAAAAGAGAGCTGAAACTCTGGAAATTCAAACTTATAAAATAGTAAAGACTCGTCCACAAAAAGTAGAGGGTACTAGAGCCCTAAGGGGAAAGATTCCCTCTTAGGTGAGTGAAGCAGATCAGAAGCTTCAGACAAACCCAGAAAAAGTGCTGAAAAATTTGCAGAAAAAGTGCAGGTCGCAGGTTCTGACCTGTTTTCAGTCCAGGTCATAGGTTTGGGGCAGAAAAGTGCGTCATGAGGCTCAGGTCACACTTTTTGGGCCAATAAGTGTGACCTGCAGATCCGGATGTCTCGGCGGCAGATGTCAGAAAAAAATGTTCGTCTCTGCTGCGGCTGATGTCCGTCACCTGCGCAATAAGGCCAGAAACACACGGAAGTTAAAATTTACTGTTTAAATGGTTTTAGGGGTGAAAATCACCATAAAAATAGGAAAAACAAAAAATGGAAGAGAAACCCTAGGGTCTGAAACCAGTGGATATGCAGGAATAGATAAAACGACAGTGGTCGCAAAATAAAACCCGTGTGGAGTCGCCAATTGTTAGTATGAATCTTTCGTCGTAAAATATCACTTTAGATACGCATAACAAATAGCCCTAACATCGATTATGGCTGCAAAATACCTTTAAAATTGATGCACAAATTCAAATCTAAGCACAAAAGATATTAAGCAGATAAAAAATAACATAGCTCCATAGATCTAATGAACAAGACAAGAACAATGTATATGAAAGAATTTTGTATTATATTAAAGAATGGGGCACCTGAGAGGAAAACAAGAAAGGTGTTTTCCGGTTCTCCTCAATGGGATGGGTTCTTGGAAGTCCTTAGTGTTTCAGATCTAGCATTTCTCTCTCTTATGGATGTGGGAAAGCAAACATAGAACTCAATGGGAGTTCACAAAGCAAAATGGAAAATGGTGACCAAGAGAAGATCTAGAGTGATCTAATGCAATGAAGGTGGTTCATGAATGGGGAAAACCCCCCTATTTATAACAAAATATTGGGGCGGTCTAGAACTCGGTGCATGAATAAAATATTATTAATCGAATTCTAGAAGCACCTTTTAGGAATATTTTATTACATTTGTTGGAGGAAAAAGGATTCTTGACTTGGGTCAATTCCTTTATTTATAAATAATAAATAAATAAATGATTTATTTATCATTTTAGGGGAATGATGGGAATATAATTAAATAAATAATGGTTTATTTAATTATTTATGTATGATTTAGTCAAATTTAACTAAGAATATTATTTAAATAATGATTTAAATAACTTGTTCTTAGGAAATAATTAAATAAATAAGGATTTATTTAATTAATTTCCTTATTTTGGGTTAAATATGACCAAATAAGTTATTTTATATGGTGAAAGCAATTTTACTTAGGGTAAAATTGGTCTTACATGGTGTACTTGGGTTCATCTAATAATAATAGGTTAGATGACCAAAAAAATGGTGTAACACATGCACTTCCTATTCTCAAAGAGAAGAAGGCATGAAGCATGAAGAACACTTGGAATTCAAAATTATAAGTGAGTACCTTGCTCAATACCGAGCTAAACCTAGAGCCTTCAAAGAGACTCTAGCTTTACCACAATTTATTCAACTGAAGGAAGAGAGAAGACCCCACAGCTATGGGATGATGAGAGGCAATAGATTTCTATTGTCCAATTTTGATGGATCACTCACATATGCAGCAGAGGCTTGGGTGATGAAGCTAGAGGCTTTCTTCCTGCTACATCCTATAGTAGACAGAAATGATGTAGAAATTGCAGCGCTGCACCTTGAAGGTGAAGCAAGAATTTGGTGGTTTAGCCATTTCAGCCATGCAAGGGTTTCTACTCTTGCTGAGTTTTCTCAAAGGATGATCAGGAGATTTGGAAAAAGGAGGGAGGAGACCTCACCACCAACTGAAGAGGTATGTACCAGCGTTGTTGAGACCATGGAGGAGCAGCCTTCATCTTCAACAGTTTGGGAAGCCAACACATATGAAGAGGAAACTCTTGCAGCCCTGCAAGGAGCCTCCAAATTTCACCAAGGTATGCTTAAATTTCCATCTCTTATCATTTCATCAAACATTATGAATGGTTCCACATCATTGCATACTGTTGATTTAGAGCAGTAGAGTTGTACTGTGCTGAACAAGAGCAGTGATGTAGACGAGGTGAAACATTCCTCATGGGAGCATTCAAATGGCAGCTTCATTCAGGAATCCATGAAGGGAATAATAAGAAGGAGTAGACATCTGGAGGTAAGAAAATCTTTCTCCTCTCTATATGACACTCTCTCAATGAGCATGTCCCAGCTCAAAGAGAGACTTCTACTTGTAGCAGATCCAAGACCTCTCTGGCTTTGGAAGGCCATGCATGAGGAGGAGATCTCATGGAGAGATTTCATTGGAGGCGCACTTCAACATATCATGGAGTGCAAGTTTCTTCAAAATTTTGAGGAGGTTCTTTCCTTCTCACACTTGGATATTTATGGATTCAAGGAGGAACAAATAGATGATGGAGGACATCTTCAGATGGATAACATCTCTCATGATTTTATTGGACACTTCTTTATCCATACACATCATGATGGGAGGTTTTTGCCTACCACCTATTTGGGTCCTTATGGGATCAAATTGATCCTTGAGAAGATTGCATTTCAAAATCCCATGAAGTGCAAAGACAGAAATCTGATTTGGGATGGTGGTAGCCCTCATGGGAGGAGTACTAAGATGAAGGGTGGAAGGAGACATCCACAATTGGTTGAGTGGATGTGGATGGAGAGGAAGAAGCTGGTGAGCTACTTGCAAATTTATGATACCGGGTAGCAAGAGGCTTGGCTGCACTGGTTACTCTTGAAGGATTTTGTCCATCACTTGGCATACACTCTTCCTATGGGTATAGGGATGGAGAATATGTGGCAAGATACTTGCATCATGGAGCAGCAAAGATTATGGATGCATGGTTTTGATGTGATATTCATATCATTCATTATTTCTTCATCACATGATTTGTATGATGAAAGTGTGAGGGGGCAGCAAAATATTTTGTTGCTTTCGTTGTTCTTAGGAGAGCAAGGACATATTTGATCTCACATATTGCATGATGTTGCAGGAGGAGAATATGACATTATCTCCTTGGCCTTAGATGATCAAGAGGTACTTCCTCCTTGAGAGGGACTTCTTATGTGTAGCAGCATTATGGGATATGTCTTTGATAGGGAGCATGTCAAAGAATGGAGCTATGAGTTGGCAAGAGCTTATTTGTGGGGGCCAACAGCGCTGTCACTTGAGAGCTTGGGGTTATTGATGGAGTATCCCCAGGATCACTTCACACTTGACGCACTTGAAGGACAAATAGGAGGTGCGGATGATGGATTAGTGGATGGAAACATCTATTAATTTGGTATGATCTTACTTGCTATGGTCTACTTGACTTGGATTTCCAAGTATAAGGAGGGTGATCTTCATGCAGCATATGGTTCATTCCTCTTCATGGGAGTGTGTCATACCACTATGGAGGAATCATTCATATACATATGCATCATCTTACTCTTAGCACATGGTAAGAATATTGTTTTTGCATCCATGGATTATTTAACACAATATTTGGACACTCTTACCATTCATATTTAGTGCATTGCTCCACAAGAGGGCAAGATTTTCATTGAGCTCCATGGTCAACATTGGGCCAAATTGTATGATGGAGACAGTCATCTCTTATATGGCCTTGGGAAAGTGTTTTATTTCATGTATATTCAGTTGATGTACCTAGACATTTTCTATTTATCATTAGATGTCATGACATACATAATTATCCATGTAACACAAAACAACTTTCCATGTAATTTTCTGAAGTAGCAGATTGGAAAACTGCGCTGTCACTATTGGGAAAACTGTTGGTACCTTCTTGCACTACATAAGACCTTTAGCATTTTCCTCATTTTTATGTTGATCATGATTTCATTTGTTGATATTTATCTTATTTGTGTTGAAATCATGATTGGGAGGGAGACATATGAGTTGGGTGTGTCCTTTGGGGGAGAGGATCCCCACACTTTTTCCATTTCATGTTCTAATGGGAGCATGAGAAGAGATATGGCCATCACTGCCAAACACTTGTTTCCTTTTTTTTAGGTGGACCATATGATTGTTGGGATGCCATATGGTGATGTTTTCCTATCCATCACATATGGGTTGATTCGAGCCAGCTTGATTCACAGCATTGGAGGAGATATCTTTGGGGATCTAGTCTTCATCTTGCCACTCGAGGGAAATTATTTTGCAGGCCAGGATCAGCATTTTCTCTACACTTATCATAAGTGGAGAGGAAGACAACGTGGGGTAGGCCTCTATGTCTACCATGTTCAGATTTTCAATCCACCTACATTGCATGAGCTCAAGGTGGAGGAGCATTTTCAGGAGTTACCATGTTGGGAGGTGACTCATTGTGTATGGATGATTGCTTGGGAATGGAGGATCCACTTGGGGAAGATGTTTTCCAAATAATTTTCAGTCTTCATGCCTTGGGAGGCAATTTCTCAGTTCTATCCTTGCATTTTCTTGAGGAAAAGAAACATTTGGGAGGGGAGGACTGTAATATTCCAAAATTTGCATGCAACAAATTGGAATATTAATTTTTGTTGATTTCTCTTAGGAGAAGAATAAATGGGTAAGGAGGCCCGTGCATAATAAAAATATAAATAAAATCCCTCATAATGTGAAAGGGGATCATCATTGGAGTTGGATTTCACACCCTCATGTGTGAACAGGATCATTTACAGGTGGACAAGGTCAAGTTTGACCAAGTCAACAACGCTAGGATAAGAGGTGGAGAGCACTTAGAGAAACAACACAGTATGAATGGGAAGAGGTTTATTTGGTAAAGGAAACCCTAATGAGTGGGACCCATGGTGAGAGGGATCTCACTTTTTTAAAAGGAGGGCAAGGCAGCCATTATGAGGCATGTTGAAGATCATTGATTTCTTGTCTGTTTAGACTTTGTGCATTCTCCTTATGTTTAGCAGAGTTGCAGTGCTTCTTAGCACAAGGCATTCCTGTTTAGGAATTCCTTCTCCTTTCAAGAGAGGCCTCTTGAGGGATATTCTCTTCATTTTATCCACATTCAGGCTTGAGGCCAATCTTCCTCCTTTAGCTACAGCATTATTCCTGGAGCAGGAAACATTGTGTTGCAGGGTGTTGCAGTGGAAGTTCTACAACACCACTTCCATCAACGATTTTTCAGAGGAGGGAGCCTCCTTTCCTTTGGAGGATCAGTGAGGGAGATTTTGAGTTGATTCCCACGATATTTGGCATTAGGCCTGTTGACCATATCAGCCCCTCCATTCAATTTTTTTGCCAATAGTCCCATTTGAATCCTTTTAAATCCTCTTACGTGGCCTAAGACCTTCGTCTCTTGCCTACCGTTGCCACCTTTCATTCCTAAAACTGTATTCAAAAGGGCCAAAAACCCATATTCAGAAATATATCGGTCCTAGCTCCCTCCGGCCTCAGCCCCCTTCATTTTGTTCTCCACGTAACGCAGGAGCTAGCCCATGGGCCAAAATGAAAAGTGCTTACCATATACGACCATCGGGTGCGTTTTGCGTCGTCCGATCAGACCACAGATCGACATACCACATCCTTCCCACCCTGGTGGACCCTGCGTTTCGCGTCGATTCCAAAAACAACCTATTTATTCTGCACCACCTTTCAAGGACAGGCGATATTATTCAAATCCCAACGATTCCATTCAGTAGGCGCCACGCGTCCTAGGTCACTGTTTCAATACCGACCTATTTTGCGCATTAACGTTCGATCCAGGACGTGCATCGAAATTTACGTTAACCATCGGATCTATAAGCCTTCATCCAACGGCGGTTGTTTTCTGAAGCTGCACGGGTTTTAATTTAAGTATATGGCACCCCGGGCCCGCCATTCCATCGCCCTTTGATTAAGTTTCAACCGTTGATTTCATTTTTGGATCGTATGGCCCAGAATTATTGACACACCCCGTTGATTGACCAAGTCCGCCCCCACATCGTCCCTTCCGCTTAGCCTTTCGTACACCCACGTGGAATTTGCGTTCTCCTCCACCATTCATATACTCCGTTTATGTGTCATATTTCAGTGTTTAAGTCACGTGTCTCCGCCTCGTCCATTTATCGTCGTTCCACTGTATATCTCATTTCCACCCTTCGTTCCTCCACTATTTATCTGCATTTTTCACCACCCTGCATCTTCTCATCATTTCTCCCAGTCTACATTACCATTCCATGGTCATGATCGCATCCACCACCCTTGGGCTTGGTTTTATTTAATGTGTTTATGGGTTTTGCAGGTTTATGGCGAAGAAGAAGAGCTATCACAATTCGCGGCATCCATTGCTGAAGCGAAAGACGTGTTACAATTCTGGGTTTTCAAGTACCATATTCATGAGGAAAGATCCGGGGTAGTTGCCGAGATACGATTGTCATTTAAGGAGCAGAGGTTGAAAGCTATCAAACCCTCCAGGGTAATTCAAAACACAGATCGAGCAGATGAATAAATTAATGGGACAACGAAGAAATAGCAATGAAAAATCAAGGAATGCAGTGTCTGGCATTGAAGAATTTAAATTCCAATTCAAAGTCAGAAGGCAAAGAGTACAAGTGCATAAAAATCATATCCTCTAGGTTTAACTTCAATAGATTTTTCTCTCAGGAAGGTACAGAATGTTACATATTTTATTCTTCATGTCTTATCCCTGGAGAAATTTGCACCTACAACTTTTACTTCAGAGAGTCGGCCTCAGAGTACCTATAGCACAGCATATTAATTAAGCAGCATGGGCACGAATGTTTCCGCCATTTTTTTCAAATTAAGCAAATTAAATGTTTTCGCCTACTTCTTTTATTAGTTCCTCCTCCTTCTTCATCTACAAAAACGAGGAAGAAAGACATTGTAAGGGTTCCAGATTTTTATCAAAGAATTGTGCAATGAAAGGCATTTTTTGTATACATCTTGTAAAAGCTCTTGTATGAAGGCTCAAAGCCCATAGGGTCTCAGTGAGGAGGAGTTCTATCTGTATTAGAGGATTCTGGTCTTTGGTATCCCACAGTATGTAACTTCCTTTGATGTGTTTAATACAACATTTCATTTTATCCATCTTCTTGTATCATGTACTGGAATGCGAGTGGCTCACTGATTTTAGGTAAGGATTTATCCTAGTTGATACCCATACTTAGATTAGTCAGGCGCTTTAAATATGGCTCAGGCATGATATACTGTTTCATGTTCATTTCATCCATCTTTCTGCTATATTAGTTGCTTTGGGAGGGTGCTTTTAAAATGCCATTGTCATGTATGGATTCTTAGATTGATAAGCCCATACATGGTCCTGTTGTGTATCTGGGTATCAGATCAAAGTTAACTAATATCTTCTTATATTTCTTTCACCGCATACACCTTCTGATACTTGATTTCTGTGGCATATTATTTGAATCGGCCCTCTTTACAGTAAATTGTCTCTTAATTGTCTGATGCTTTTGTGTTGGAGCTTTGCATCTTGTCTCTGCAACATTGCTTTCCCTGTGGTAGTTTCTATAAGTTCTGGTCCCATTTAAATCAATTTCCTTGTTTACAAGAGATAATAGGGGAGCCTTTGGATTGACACCCAAGTTTTATTATATGCTCCTTGCTATGCTAAGATGTCCTAGGCACTGGTCTATGGCAACTCTAGACTGTCTCTAGGAGAGACAATATCTGTCGACAACAAGACCAACCATTTTTCATCACCTACAGCGCAATCCGTCTCATTGACTGAATTATTTTGATGGAGCATCTGCAGTGAGGGTTTGCAGCATTGGTTTGGAGGGCCAGATGTTCAGTGTTAGGATCAGCCTTTCACTTGGAAGATCCATTGGAGGAGGTATACTCATCTTGTACATCATCTACAACCATCTCCATCTAGTTCTTTAGTTGTAGCTGCTACCCAGCCCTGCTACTCTGGCATTTTTTCCATTTTGTATATTTTAGCCAATCCTTCCAGGATTGACTTGATAATGTTTTTCAGGGGTTAGAGCTTTGCTCCCCACATTATTTGAGCCATACATTTCCATATTTTTGTATTGATATTATTCCTGTAGCAGTGCCTCCTATAAACTACGCAGTCATAGCCTTGGGCTTTCTATATGTAGCAGTGTTCTTCATTTCCTTGTACATGTTCTATTGAGGCTTGCATTGCCTAACTTGAGTGATTGTTTTCTCAAGGATTTGTACTCTCTTCATTGCTATAACATCACTTGTTGGATATTTACATCTTCATGTGTTCAGGCTCATAAAAATAACGTTGTTTCTCTATTTCTCGTTTCTACATTGCTGCAGCCCCCTTCATTGGGCACTTTTTCAAGACAACTAGGTGTGGGAGACCTGTTTAACCCACCTAGAGGGATTTATTTTGAGCCTCCTCTTAGATTTCGGTCTTAGATACATAGATCTAAGGGATCCAGGTCTTGGTTTCAAATCCTATAGCATCCATTCCTGAAAAATTCATTTTTCAGGCATGCCTTGCTGAGCAATCCCATTTTGGGATATTACACGTTTTCAAAGATTAGGCTTTTGTGCTTCAAGTCGATGATACTTCCCATATATATGGCCCAATATAGTCCTAGAAGCACATGGTAAGGGCTTTCATCATCCACAATTTGTATTACTTCAAAATATGTGTGCACCTTTACTCCAACAATGTCAACCATAACTTGTGGGAGTCTTCCAAGTGGAATGACATTCTGCTGATTAGCCATGCACGGTTGAATGGTGGACCACTCTAGCTTTGGTTCACCCATATTTTTCTAGGTCTGCTTAGGTAGAAAATTTTCATCAGGCCCTAATTCTAAGATGACCTGATCCATCTCATACTCTCCATACTCTCCAATTTGCACGGTCATGCGCATCTCTCGACCAGTTCTCTTCTTGTTCTTATAAATATTGTTCACAACCTTACTCTCAATTCAAGGAAACTCTTTATCCATGCAGCTATCTATCAAAGACTAAATATTGTCCACTGCTTTCTGGTTATGAAATAAATTAATGCAAACTTGTAGGAATGGTTTGACTCCATCATCAATCTTTGCTTCCATGATTGATTTGGATGTGGATGTGCCTACAGCAACAAAATCCTTCCTAGATTCTACAAAAATTTCCTTTTCCTTCTGCAGGTTGAGTCCTTCCTTATTTTCCGAGGCCTTCCTGATCAAAGGCTCTGCATCAGCCTTCATTCCTTCATCTTCTTCGGTGGAAGCACCACTATATGTAATCATGTTTACACTTGGGTCATCATCTCATGGTTTATTTTTAACCATTTGTATGTTCTGTGTGAGAGTTTTTTATTGCTTTTTCTGCATTCTAGCAATCAAAATAGGACAATCTTCAATAACGTGATCAAATTGTCTGCAATACCTGCAAGATTTTGTCCAGGGTTCATACAATCGTGCGCATAGTGTCGCACATCTCTACAGTTATAGAAAATTAATTTTCCTCGTCCACAACCTGCACCACCACCTCTCCCTCCTCCCCTTACTCTTTCTAGATATCCTCCATGCCCAGAGGGAGATGTTGGTGAATATGGGTTAGCCTGCACCCTATAGAGGTTGGCACTGTCCATCATTAGCTTGAATGTGCGGTAGTGGTGCTCATCATGGAAAATAGAAGAGAAAATCATGCACCATTGTTGCTTCAGTTCTGGCACATAAATTTCTAATCGAGGGAAATGTTTCGTGTCATGCCTTCCAGCTACCTGACAGTCAGTGCACCAAATTATGGGAGTATCGCTAGGCCTTGCAGCATCCCTGGGGTGAAATGCATTTGGCTCTCACGCCTGTATGTAATCTTGGAACAAGGTACATTGATATTTTGTGTGCCTGGAACCCTTATATCATATACACCATACATCTACACCAACTTCCTTTCCTCTGTCTCTGCGTAGGTTCTGGATCTCCAAGTGCATCTCTTCCAATTGATTTTGGATTTGCAGAGTTCTGAATAGGTCATCATCTCTACGCGCAGCTTCCAGTGTCATAGAATCTTCAATAGCTTCGGCCTAAGAGTCAATATTCTGTTGATTAATAGGCTCACACAGATGTGGAAAGAGCATGGAAATAAACCATTCCTTATGTTGCTTATCATCATAGATAAATCCTCCCTCGTTGATAGTGTGCTTCAACCGATGATCTGCCTCCCAAAAAGATTCATTTTTCTTTTGTTTGATATCTCTCAACTTTTTTACACACGATGAGTCGAACTTTATTTTTTTGAATTGTTGTTTCAAATCATCCTTTATCTAATCAACAATAGGATTAGCATGTTGAGCCAAATACCCCATAAACTATCCCAGCACATGACCTTTAAATTCCATAGCTAATTGCGCTCTTTTGACAACATCAGTGTTAACATTTTGCGTAGTCCATACTAAATTTGTAAAAAACCAAAACCTATCCATCTCCCTATCTCCCACACCCTTGAAGGTGGGTAACTTCATATGCGCAACCATATCTTCTCCTGATAGTGGTGGAGGTGGGGTAGGAGATGTCTTACCCCTACGTGAGTGCAACTATAGATTATTAGGAGGGCTACCTCTAGCGTGCAGAGCCTCACCGCTCTTTGTATCACAATCAGGTGAGTTTCCTAGGCGGCTGTATACATATATGTCTCCTCTCTGATTAACATGGTAGTACTTTCCGTTGTGTGTAGTGATTTCTAGCTTATTTTGGGTCATCCACTCAATGTGATTGCAAAAAACACCCTTTTCACACAATAGCATCTTAATAAGAAAAGGTAGAGAGCGTATGAATTTACCTCTCAGTCCTTTGAAAAACCTTTTTTCAGCTTTAGAATATGACACAAACTTATCTACTGCGAACTCTGTTACAAACCCACCCAAAATGATGTCAACCCAATGATCTATAATGCAGGCGATGGATTTATCAGTCTGCTCTAACTGTTGGATCAACACAGGTGTCCACTAAGTGACCTTATCATCCTTCCAGCAGGTTTGGAACTTAGCTAAGATTGATAACCACTCCTGTAATTCTTGCGCAAAGGTCACAAAGAAAATCTCGTGAACCTCTGTGAAAATATACTTATGTTTCCAATCTTTAGTAGACAACTTCTTACTTCTATTTTCCTTAATGGAAAATTCTTGAATTTTCTTCTCAAACCAGTCTTCTAACTCATGCTTTGATGGCCGCCACGTCACCCAATCTCTCTCAAAATGATCCTGATCCCAGAAATAGAACCATTTTTTGGCTTGAGGGGTACTGACCCAAGTTCAAAGTTAAGCTTAACCAACAAAACCCTCTTACTACTGGCCCTTTTGGTAGTGACCTACTTTCATAGGCCAAAGTCTCACCTAATGTAGTATGGGGGTGCTAGAACCAGGTTTCCACACCCTGAGAGAGAATTAAATGATGTGGGTGTCTTTAGATCAATAATAATAACGAACTAGCATTCGCAACAAAAACCCTAACCAGAAACAGATCTAGGTCAATTATCACATGTTTTTTTGGTGTGCGCACGCAGACAATAGATCTTTGGTCGCTTTAACTATCTTAACGATACAATATTCATGCCTTATAGTAATTGATCCATGCAATTGGAATTTATATAAATAGTAGACAGGTCCACACCCAATCTCAACATAGATAATATACTTGATGTAGTAAGTGGAAATAATACACAAAAATAGATCAGAAATCAAAACACAAATGCATTTGATACTCAGAATTGTCTGAAACAGTACTTATTCATCCACATTTTATAATATCCTTACAATACTTCAGTTATACCCACGCACATAGCTAGCAGGGTATGCACACAGCAGGACTAAGGTCTCCATGTACACAGCTAGCAGGAGCATTCCATACCCAGACAAAAAACAAAAACTTATCTCAGAGATCTATCATTCATCAAACTTCATCAAAATATTATCCTATTTGACTCGATCTAGACTTCTATTTATACTTTAGCATGCACTCATACTAAGGTCCGAAATCCATGGTTTGAGACTCCTAGATCTACCCTTTTTCCCATTAAAACTCATGAAATGGATTTGATCCGCCCCAAAGCACCTTGACCTATGCATTTCTTAGCACACACGATCGAAAACTACAAAAATACTATATTTTTATCAAAATTGCGGTCCTAAGGGACCCCGCTCCAACAATCCATGAGAGAAACAATTTCCTGTCTAATAGGTGTCAACATAATGTGAAAGTAGTCGAGTCTTCTAGCTCATGGGATTGAGATGATCCATGTAAAATATTTTCAACAAATTAATAGAATAATTGAGCAACGCAATAGTACTGGGATTGTTTTTACCTGGGGAAGGTTTTTCCACCATACATACTTGTGTCTATTGTGTTGATTTTTTTTATGGATGCATGTTTATTTTGATGCTCTAATATCTATTTGTATGTTTCATTTTATGCATGGTTAAAGATAAATAATTTGAAAAAAATATGCAAGTGCCCTCACTACTAATTCACCCCCTCCCCTCTCATTAGTGATCTAGTTTCCAACAATTGGTATTAGAGCAGGGATCTCAATTGTAACTTGACGCTGGAGAGTGGACCTCGGAGATTTTTGTAGAAGTTTTTCCATCAACAAGGAATTTGAGTACTTCACGAAGGTAAATTTGCAACTTGGAGAGTGAATTTGGATTCATATTTTTTATTTGATGATGAAGATATTTTTCTATCAATTGAATATGGAGTTAAATAGAAATATAATGATTTAGCTAAAAATATTATTTTGAATAGACTTTAAAAATATGATAGCATGCATGTGAAATGTTGTTAGACGACCAAAGAAATGTTGGATATGTTGCAAAACTTGTATCTCAGAGGAAAATTGCATTTTCAGAAAATTATGGAGAAAAATGTAAATGAATCTTCTTTTATTGTAGTAAAATATCAATCCTCCATACAAGAAGATGGTGGCACTAGTGATTGTAGTGATATATCGAGAATCAGTTGAAAAAATGATGAGAAATCCAAGATCATGGCACTAGAAGCATAGATTCAAAGGCTCATGGATGAAAACAAGGAGTTGGAAGATAAATTCTATAAATTCAAGGGTGAAGCAATTTCTCCAAGAGAAGAATTAGAGTAGCTCAAATCTATTGCTCAAGCATATACAAGAAAATTAAAAAATTGTTGGAGCACCTAGTTGCAGCAAAAACATTGAGATTCATGAGCCATGCAAGAAGTAACACAACAAGTGAAGAGAGAGAAAGAAGAAGAATAGAATTGGAAAGTGTTATAATTGTGGAGTTATTGGACACATAGCAGCAAGTTGCAGAAAAGGAGAGATCAAACTCTCTCATCAAAAGGAGAATAAAAAAGAGAAGCCACATCAAGCATGCATGCGAAGGAGATCTACATCTATCAAGTATAATAGTCCATTATATGGTTATTTTTTCTCATGCAATAATTTTTGCCATAGGGCTATTGATTCCAGGGCACATGCAAGGAGTAAAAAATTTCACATCATAATATATCAACCTATTCCTCATTTCCTTTGTCACATTAGATGTTTTTTACCTGATAATATTTTCCATAAGTTCAAGGATTGAAAGCTTCCTATTTATTTCAAGAGATCAAACCAGAGAGAGGAGAATATGAAAATCCTTCGCACAAGAAGAAAAAGGATTAACAGATGAAATTTTGGAGGAGAAAAGAAAAACAAGGGTCTCCCACCAAAAAATAAGTCCCGCATGGTCTCAAGAGGAGCATATGGTTGCATTATGAGTTTCATGAAAATTATTAATTGTGCAACCATATGGGAAAGAGTATGAGAAAAAAAATATGCATTTCTAGAGATGAATGTGTTCAGGGGGAGTCCTTGAGGTTTGAAGCGTTATTTTTATTTTTTCTCCATTTCCATTCCTGTATGTTTTTAGTTGGAGAAGCCATGTACATATATTGATTATTTTGGAGTAGCTATATGTTTTGGTTTGTATTGATGTTAATGATGATATGTAAGCCATGTAGTATTTTTATGTGAATGGTCAAGGTGTGATGAGGTATCACACATTCAGGGGGAGAATTTGTGCTTCCAAATGGATTTGGAATGCGTTGCCATTATGTTTATGAAGATTTTTTGTTTTGTTTCTGGCATGCATTGCATGTTGGAAAAGATAGTATGGTTTCATGGATAATTTGTCATTCTATTAGTGTTTTCATTACTAGATCATAGTCATGCTTTACTATGCTTGTTGTTGCCATCGATATTTGTTGTTATTGGCTCATCTAGATTGTGCACTTTATGGATCATGTTTTTATTCTAGATTCATTATGTTGTTTCTCACGTGTTCTTGTATGGATGGGATATGAGAAGGATGATTGTTTTTGCTCACAATATTTTTATGCATTCTCCTGATATGTGTTTTGATTGATGAGATATGATGATATATATTATTACTCATATGTGGATTATCCATGTTTTTCTTCTCACTGTTTTATTGTGTATGCCTCATTGATGAGATGTTTCTCACCTATGATAATGATTAGTATTTTTGTTTCTTATGATGTTTTGGTATGATGGATGTTGCTCCTTGTTTTTTTCTCTCATGGGGTGAGAGAGTGTGTTGAATACATGAGGTTGAGGATTGATGCACATGTGGAACATGATGGTGGCATGGATGTTTGGTGGCCAATGACTAACACATGATATTATTAGTGCCTTTCTTGTAGCTGATGCACAATGACAGATTATGTTTTTACCCTTAGAGTCCTTCAAACTTGATGGATATGCCATGTATTGAATTTTACTGTTCCTACCATATGGATCATATTTAGTTCTCATTGTTACAATGTACTCATGATATTTCATGTTTTGGGCATGTATTGATGTGAGCACAATTGTGTGCGGATGTAAAATCCATGTACTATCATTGTTTTATATTTTTGCCACATTATTCAAGGAAAGAACCATGGTTTCTAGTATTTCTTGTCATTAGCTATTTATGGGTCAATGGATGTCTAAGTCATGTATTATGATGTATATATTTTATGTATCCCCACTATTTTGGGTGCATGATGTAAACTTGGGTTCATTGAATTATGGTTGGTGATAGGTGTAGAGGTGTCATATGTGAGTCCTATTTACTTGTCACAAATATGTATTTAATCCATGATGGACTACACTTTATTGTAAATCAGGTCCAAATTAAGATAGAGTCATGGTCCATGAGTAGTCTCTTTTACTTAGAAAGGAGATTCATTGCAACAAACAAAGTGTTGATTATAGCTCCAATACATGCTTATGGGGGAGCATGTTCAATCTTTAGAGTTGGCATGGCATTGGTAGAGATATGTTTGTAGATGGTTTCATTTTTTTCATGATTATAGTCTAAGAGATACTTCTTGGGTTGCATTAGTATGGTGTTGAGTATGCCAGGGGGAGCACTCCTCTCTTTTGGCACATTATTGACATTTTTCTTCAATGTTTGTATGGCCCTTTGCCATTGATGTCAAAGGGGGGGGGAGATTTTGGATGGATGATTCATCCTCACATGTTGTATTGAGGTTGAAATCAATGCCAAAGGGGGAATTTCTTGGCATTGTAGTGTTTGCAATGATGTCAACAAGCTCTTGGTGTTGTTGGTCTTATGCATGTGTGAAGAGTGTTTGCCGATATGTGTTTGGTTGATGGTCTTGTTAGTTGGAATTGATGTTAACATACTTATGAATAGACCTAGTGGAAATGACTTGGACATGGATTCCATATGAGATTTCTGGATCGAGGTTTTCATGCAGTGTTGGTTGGAGATGATGTTGTTGCACGTTGTTGGAGTTCTACTCTAGATGTTGCATATGTCTCTACATCTCTTCGAGACATTGGATTGCTGCCACATGTGATGAGATGAGGTTGTATGTGTTGGAGGTGCTTATATAAATGTTGGAGGTAGTTTTATGACATGATTTTATTGTTGCAAGAGTTGGATATGCTGCTACAAGAGTTAGATATGATGATACAAGTCCTGGATGTGTTTGAACAGGTTGTGGTTGTTGCTTGAGGAGTTGGAGATGTTGGTATTGGTAGTAAGGTTGGAAGAATAGGTCTTACATGTCATTGAATTTTTCTTATCCTATTTCATCAGTTTCAGACTAACACAATGGATTGGAGTAATGTTCGAGAGTTGAAGAAGATGATACATTAGGTGGAAAAAGTTTAGGGTTCAAGGATTGATGTTTTACCTTATATTTAGCCTCATTCACATGGAGGAAAGCCTATGGGAGTGGTTGAAAGGATCCAATCATTTCCAGAGAAGCATATGGGATCATATATAGTTCTTAGTCGCATGGATGCAGTGCTATGGGAGTGACTTAAGGATTTCCATGATTTTTTCTCCAGATTTCTCGCGCACTTATCTAAAAAAAAAATTAAGGCGAAATCCTTGATCCAAACATTTTGGTTTATGATCAAAAAATTTTGTGGGACCTGCAGAAGCTAATTAAATTTGATAATATCAAAAATGATAGAGGGGTTAGTGGTTGATTGATTCAATGAGTTGAATCCTGATCAAATCTAGCATTCGAAGAGAGTTGTGAATCCCATTAGTTTTGTGAAATTATTGAGTTGAGCACTTGAGTTCATCTACATATTGGAGGAAGTTCAATGCTAGTATGGTTGAGAATTTTGTGTGTTGATTAAGTTAGTGTGTGTGGAGAAGAGTGTGCAAAATGTGTGAGCCATAATATGCATATTTTCATCATCATTTTGTAGTTGTACTAGTTGTGAGATGAAGTTTCTTTCAGCCATATATTTATGCAATGGGCGAGTTGTTGATGTGTGGATCAGAGTAGAGTTTTTAGGAGACTTTTTTGCAGCTAGTGTGGAGTTTTTTTTTGTGGCTAGTGCTGCAAATTTTCTATTTGATTGTTCTTTGATGCTATGTTGTTGTGGTGATCATGTTGAGAAAGTTTATGGGTCGAGTCTGAAAATATATGAATCAAGTCTCACATGGAGGAAGTAAAGGCATGGAGGCTTTAGAGTATACAATGAATTGGAATATTCGGTAGAAGGAAGATATTTCTCCATCAAATGGTGGTTGGATAGATCCACAGAAACTCGGTGAGGCTCATTGATCATGATAGCTACCAACAAATCGATGTTTTTAGAATCAATTGTTACTTTAGAAGTAACTTGATGAGGATCATTTATCATGGTGGCCTTCAGTGGGTGGTAGTATGTAGATAAGTGAGAGAAACAGGTTCCTATCTGATAAGTGTCAGCATAGCGTGAAAAAAGTTGAGCCTTCTAGCTAGTGGGGGTGCATTGATCCATGTAAAATTTGTTCAAAAAATTATTAAAAGAATTGAGCAGTGAAGCAGCAACAAGGTGGTTTTTTTCTCCCGTAAGGGTTTTCCACCAGACATACTTGTGTATATTGTGTTGATTGTTTTTTTGGTTGCATGTTTATTTTGATGCTCTGATCTATACTTATATTTTTCATTTTATGCATGGTTAAACATAAATAATTTGAAAAAATATACAAGTTCCCTCACTATTGATTCACCCACGGGCCCCCTCACTAGTGATATAGTTTCCAACAGTCGTAGGTTAGGACAAGAAACCTTGATTCCTTTGTGGGTTGAGTTACTAGTCCATGGATCTGCAATTGGAACAAATGCTATGAAGCCCTGGAATTTTGTGGGTTGAGTTACTAGTTCCTATATCCCCAGACAACTTGCATAGGGACCGATCTAGTTGATGTTAGTGATTTCCAGACCATAGACGTGGAATAACTGTGGTTGTGGGTTTAGGTGGTTTTTCCTATAGAATCCTTGGTTTTTTTTTTATCTTGGTTTATTCCATGAGATCCAAAATTCATATTTGGAAGATGTTGTGGGGGTGATTTGGTTGAAAGAGAGATTTGGGTGGTACGTGGAAGTCCTTGACTTACTTAGTATTTTCATATATAATAAGAGTTATTTTCCTACTATGATTTATGAATAATTGTAGTGATTTTTTTGGTGATATTATTGCTGAGTTTCCATGGTTTCTATTTTGGTTATTTTTTATTTATATGTTGGTTATTTGATGTAATATATCTATGGCTCTTGACATGTTTTGATAAGTTATCGATTTGTGGATGAATGCATGGACTAACACGTGTTATTGTAGCTAGGTAGAGAGTGCTTAGAGCCTTCTTGTTGATTTTCGGATGAATATTATCAGTTTATGATAAGATATGAATTCGTGACCTGTGTAATATTCCTAATTAGCTTTTAGTTAACTGGAAAATTAATTTTTGTTTTTTTTAATAAGATAGATGAAAAAGAGGGTAGAGGGACCCATAAATCCCTTTAGTAGGAATAAACCACTTCTTAGTGTGAATATGGATCAATGCATATGGATGGGGTCAAGATGAATAAACCACTTCTTATTGTGAATGTGGGTCAGTGCATGTGGATGCGGTCAAGATGACCAAATCAACAGCGCAGTCATGGAGGTAGTGGAGGACAGCGCAATCATTATGGAGGTTAGTGGCCAAGTGTGCAACATCATTATTGTGTGGGGCCAAGGGTGTGATGGATCACAAGCATAAAAGGAAAGGGATGGAAGCCATAGAAGGCATTCTAAATATTGATATTGTATTTTCGTTTATGACTTTCTACACACTTCAACTATTTAGCTAAGTCCGTTGCACTGTTCAGCACATGGTTGTTTTCTAGCGGAAATACCACCCTTATCCTCGGGGAAATTTGAGTGCCCACTCAGGAAGGTAATTTCTGAGAAACAGTTCAACATTTGGCATCAGGCTGGCATCAGGAGATCATTTTGTCCCTCCATGCAGTAGCAGTCACCTACAGGAATTACACATTCCAACAGTAGGGTTTGAGGGGAGGAAGGAAGTTCTAAGCATCTCAGCTTGGAATCCTGTGTGGGGATCAACCCTTCACTTGTGAGTATATTTCAGCATCTTAAGAGAAGTATTTTATTATCTAGAATTAGGCCAATATTTTTCCCCTTGTTGGCAGCACAATCATCTTCAACATTTTGCAGTCCAGCAGTGGAAGCTTCAGAGGTGGAAGGAAGTTCCAAGAATTTCATCTTGGAATCCTGTGAGGGGATCAGCCCTTCATCCCATTTAGTGTAATTTAGCATTACATAGAAGTATCTCATCATCCAACATCATGTCATATTACTGCCCCTCTTAGCAGCGCAGTCTCCTTCAGAAACTGTGCAATCTAGCAGTGGCAGCTTCATAGGAGGAGAAAGAATCCAGGTTTCCTAGCTTGGAATCTAGTGAGGGGATCAACCCTTCATCTGTAGATCTAATTGGGAGTAGTTGCAAAAGTTTTATAATTATTTCAGCCATCTCCCAATAGTTACCCAGTAGCAATGCGTAAGTCATCCAACAAGAGTGTGCTTTGCAACCATAAAGGGTCGAATTTCCAAAATCAAAACGAGGCCAAACCATTTCTGGATATTTCTAGGCTTTTTAAGTAGAATCCATGGTTGAAATCCCATATTTTTTTGAGAAATCTAGTATCCTATCGCACATGGTTCTTGTTCCCAACAACAATAGTTTCTAGCAACACTGCGCAAAGGCAGTCCTTCCAGCAGCAGTAGTAACACAACATTTCCAATACTATGATTTAGAGATATTCCAGCCACTTCTTGTTGGTTTGAGTGAATATTATTTATAGCACTAATAAATTTATTTTGTTGTTGATTATAATGATATGACTCAGTTTTTTCTACTCATAGTTGGTAGGGTCCCGTGATTTGGCCGATTGGTGAGCCAAATGACGATGTAACATCAAACCAAGCTTTGGAGCCCAAGGACCTAGCCTTCCTGGACTCAGAGAGGGCTCTCTCTATAAGTGTAAAAGATGTCGGTGTGTTTGCTTATGGTGTTCTGATATTAGGCTAGTTATGAAGTGAGTTTTTTTATTTTTGGTTTTTTAAGTTTGTGAGGGATAAAACTGATCAAAGATATAAAAATGGATAACAAGAAGTTAGATCAACTGGGCTATGGGGTCAAACAGGTCAAGGAAGCTATGAGATGATGATGCAAGGCTGTTGTAGGGCCGATTTGATTCACGGTAGAAGGGATCTTTGGGCAAAATGGAGTAAATGAACATCAAGCTTGTGAAAAACAAGGGATTTCGAGTGTAACTAGTTGATAGCAGACATAAACATGTTATATCAAGCCATTAATCATGCTAAATGTAAATATGAGCTAATTAATACATAGAAATCAAACATTCCAGCCATACATAGAAGTATAAGACCTTCTAACTCTGGGAAATGGCTATCGGACTTTAGGGAAAACACATAAGACAGACTAACAACTCATAAAACTATGTCGGAACGCCTAAACACAGTCTTTAAGTTATTGGGCACTTGGACAAACAAGCTTTCATAGTTTTAGGCAAAGGGCTAGATCGGGACTAGGCCTCCTTGGTTCAACAAGATGATAAGCTAATCAATCAAAGAGATAGTTTTATGGACAGAACTATGGACAATCATAGGTAGGCAGGGCACACCATACATCCTACTCAAGATACATAGAACTTATGAATAAAACTAGCAACAATACCTTAAGTTACTAAAGAGCAGTTAAGAATTCTTTAGTATAACTAAGGAAGAAGAAAACATAAAGCTATGAAGATTCAGGAATTTTGAGGTGCCTCCATGGGCATATCTCAAAATTAATCTCTACTGATCTATAGCAGCAAGAAGCATGTATCATGAATGAAAACTAGAAGATAACAATAAAGCAAGAAACACTATACCATTCTACCATGTCATGGAATCCATCACCAATCCTTCATCATTCATCAAAAGCATCCAAGAGGCAGTCCAAAAATCATAACACAAGTATGTTCTTCAAAGCTCATATGACCAATATATTGATTCTTCTCTCAAGTTCAACCTCTGATTTACAATGAAACCCATGGAATAAATAGGCTTGAGGGAGGAAAACCTCATGGAGCAACTAGCTATCCCATTGGCCAAGTCAAAATATCTAAACTTGTCCTTGAGGCTTTGCAAAGCCCAAGGCACAAAATATCCCATAAAATATCTAAAAAAGTGCTAAAAACGGAAATTATATTGACTTTACATCATTTCCCAAGTATAAAAATAGCTAAACGCACATTTGGGAAAAGCAGATTTTTGAGGTTCAAAAATTACAAAAATACTTCATATTTATGTCTGAAAAAGGTCCCCTGACTTTCTGGAGGCAATTGGCAGCCTTCCCGGTGTCGAAATGAGGTTCATGATGGCCCGTTGGAAATCTCTCTGTGTCTACTTTTCGGCACAACTGAAATCACCTCAATCTGATGTCTAGAAGTTCCCCAAAACTGTACATGTGTGCAAAAAACCAGGAAATAGCAGACTGCTGATATGGCGGGCAGAATGTGTAAAAAGAGGGCATTTTTTGCCAATTTGAGGGGGCGAATGATCTCCGAATGCCCTGAAAATCGCTAGGGACCTGCTCATAGAATTATGGCATCTACTGGCATCATCCTTCTCCCTTGACAAATCCTCAAACTGAAATGGCGCAATTATGAGTTTTCGACTAAAAACCCAAAAAATGCCAAAAAACAAAAAAGTTGTCTAAAAGGGCTCAAATTTGGCATATATGACCCTCAGGGGTCCATAGCAACATGCTCTGATGCTGATGCCAAAATATCAAGGGCTGATATGCTTTTCCCCTCTTTTCGTGCCGGGCGCTTCCCCTTTGCCTTCTTCAATTTCTCTTGGGCTGCCTTTAATTTTCGCCTGGCAAACTAATTTAGCTTCTGAAAGTGATGAGTCCTCTTTCTTTGCAGCTCAAGATCTTTGTTCGCCCTCTCAAGCTTCATTTCCAAGTGTTTGTTAGCTCTTTCAAGCCATGCCTCTTTGTTTTCTTCAATTTCCTGCTCAAGGAGTGCAGTGAGAGGAAAGGCTTGGAGATGAGCTTGTTCTTATGCTCTCTGCTTTTCTAAGGCTCTTTTAAGCCCGATGGTCCTAGGCCTCTTCCGCCTAGGCTGGTCTTCCTCTTCCTCCTCATCAAACTCCCCAATGAGCTCTTCTATTCTCGCTTGCGCCCTAGCTGCCTCATTTTTATATTTGATCGCACGTGCCTCATGAACAGCTGTGTGCACATTCATTTGTTTGTTTTGAATCTCTAAGAAGTGGTTAAAGTTCCTTGCCCTTTGAAGATTTTCCTCTAAAGCCTCAATTTGCCCCTCCTTATGGATTAGGAGATTCTCAAGGAGGCGGGCCTCATTATTACTGTCATCGCTTTGGATAGGGATGACATCTGATGCACCTCCATGCTTTGTACTTTCTCCAACTTTTCTTTTACCTTTGAATGCCAATCTTGCGCTTTTCCTCCTTGGCATGCTAGAAGGTGTCCTTTTGGGCGATTTCCTCTTGCTAGGAACAACTTTTGTCACTGTTAGGGTGGCAGCTTTAGCCCCTCCTTTCCTTGCTGTGCTGAGTTTTGCTCTTTTGGGAGGAGGAGAAACAACTGATTTACCTTTGACATCTTTTTGAATTGGCTGCTCTTCTTGAGGCTGCTGGATGTTTTCCTCTTGCTGTTCACTTGGTTTCCCATGTTCGCCAACATTAGCTTGCTATTCTTTATCAATGTCTTGTCCAATTTGTGGCTCAAGAGGTGTTTCAATTTCCTGCCCAACCTGTTGTTCTTCATCTTGCACCTGCTTCTGTTCTTCATCATCTAACTGCTGTTGTTCCTCAATTTGTACCTGCTGCCCTTCATTTTCTGTTTGCTGTTGTTCCTCATCATGGACCTGCTGTCCTTCATCATCTATCTGCTGCTGTCCCTCATCCCTTTCCTCTTGCTGCTGTTTACTGCCCTCTCCTTCCTCCTGTTGACTTGGCTGTCCAATAGTCATTCTGAGCCTTCTAGGAGTAGGCCTACTGGACAAAGGTACCGGGCGATGGATAGGCTGAGTGGGAGACACATGAACAGGAGGAACAGTAGAGAAGTCTGGATGGCTGATGAATAAATCCCATGGAATCTCTTTCTTATCTAGCTGGTATAGGAAGATAATATTGATCAAAGAATGATGAAAAAGAGAAGGGATTTGCTGAGGTGGGGCCTTCTTTTGGACAGTAGATGCCATTTTCTCTATGCTCTTGAACAAAAAGTAAGGGAGGTTTAGTTGCCTGCTTCTAGTAAAGTGCATCAATAAACGGACATGATAGGCATAAATTTGATCAAACCTCCCTTCACAAGTGAAATATTTCATTATGACTTTCATAAGAGGAGCATAGCTGTCAAGGAGATATGAAAAAGGAAAAATAGCAGTGAAAACCTCTCTATGTTCAGGCTTGATGAAAGGCTTGTAATCCTCTAAGTCAAGATGAGCCTGTTTAAACCACTTTTCGCCATGATATGGAATCTTGGTGGCCTTGGACACATACCTTGGAGAAATCTTGAAATCAAGACCTGCCACTTGGAAATGTTTTTCTTTGAATCTCAGGGCGCACAAGTGAGTTAATGGCGAAAAAATCTTGACTTCTTGTACTTTCTGGCAAAACTCTAGGCAGCCTACTTCATGGAAGTTGAAAAGGACAGATGGATGAGCATTAACCTCTTCCGTAGAGATAGGCTCATATCTTTTGTGCGGACCACTCCTGCTGTCTTGCCTTGGAGGCATTCTGATCTGAATATTCTTTGGAAAAGACAAACTGCCTCACTGTGTGTAAACTGCCCTGTTAGAGTCAAATTGTGTCAATGTACTGCTTTGACAGGGAAACAATGTGAGATGGATGGTTTGCAACAAGTTTCTTTGTAATACACAACCTCTGCTCTTCAGAAAAAAATCCTGTTCACCTTTAGAAAATCTCTGTCAACAGATTCTTAGTAGGAAATAACACAGTGAAAAGAAGGGAAGACTGCTTTAGGAGAAGTTTGCTGTGAGAAGTGCTAAAATCACCCTGTTCTGTGAAACTTTAGATGTCAACCAATACACCTGTCTACGGCTCTCAAGGTAGAATTTCGATCATTAACAACTCATTAACAACTGCTCTTCTTGGAGTGCAAATAAAACAACGAGACTTGTGGATACGCGATCCAAACTTCGGTGTAGGTATACGGTCAAATTTCTTGCTTTGAACAAGGGAGCTGGAGTTTGAAAAATGCCTCAAAAGTTTCAACAAGGTGTGAAGTATTTACTTTGCCAAATAGGCAAGACCTCCTACCAATGTAACCCTTTGGTTATGTTAGAAAAACCTCTGCTTGGATGGATAGCAACTTGTCAATAAGCTTTGAACAACACAAGGCAGTCAACTAACAACACAGTGAATACTGTCCCTTTATGAGTAGTGTGAGCAAACTTCCTCCGGAGCTTCAAACTATAAATTTCTGCTTGACCAAGAACCCTTTCTCCCACTAAATTTCACTGTTCTCTATGCATGTCACTTTATTAAACAAAAACATGCTCATAGCTTTAACCTTGGTGTGAGTATACAGTCAGATTCATATTTAAAGCAGAGATAACAGGGTTTTAAAAGCTCCAAAAGCTTTGAGCAAAGGCTGTAAGAGTTTTCTCTTTTTCAAATAATTGAGGCCTCTTTCAATATAGGATACCAGTCATCTTTGGGAGAATATCTTCATGCCCTCTGAAAAACCATTTGAAAATGATCCTTTGAAGAACAGAAAACAATCACAGAGTGTTTAGTGAACAACTGTCCTCTCGGTGGTTGAGTAGAAATTAACTTTACCCTATGGTGCTTTTAAAGAAATGACACACCCTTGACCTTGATTAAACAGAAGGTGAACACACAAGGTCTTTAACTTAATCACAACTTCTTTCCCATAAGCACTTCTAACAGTGAATTTGTCATTAAAACACAGCTTCAAAGTATGGGCATTTTCACAGAAAAACTATTTGACAGATATTATGATGTGGCAAGATAAACGGGGATAGGCTACTCTTCAGATTTGATCTTGACCTTGCTTAGGCAGTTTCTTGAAATGTATGTCGATATGTAAATGTGGTCCAACTCAACAATTTGTCCCAACCCTTACTCTCACACCACAGTTTGAAATAGGCCTTTTAAACCTTCCTGTCACTTAGCAAATTTTTGAAATCGAGGGGAAAATATATAGGAATACCTTCAATTTAGATGAAAAACCCTTGGAAAGGGCTTGAGTAGCACCGGAAAACCTTCAATTATGCGCGGCACTCTTTAAGGACAGAACGGTGCGCAAAAAATACCACCCGGGTGGCCTGTCGGGTCGGGCAGTCGGGTGGTCGGGGGCCGTGTACAGGCGCGTCGCGCCAACACTGACTGCCTGTGCAATCCTTCCGCCAGGCGCGTCGCGCGGGTTTCTAGGCGCGGCGTGCGGTCGTAAACAGTGCAATCTTCTGCAATTCCAACCCGAACTTCCTTGTTTCGATGCTAGGGAGGCATGGAGCTTTGTTTGAACTTTGAAAACGAAACATTCACTCTCCTACTTCACTCTTATGTCATTTCAAAAATCTCCAACGGTCACTTTCATCGTTTACTTCTTTAGTAATATTGAACTATCATTTCAATAACCTTTCGACCATCTTTGCAACTGTGTCAATAATGCTGGTGCTATTCCTTATATAACCCATTTTAACACTGTTAAGAAAATATACCTGCAGACTGCTTTGTTTCCGAAAGGGTAGGTTTTTGCATTGTAAACCTGTTTTGACAGCCCCGGAGTTTACTTGCTTCTTCAAACCTTTTCTTTTTTGCAGGTGCCCACATTGCAGCTGATTTCTTTTCATGCTTTTCAAAGTCTTCAAAACCCAGATGATGACTTGTGACAAAATGTCCTGACTGTTCCTTGCTTTGAAGGAATGCCTCCTCCTTTTAAGCTTGGTTTAACAGACTCCTGTAGGTGTCTTTTGACAGTAAATGCAAAAACATAATTGTATTGACTTTTAAGTTAAATCATCCTCTGTCTACAGAAAAAGAAGGAATTCCCTTTACAATTCTTTTACTTGGATTTGTAGTAGTGAAGCGCTTTCATGGGTTTTGAGTGCTGCCCAGAGCTAATAAGACTTATTTCAGAACCTCTGTCTTAATCTGCCGATGGTTGTTTGATGAGCAGGTTTTGACAAAAGCTTTCTCTTATGCATGGTGTCAGTTTCTGCTTCCAGGTGATCCATAAGTTCCCTTTTGATAATAAGTGCCATATTTTGGTTGTATCTATTCATACCACATTTCTCTGTTTTCTTGAAAGGCGCTCCTCTAGACTTCTTTGCATGTGACAGTGGATTGTTGTTTGACCCTTTCCCTTAAGGAAACTGCCCCTTTTTGTATCAATGGCCTACATATCCAAACTGTCTCCTGTCCACTATGAGGTATAGTTTGACAGACATTTCCATATGAATAGGAAAAGCAATATATTTTGAAACATAAACACCATCTTTCACCTGTGTAAAGACTTCTATTTTCCCTCTTTGTATCTTTCCACTGCACCTTTTGACCAACTAGTCTTCAACAACATTCAATACCTTGGCCATCTGCTCATAAATGGAGGAGGCCCTTCACTTGGCGAAGTATTTGAAGATTGTTTGATGAACCTGTTTGACAAACATTTTCCTTGGATGTGATGGTAAGCAAACAACTTGAAAAACATCAATACTAGCACCTCCGCTTGCAATCATCACTTGTGCTTCAGAAAAACCCTAGCCAAAGTGTCACTGTCTTCCTGCACTGCTCTGAGGGGAACTGAAATGTCATCATTTACTTTGGTTAACTTATGACAATTTATTTGAAAGATAATCCCTGTGACTATGGAGGTCGGTGCCCTTTGAAAGACAAACAACTTTTCTTCTGCCTAGGTGATGACATGATCTGTCAGCATCTCTTCAATTTGGTTTTTTGGGGAAAGCAAACTGCCTATGATTAGAATTGTTTAACTCATGATATGCCTTTCTAAAGTTTAACAATTCGCATGATTTGAAACTTCAAATGACCTCCTTTATCAGACCAAACTCTGTTTTCCTTTGAACTTGCATATTTCAGACTCTATCCCTGTTATGATCATCACTCACATTCATAAAACCTAGAGATATTGTTTCATTGTTCAGTAAAAGGCAAACCTGGGCTTTGCAATCCTTAAGTCAATACTGGCCAGCGCCCTCTGCTTGTAAATGAAGGAGGTCTGGGCCATGACAAATTACCAGTTTGCTGTGACAGTGGTGTCTTTCCCTTACTGTGATTTTCATGCTGGAAGGAGAATGCAAGGTTTTGATGAGTGGCTCTCTGTTTTGCAGACATATCTCAGGCTCATGTTACATTTAGAAGCAGCTGTTCTTCTAACTGTAGATTCAAGCATTTCCTCCTGAGATAAAATTATATTTCCTGCCTTTGTAGAAACCATAAAACACTGTGAAACACCTAATAGTCAGCTTGAGATTGGGGTTTATGAAGTGCTGAGATCTAGGGGGTGTGAGTGGCGCGACTTAGAGCTGTTTGTCAATTTCATTTGCAAAGTGGGAGGTCAGTCATGGTAGGTCTGTAGCAGATGGAGGCTTTTTGGCTTTTTGATGATTGCCAAGGGTAAAATGCCTTAAAGCGCCACTTCCTAACATAGGGGAGACTTTTGAAACAGATTTGGATTTTCCTTTTAAAGCTGATGGGCAGACCAATAGGGCTGAAGCTAGATACGATAGTGATAATGAGGTTTTGATTTTGACATGGGTGGACTGAAAAGTAGAAGGGCGAAAAAAAATTTCAGGAGGGTTTTCTAGATGAAAAATTGACATAAGGAAATTAGCTTCTAGAAAAATCAGCTATAGATATAGTCATCACTAACATGTAAAAAATACTGATGGCTAACAGTGGCTCCATTTGGGGAGGGCAGCTCCTCGTCAGGAGGTGTCCAGAATTCAGATCCTTGGCTTATGAAGACCAGTGCCTTATCCATTGGCGCAAAATTTCACCCTTCTTTGATGCTATTTCTGAAAAGTGACAGCATGGTTAACATCAATGATACTTCTACCTACCCCACTATCTTTCCTAACATTTTTTCTTCTCTTTGGCGCATTTGAACTAGCAGCCCTTTGACAATGTATATTTTTCTTTTTGCAAAATGAACCTATCTATTTCTACTCTTATATCTGCCGGGAGTTCAGATTAAACTGATGAACTCCTTCATTACTCTACCTATGCTAGATCGACTGTCAAGATTAAGCAGTTTGACAGGATTTTGTTCTCTAATCTAAAACATGAAATTCAAAATGATCAAATCAGGATTAGACGGTCTGATTTGTCATGCATTTGCGGCATAAAAGACAAGCTACACACAAATATTATTTTGCAACAAAAGGAAACTAGACAAGTGGGGCTAAGATGTACAATGTATTTTTCATCCCTCGCTTATCTCTTTGGTTCTGTTTTAGGCATGTGGAACCAGAATCTCTCCCTAATCTATACTCTGTGATAAGTCAATCTTACACAATGTTGACTATCTTTGCACTCACTAACTTATCAGCAAATAAATTTAAACATGCTCAGCTATGATTAGGCTAGATAGCTGAACAAGACATTGAAGTACTAGTAGTGGCATTTAGACTTGCTCGCTTTCTGAAAGACTGTTTTTTGGAACATGGGGCCTTTGTTCTATCTTCACTTGCCCTCTTTTCTGCTTTTTACTGTTTTTGACTTTCCTATCTTTTACTGTTTTTGACTTTTCTATTTTTTCAATATTTCAAACAATGGTATGTACAATGACTGAAAGTGTTCCAAACTCAAAAATCTTGGAAATGACGGAATTTAAGCATCTTATCCTCGTAAGGATCTCCTCTCACCCTTGGCCCACTTAACTCTTGAAAAGAAAAATTTGGGAAATTCTCTCTCTCTAACATGACATAAGGATTCATGCAAGAATCTCTGAATAGCCCGGTATCTTCCCTTTGCACCTCTCTAAATATATGATTTCCACTCCTTTCCTTACTGTATGCTTTCCTCAAGTAATGCATGTATTCTTGGTCATTCTTAAAATAGATAATGACATCATCAAGGTATGCAAAAATGCAGAAATTTAAAACTGGGAACATGGCCTTCATGAACAGATTTCTGATATTAGGTGGTTTTGCAATTTTGAACTTGAAATCTGATCTACCTCCCGCAAACTTGAAAAAATATTTAAGTTGTCTACTTTGCAAGGGAATCTTATGATCATGACCTGAAACATCATTTTGCGAAAATACATGATTAAAAGCACTTTTAATTGGTAAATCATGGTCTTGGGTAGAAAAAACATGATTTTTGTTATATGGAGATGTAGTATTATTTCTAAAATCAAAGCAGATCCTATGGCCATCTGTTTTATTCCTGATTATTTCAGTTTGTTTCAGATTGTTGTGTTTTCTCTTGTCAAAGCTGTTCTTTGAGGGGAAGGTATTGACACAGTAGTTTCCCTTGCTTTTTCTGTAGAAATTGGTATTCTGCATGAGATTTCTGATTTTAGCATTTCTAAGTTCTTTATGAAAAGATAGAATATGAGCCAATTTCAGTAGTTCAGGTATGCTGGGATTGCAACTTTCATCCTTGCTCATAAGAAGTTTATCTGGCATTTTCTCTAGATTAGGAGCTGTTGGGGCTATAGTCAAAGTTTCATTTGCAGTAGGAGGGTCACATGATGGTAAATCTTTGAGGTATGGTAGAAACATTAAACTCTCTTGCTCCCGGGTTCCAAACATGTTTATGATGTGTAGGTCTTCTAAAGCCTTTACCCAGAAGAAAATTCCACAAGTTACTGTTGGTGTTTGATTAAAGCTAGAGAAATTTGCTTGATAGTACATAAGAGTTTGCGCTTCTTGCTCTAATCCTACTTTGGAAAGGAGAAACTTACTTTCCTCAAGACACAGTTGTTCATGATCATGGTAGTTTTGAGTGTCTATTTCATCATAAGGCACCAGGGACAACTGATGTGGTGGATCTAAGTCTACATCAGTTTCTTCTGACTCTTCCTCCATGTTTTCATCAATATGCATAATGAAAGAGTTCAGGTCGGAACGCAAGGAACACATTGGAATGTTGTTTGGCCTATCTTGACTGCTAATCATATATTTCATGTGTGATTCGCGGTAGAGGATTCTGGTCTGACCAAACACATGAATGGTGGCATATGACATGTCCAGTTGGATATTCCCTTGGAGTTTGGCTCCCCAAGATCTGGATAGAAGCATCCCGTACTTGGGAGGAATGTCTGCCACTACTATATCCATGATTAGATGTTTCGCAGGTATTTGGGCCAAACTAAAACAAAGGTCTTTGATCAAACCCAGGCATTGGACTCTACTTGAATCAAATGAATACAAGTCTTTGTATGGTCTTGTGATTTCCAAGCCTAATCTTTCCATTACCACCTTCGGCATAAGATTATGCGAGGCGCCGGAGTCTAGCATGGCATTGTGGAGGATTTGGTCGTGGATGTTTAGGCTAATGTAAAATGGAAGAGTAGCTCGCTCTTGGAATTTTCCCTCTACCTTTGGACCAAACAATACTTCAGGAGTGTCATCAGTGAGTTTAACAGTGTTTGCATCATTTCCTAGATTTAATACTTTTAGTACTTGGGATTTATAAGAGTTTTGGGCAATGAGTTCAGTAAGAGGCATGGTGATCTTGATCTTGGCGATTTCGCCTTCAAAACTAAAAGGCAACTGAAGTTTAGATATGTTTGTTTCAGCTTTTTCAGCCACGACCTTGTCTGTGCTCTGAGTTTGTTGACCTTGTTTAGGGATTTTGTTTGCCATAGTTGTTTCGGTGAATTTTGCAGAAGTACCAGGAGTATCTGAGAGGGGACTAGTTTGGGTAACTTTGGCTTGGCTTTGGTCAGTCTTCTCAACCTTGATTTTGTCACTGTCTACTGCTTTCTTGAGGATAGTATTAGGTACTTTAGCAGTATCTGAGTTACCTTTCTTGGCATTATCTTGGTTTCTTTTGCTTCTAAGGTCATATTGCCTGTGAGCTTCTATAATGGCATTCTGAAAATCCATGGCAGGGTCATCGAGATCTTCATAGTTGGTCTCATCTTGATTAGGAGAAAAGAACGCTTGTTCTTCTTCTGTGAGGTACACCTCACTCTCATTATCATATCCTATGAGGTTTAAATGATGTTCATCAAGAGGTTTTGTATCCCTATCATCCTCTTCCACATAGTTTTCATTGAATGGTGGCCTAATCTGTTGGTCATTTTCTCTTGGTCTGTTTTGGGGTTGTTCCCTCCTAAAGTTTTGGTTTCGTTTTCTGTTTGGAGGGTTTGGCTGGTTGTCCCTAATAGGAGCCTTTTCATTTATCTTTTCCCACATTTTGGCCATGGATTTGACTAAGTCATCTATTCGGGGATCTAGGGAAGGTGATGAAGTGGAGCCCTCATCTTTATAGGTGACCTTTCTTTATGATCTAGTCCTAGCTCTTTTTTCAGCTAAGTTGGCATCTGCTTTTATGGCTATTTGTTGCATTTCCTCTAAGGTAGGGGGATCCTTATCTCTCAGATGATATGTCATGTCCGGATCGAAACCCTCAGGGAATTTTACCAAGGCTAGACCAAGTGGGGGTTTGAAATGAGGTGGGAGGGAGTTATATACACTGTTGAACCTAGTACAGTAAGCTTGGACACTTTCCCCATTTTCCCGTTTTAGGTTGTTATATTCTGACAGGATTTGAATGGGGTTTCTTCGGATTTCCCACCTATTTTTGAAGACTTGATGTAGTTCTTGGATATCATGGATACTGTTTGGAGTTAAGCTTTTGAACCATGCTTTGGGTTCACCACCAAGACTTTGGGCAAATATTCTCATTCTGACAGTCTCGTCTTGTACCTCTAGGTATTCATAAGCATCAGTCATTCTACTTATATGCTGTTGAGGTGTGGTGGTGTCTTCTCCAGTAAAGTGTGGGATCTTGTCTTGATATTTGTTTGGGAGAGGAGCTAAAGGTGGTGGCAACACCAACGGTGCGTACCAGGCTGCCATGACTGGAGCTAATGGATGATGTACAAGATGAGGACTAGTAGGCTGAAATGAAGTGGTTTGAACAGTGGTGGTTTGACCAGGTGTAGCGGATGAACTTGGACTAGTGATCTGGTTTTGAGCAGATCTGGGATGATAGGAGCCAAATTGATAAAGAAGCTGGAAATCAGGAGGAGTGGTGGGTGAAGCTTCTCTAATAGGACTCTGTGGTGGGTCTAGGGGTTCAAGATCGTCAAAGTTTATCTTACTATATGATTTTCTCCTGGGAAGAGTTTGTGATGACTCTAGTTCCAAAGGTGAATCTAGTAGGATAGTGCGATGTTTAGGTACAAATCTTGCTCTACGGATGGATCAACCAGTAGCTAGATGGTCAGTTTCGGAAGCTTGCCACATAATCTTCTCTGGGTCATCTACTATGATAGGGGGATTTGGGTCTGGATGAGCTCTGGTATTGATTCTTCGTGAAGCCAGATTTTAGATCCAGAGTTTAGAGAGAATGGTATTGGTGAATGTTCTGGATGAGTGGTTTTTCTAAAGCTTTACTAAGGCGAAGGATGGTCAAAAATAAAAGGGATGGATTAGTGGAGTCGCCAAGTGGAAATGGGTTGTTTTTGTGAAGATAGCTATGGTCCACTACCAGTAACTAATCTGAGAATGTTTTTGGATTTTCTGAGTTTTATGTGCAGCCTATGGTTTGTTAAAGTATCCTAGACTTGTTTCAACACTTTGCTAGGGTGATGAAAACAAAAAGAGTTTACTGTAAATGGGTCTATGGGCTGCTTTCTTGTTTAAGTATCTAAAGGACCAAAGAGTCTATAAGAGTTTTCCAGACTGTCATGTACTCAGTGTCCCACCATCTCCCACTATGTTAGTGAGCGATGGGATAGGTCTATTGGATAGTAACCTAGAGTTCGGTAAAATAGTAAGGCCTACTAGAGGTTAGTGGAGTCGCCAGGTGGATTATCAGTTTGTTTTGAGATATACTTGTATGGTCCACCACCAATACTGTCAAAAACCAATCTAAGGGAGTGTTTTTGGGGTTTTTTGAGTTTTATGTGCCTACAAGGTTTGGAAGAGTTTTCTATAACTGACTCATCATTTTGCTAAGATGGTGAAAAAGCTTTTTTCTACTCTTCAGACAATATCTAGATATACTAAGCTTGATTGAGACTTCAAGAGTTACTAAGGTGTACTTAGATTGTCACTAACTCAGAAGGTCCTACTGTGAGTGTCACTATGTTAGTGAGCAGTGGGATAAGTCAATCAGATAGTATTCTTTAAGGTCTCTTAAGGTCTAGGGAATCTAAGCTTTTGTTACTCAGGGTCCCACCGTGATCGCCATTATGTTAGGGTGGCGATGAGGTGGCTGAATTGGATAATAGCCTACAGTTTAGTGAATTAGTAAGGCCTACTGGAGGTTAGTGGAGTCGCCAAGTGGATTTTTAGTTGTTTTGAGGTATATGTGTATGGTCCACCACCAATACTTACAAAAACCAATCTAAGGGAGTTTTTTGGGGTTTTTTGAGTTTTATGTAGTCCTGAGGTTTGGAAGAGTTTCCTATAACTGACTCATCATTTTGCTAGGATGGTGAGACAACCAGATTCTACTCTTCTAAGTTTGACTGAGATTTTGAGAGTTCCTAAGGGATACCTAGGATGTTTTGACTCAAAGTCCCACCGTGATCGCCATTATGTTAGGGTCTCGTGATTTGGCCGATTGGTGAGCCAAATGACGATGTAACATCAAACCAAGATTTGGAGCCCAAGGACCTAGCCTTCCTGGACTCAGAGAGGGCTCTCTCTATAAGTGTAAAAGATGTCGGTGTGTTTTCTTATGGTGTTCTGATATTAGGCTAGTTATGAAGTGAGTTTTTTGATTTTTGGTTTTTTAAGTTTGTGAGGGATAAACTGATCAAAGATATAAAACAGGTAACAAGAAGTCAGATCAAATGGGCTATGGGGTCAAACAGGTCAAGGAAGCTATCAGATGATGATGTAAGGCTGCTGTAGGGCCGAATTGATTCAAGGCAGAAAGGATCTTTGGGGAAAATGGAGTAAATGGACATCAAGTTTGTGAAAGACGAGGGATTTCAAGTGTAACTAGTTGATAGTAGATATAAACATGTTATAGCAAGCCATTAATCATGCTAAATGTAACTATGAGCTAATTAATACATAGAAATCAAACATTCCAGCCATGCATAGAAGTATAAGACCCTCTAACTTTGGGAAATGGCTATCATACTTTGGGGAAAACACATAAGAAGGACTAACAACTCAAAATACTATGTTGGAATGCCTAAACACAGTCTTTAAGTTATTGGGCACTTTGACAAATAAGTTTTCATAGTTTTAGGCAAAGGGCTAGATCGGAACTAGGCCTCCTTGGTTCAACAATATGATATGCTAATCAGTCAAAGAGATAGTTTTATGGACAATCATAGGTAGGCAGGGCACACCATACATCCTACTCAACATACATAGAACTTATGAATAAAACTAGCAACAATACCTTAAGTTACTAAAGAGCAGTTAAGAATTCTTTAGTATAACTAAGGAAGAAGAAAACATAAAGCTATGAAGATTTAGGAATTTTGAGGTGCCTCCATGGGCATATCTCAAAATTAATCTCTACTGATCTATAGCAGCAAGAAGCATGTATCATGAATGAAAACTAGAAGACAACAACAAAGCAAGAAACACTATACCATTCTACCATGTCATGGAATCCATCACCAATCCTTCATCATTCATCAAAAGCATCCAAGAGGTAGTCCAAAAATCATAACACAAGTATGTTCTTCAAAGCTCATATGACCAATATATTGATTCTTCTCTCAAGTTCAGCCTCTTTTTTACAATGAAACCCATGGAATAAATAGGCTTGGGAAAGGAAAACCTCATGGAGCAACTAGCTATCCCATTGGCCAAGTCAAAATATCTAAACTTGTCCTTGAGGCTTTGCAAAGCCCAAGGCACAAAATATCCCATAAAATATCTAAAAAGCTGCTAAAAACGGAAATTATATTGAATTTACATCATTTCCCAAGTATAAAAATAGCTAAACGCACATTTGGGAAAAGCAGATTTTTGAGGTTCAAAAATTACAAAAATACTTCATATTTATGTCTGAAAAAGGTCCCCTGACTTGCTGGAGGCAATTGGCAGCCTTCCCGGTGTCAAAATGAGGCTCATGATGGCCTGTTGGAAAGCTCTCTGTGTCTACTTTCCGGAACAACTAAAATCACCTCAATCTGATGTCTAGAAGTTCCCCAAAACTGTACCTGTGTGCAAAAAACCAGGAAATAGCAGACTGCTGATATGGCGGGCAGAATGTGTAAAAAGAGGGCATTTTTCGCCAATTTGAGGGGGCGAATGATCTCCGAATGCCCTGAAAATCACTGGGGACCTGCTCATAGAATTATGGCATCTACTGGCATCATCCTTCTCCCTTGACAAATCCTCAAACTGAAATGGTGCAATTATGAGTTTTCGACTAAAAACCCAAAAAATGCCAAAAAACAAAAAAGTTGTCGAAAAGGGCTCAAATTTGGCATATATGACCCTCAGGGGTCCATAGCAACATGCTCCGATGCTGATGCCAAAATATCAAGGGCTGATATGCTTTTCCCCTCTTTTCGTGCCGGGCGCTTCCCCTTTGCCTTCTTCAATTTCTCTTGGGCTGCCTTTAATTTTCGCCTGGCAAACTGATTTAGCTTCTGAAAGTGATGAGTCCTCTTTCTTTGCAGCTCAAGATCTCTGTTCGCCCTCTCAAGCTTCATTTCCAAGTGTTTGTTAGCTCTTTCAAGCCATGCCTCTTTGTTTTCTTCAATTTCTTGCTCAAGGAGTGCAGTGAGAGGAAAGGCTTGGAGATGAGCTTGTTCTTCTGCTCTCTACTTTTCTAAGGCTCTTTTAAGCCCGATGGTCCTAGGCCTCTTCCGCCTAGGCTGGTCTTACTCTTCCTCCTCATCAAACTCCCCAATGATCTCTTCTATTCTCGCTTGCGCCCTAGCTGCCTCATTTTTATATTTGATCGCCTGTGCCTCATGAACAGCTGTGTGCACATTCATTTGTTTTTTTTGAATCTCTAAGAAGTGGTTAAAGTTCCTTGCCCTTTGAAGATCCTCCTCTAAAGCCTCAATTTTCCCCTCCTTATGGATTAGGAGATTCTCAAGGAGGCGGGCCTCATTATTACTGTCATCGCTTTGGATAGGGATGACATCCGATGCACCTCCATGCTTTGTACTTTCTCCAACTTTGCTTTTACCTTTGAAAGCCAATCTTGCGCTTTTCCTCCTTGGCATGCTAGAAGGTGTCCTTTTGGGCGATTTCCTCTTGCTAGGAACAACCTTTGTCACTGTTAGGGTGGCAGCTTTAGCCCCTCCTTTCCTTGATGTGCTGAGTTTTGTTCTTTTGGGAGGAGGAGAAACAACTGATTTACCTTTGACATCTTTTTGAATTGGCTGCTCTTCTTGAGGCTGCTGGATGTTTTCCTCTTGCTGTTCACTTGGCTGCCCATGTTCGCCAACATTAGCTTGTTGTTCTTTATCAATGTCTTGTCCAATTTGTGGCTCAAGAGGTGTTTCAATTTCCTGCCCAACCTGCTGTTCTTCATCTTGCACCTGCTGCTGTTCTTCATCATCTAACTGCTGTTGTTCCTCAATTTGTACCTGCTGCCCTTCATTTTCTGTTTGCTTCTGTTCCTCATCATGGACCTGCTGTCCTTCATCATCTATCTGCTGCTGTCCCTCATCCCTTTCCTCTTGCTGTTGTTTACTGCCCTCTCCCTCCTCCTGTTGACTTGGCTATCCAGTAGTCATTCTGAGCCTTCTAGGAGTAGGGCTACTGGACAAAGGTACTGGGTGATGGATAGGCTGAGTGGGAGACACATGAACAGGAGGAACAGTAGAGAAGTCTGGATGGCTGATGAATAAATCCCATGGAATCTCTTTCTTCTCTAGCTGGTATAGGAAAATAATCTTGATCAAAGAATGATGAAAAAGAGAAGGGATTTGCTGAGGTGGGGCCTTCTTTTGGACAGTAGATGCCATTTTCTCTATGCTCTTGAACAAAAAGTAAGGGAGGTTTAGTTGCCTGCTTCTAGTAAAGTGCATCAATAAACGGACATGATAGGCATAAATTCGATCAAACCTCCCTTCACAAGTGAAATATTTCATTATGACTTTCATAAGAGGAGCATAGCTGTTAAGGAGATATGAAAAAGGAAAAATAGCAGTGAAAACCTCTCTATGTTCAGGCTTGATGAAAGGCTTGTAATCCTCTAAGTCAATATGAACCTGTTTAAACCAATTTTCGCCATGATATGGAATCTTGGTGGCCTTGGACACATACCTTGGAGAAATCTTGAAATCAAGACCTGCCACTTGGAAATGTTTTTCTTTGAATCTCAGGGCGCACGAGTTAATGGCGAAAAACTCTTGACTTCTTGTACTTTCTGGCAAAACTCTAGGCAGCCTACTTCATGGAAGTTGAAAAGGACAGATGGATGAGCATTAACCTCTTCCGTAGAGATAGGCTCATATCTTTTGTGCGGACCACTCCTGCTGTCTTGCCTTGGAGGAATTCTGATCTGAATATGCTTTGGAAAAGAAAAACTGCCTCACTGTGTGTAAACTGCCCTGTTAGAGTCAAATTGTGTCAATGTACTGCTTTGACAGGGAAACAATGTGAGATGGATGGTTTGCAACAAGTTTCTTTGTAATACACAACCTCTGCTCTTCAGAAAAAGTCCTGTTCACCTTTAGAAAATCTCTGTCAACAGATTCTTAGTAGGAAATAACACAGTGAAAAGAAGGGCAGACTGCTTTAGGAGAAGTTTGCTGTGAGAAGTGCTAAAATGACCCTGTTCTGTGAAACTTTAGATGTCAACCAATACACCTGTATCTCTATCTCAAGGTAGAATTTCAGTCATTAACAACCTGCTCTTCTTGGAGTGCAAATAAAACAACAGACTTGTGGATACGCAGTCAAACTTCAGTGTAGGTATACAGTCAAATTTACTGCTTTGAACAAGGTGACATAGTTTGAAAAATGCCTCAAAAAGTTTCAACAAGGTCTGCAAGAGTCTTTACTTTGCCAAATAGGCAAGACCTCCTACCAATGTAACACTTCTGATTATGTTAGAAAACCCTTTACTTTGGATGGATAATAGCTTGTTAATAAGCTTTGAAAAACACAAGGCAGTCAACCAACAACACAGTGAATACTGTCCCTTTATGAGTAGTGTGAGCAACCTTCCTCCGGAGCTTCAACCTATAAATTTCTGCTTGACCAAGAACCCTTTCTCCCACTAAATTTCATTGTTCTCTATGCATGTCACTTTATTAAACAAAAACGTGCTCATAAATTTAACCTTGGTGTGAGTATATAGTCAGATTCATATTTAAAGCAGAGGTAACAGGGTTTTAAAAGCTCCAAAAGCTTTGAGCAAAGGCTGTAAGATTTTGCTCTTTTTCAAAATAATCAATGGCCTTTTTTAATATGGAATATCAGTCACCTTTGGAAGGATGCCTTTATGACTTCTCAAAATCCACTTGGCAGTGAGGTTTTTAAGGATATAAAAACAACACAGAGTATATAGTGAACAATTGTCCTCTCGGTGGTTGAGTAGGGTAACTTTACCCTATGGTGCTTTTAAAGAAATGACACACCCTTGACCTTGATTAAACAGAAGGTGAACACACAAGGTCTTTAACTTAATCACAACTTCTTTCCCATAAGCACTTCTAACAGTGAATTTGTCATTAAAACACAGCTTCAAAGTATGGGCATTTTCACAGCAAAACTATTTGACAGATATTATGATGTGGCAAGATAAACGGGGATAGGCTACTCTTCAGATTTGATCTTGACCTTGCTTAGGAAGTTTCTTGAAATGTATGTCGATATGTAAATGTGGTCGAACTCAGCAATTTGTCCCAACCCTTACTCTCACACCACAGTTTGAAATAGGCCTTTTAAACCTTCCTGTCACTTAGCAAATTTTTGAAATTGAGGGGAAAATATATAGGAATACATTCAATTTAGATGAAAAACCCTTGGGGAGGGCTGGAGTAGCACCGGAAAACCTTCAATTATGCGTGGCACTCTTTAAGGACAGAACGGCGCGCAAAAAATACCACCCGGGTGGCCTGTCGGGTCGGGCAGTCGGGCGGTCGGGCGCCGTGTACAGGCGCATCGCGCCAACACTGACTGCCTGTGCAATCCTTCCGCCAGGCGCGTCACGCGGGTTTCCAGGCGCGGCGCGCGGTCGTAAACAGTGCAATCTTCTGCAATTCCAACCCGAACTTTTTTGTTTCGATGCTAGGGAGGCATGGAGCTTTGTTTGAACTTTGAAAACGAAACATTCACTCTCCTACTTCACTCTTATGTCATTTCAAAAATCTCCAACGGTCACTTTCATCGTTTACTTCTTTAGTAATATTGAACTATCATTTCAATAACCTTTTGACCATCTTTGCAACTGTGTCAATAATGCTGGTGCTATTCCTTATATAACCCATTTTAACACTGTTAAGAAAATATACCTGCAGACTGCTTTGTTTCTGAAAGGGTAGGTTTTTGCATTGTAAACCTGTTTTGACAGCCCCGGAGTTTACTTGCTTCTTCAAACCTTTTCTTTTTTGCAGGTGCCCACATTGCAGCTGATTTCTTTTCATGCTTTTCAAAGTCTTCAAAACCCAGATGATGACTTGTGACAAAATGTCCTGACTGTTCCTTGCTTTGAAGGAATGCCTCCTCCTTTTAAGCTTGGTTTAACAGACTCCTGTAGGTGTCTTTTGACAGTAAATGCAAAAACATAATTGTATTGACTTTTAAGTTCAATCATCCTCTGTCTACAGAAAAAGAAGGAATTCCCTTTACAATTATTTCACTTGGATTTGTAATAGTGAAGCGCTTTCATGGTTTTTGAGTGCTGCCCAGAGCTAATAAGACTTATTTCCAGAACCTCTATCTTAATCTGCCGATGGTTGTTTGATGAGAAGGTTTTGACAAAAGCTTTCTCTTATGCATGGTGTCAGTTTCTGCTTCCAGGTGATCCAGAAGTTCCTTTTTGATAATAAGTGCCATATTTTGGTTGTATCTATTCATACCACATTTCTCTGTTTTCTTGAAAGGCGCTCCTCTAGACTTCTTTGCATGTGACAGTGGATTTTTGTTTGACCCTTTCCCTTAAGGAAACTTCCCCTTTTTGTATCAATGGCCTACATATCCAAACTATCTCCTGTCCACTATGAGGTATAGTTTGACAGAAATTTCCATATGAATAGGAAAAGCAATATATTTTGAAACATAAACACCATCTTTCACCTGTGTAAAGACTTCTATTTTCCCTCTTTGTTTCTTTCCACTGCACCTTTTGACCAACCAGTCTTCAACAACATTCAATACCTTGGCCATCTGCTCATAAATGGAGGAGGCCCTTCACTTGGCGAAGTATTTGAAGATTGTTTGATGAACCTGTTTGACAAACATTTTCCTTGGATGTGATGGTAAGCAAACAAATTGAAAAACATCAATACTGGCACCTCTGCTTGCAATCATCACTGTGCTTCAGAAAAACCCTAGTCAAAGTGTCACTGTCTCACTGTACTGGTATGAGGGGAACTGAAATGTCATCATTTACTTTGGTTAACTTATGAAAATTTATTTGAAAGATAATCTCTATGACTATGGAGGTCAGTGCCCTTTGAAAAACAAACAACTTTTCTTCTGCCTAGGTGATGACATGATCTGTCAGCATCTCTTCAATGTGGTCTTGTGGGGAAAGCAAACTGCCTATGATTAGAATTGTTTTAACTCATGATATGCCTTTCTAAAGTTTAACAAGTCACATGATTTGAAACTTCAAATGACCTCCTTGTAGATGAAGGAGGCGCCCTAACCCTCTGCTTGTAAATGAAGGAGGTTCTGGGCCATGACAATTTACCAGTTTGCTATGACAGTGGTGTCTTTCTCTTACTGTGATTTTCATGCTGGAGGAAAATGCAAGGTCTTGATGAGTGGCTCTCTGTTTTGCAGATATATCCCAGGCTCATGTTACATTTAGAATCAGCTGTTCTTCTAACTGTAGATTCAAGCATTTCCTCCTGAGATGAAGTTATATTTCCTGCCTTTGTAGAATCCATAAAACATTGTGCAACACCTAATAGTCAGCTTGAGATTGGGGTTTATGCAGTGCTGAGATCTAGGGGGTGTGAGTGGCGCGACTTAGAGTTGTTTGTCAATTTCATTTGCAAAGTGGGAGGTCAGTCATGGTAGGTCTATAGCAGATGGAGGATTTTTGGCTTTTTGATGATTGCCAAGGGTAAAATTCCTTAAAGCGCCACTTCCTAACATAGGGGAGACTTTTGAAACAGATTTGGATTTGCCTTTTAAATCTGATGGGAAAACCAATAGGGCTGAAGCTAGATAGGATAGTGATAATGAGGTTTTGATTTTGACATGGGTGGACTGAAAAGTAGAAGGGCGAAAAAAGTTTTCAGGAGGGTTTTCTAGATGAAAAATTGACATAAGGAAGTCAGCTTCTAGAAAAATCAGCTATAGATATAGTCATCACTAACATGTAAAAAATACTGATGGCTAACAATATTTATGATGTCTTAATGTAATTTCCAGTTGCATCATATTTCCAACATTTTTTTTCAGACTTTGGTGCTATATTCTTGTTTTTCTTTACTTGGAATGTTGCAGATTTTCTATATTCCTATCTTTTCCATTTTGGAATATTACAGTGGTATCAGAGCATAATTTTGGATCAACTTGTGGGAAACCCTTCATTCTATGACAAGACCAGGATAGAGGAAATTCTCCAATGGCAAGAGAAATTTATGAGAAAAAGTTTCCCAAACTCCTTCTCAAATCCATACAGGATCTCGCTAGAGAGATCAAAGAGATGAGAGTAGAAATGCAAAGGGAAACCCCACAAGGGTTACAGTATGGAGAGAAGTTGATTACTCCACATCAGTGGTATGAGCAACCGACAGTGCAACAAATCTCACAGCGCCCCACTCTGCCCACCTTCCTAGCAATAGGAAATGGAGCTGGAAGACATCAACAGCAGGAGACTCTTACTAACTATCTTGCATAGTACCTATCTCAGACCGAATATTTCAGATATAATCTGACTTTCCCAACATTTTTCCAAATCAAAGACAACCAGAGACCCCGCAGCAACAATAGAGGAGGAGGGTACATGCAGGGTAAGCAACATACCTTAGGTAGATTCTTTCTGCTTACATTTGATGGGTCATCCAAGAGTACAAAAAAGGCTTGGGTTGAGAAGTTAGATATCTATTTCAAGCTGCACCAAGTAGTAGAAGCAGAGTATATCGAGATAGCAGCACTGTACCTTGAAGGTGAATCACATGACTAGTGGTTCCACAGATCGGATCATGCAGGAGTGACTACGTGTGCAAAGTTCACTCAAAGATTGGTGGAGAGGTTTGATAGAAGAAACTTTGAGGCACATTAAATTGAGGCATTCTTTGACAATGAAGGAGAAGAGGAATTGTATGAGGAGTAGAAGGGATATGCCAACACTAGTGTAATATCCCAAAATAGGGAAAATCTATAATAATGGGAATATCTTAAGATATTCCAAAATTGGAGCTACACCAATCCATGAACATAAAAATGAAATAGCAGTGATACATCAACATATAGGATGTAAGAAGATCCAAATAGCCATCTTATTAGATCATAGTAGCAAATTCATACAATATCTTGAGGAAACAATATCTCAAGCTAGGCAATACAAACATCAAGATACATGTACATGGAAAAATGAAGAACAATGCTACATACGAAATGCCCAAGGCTATGACAGCGCAGTTTTATTAGAGGACCTGTTTTTGGAAAGTGTCAATACACAAATATACAAATATTGGGCCAAACAATGTTGGGAGTGAAGATATAGACTCCCAAACTGAATTTCAAGACAATACGGAAAGGATTTCCTGAAATATATAAAATGGAAAAAATGTCGGAGTTGAAGGGCTGAGTAGTAGCTGCAACTCAAGAACTGGATGGAGATGGCTGTAGATGATGCACAAGCTAAAAAAACCTCCTCCAATGGATCTTCCAAGTGAAAGGCTGATCCTAACACTAAATATCTCTCTCTCCAAACAAACAGTGCAACCCTCACTGTAGATGCTCTCTGAAAATAATGCAGTCAAGGAGAGGGACTGCGCTATAGATGATGAAAAATGGTTGGCCTGGTGCCAAATATGGTGAAATAAAACCATATTCTTCCTCACTGATCCTCCAAAGGAAAGAAGGCTTCCTCCTCTGAGAAATAAGCATAGGAAGTGGTGTTCAGTAACCTCCACTGCAACACCCTGCAACACAACCTAGCTCTAAACAGAAACTTCGTTGTAGCTGAAGGAGGATGCTTGGCCTCAAGCCTGAGTGTGAAGAAATGAAGAGAAAGCTCCTTCAAGAGGCCTCTCTTGGAAAGAGAAGGAATTCCTAAATAGGAATTCCTTGTGCTAAGCAGCACTGCAACTCTGCTAAACAACAGGAGAATGCACAAAGTCTAAACAGACCAAGAAATTAATAATACATAGCATGCATAAAAATGGCTGCCTTGTCCTCCTTTTAGACAAATGAAATCCCTCTCACCATGGGTCCCAGTCATTAGGGTTTCCTTCACCAAAGAAACCTCCTCCCATTCATACTGCGTTGTTTCTCAAAGTGTTCTCCACCTCCTATCCTAGCGTCGTTGACTTGGTCAAATTTGACCTTGTCCACATGCAAATGACCCTGTTCACACATGAGGGTGTGAAATCTAGCTCCTATGATGATCCCTTTTCACACTATGAGGGATTTTATTCATTTTTTTCTGAAATTTATGGGCCTCCTTACCCATTTATTTATCTCCTAAGTGACATGAGAAAAAATTAATATTCCAATTAGCTGCATGCTCATTTTCGAATATTACAGTCCTCCCCTCCAAAATGTTGCTTTTCCTCAAGAAAATACAAGGATAGAACTAAGAAGTGTCCCCTCCTCTTGCTGTAGCATCCGTATATGATATTCTGCTCCAAGGAATGAGATGATGTCTCATCAATGAATCTCCATATTTCCCCTCCCAAGCATCAAGTTAGCTAAATAGTTATCATCATGAGTAAGTAGAGTACTCAAGAAGGCAATAAGATGTTGTCTAGAGGTTCCCTTGAGGAATGGAATTTGAAGTGTTGGGAAGTATCATCCCCATGTGGATCCTCCATCCCCAAGAAATCATCCATACAAAATGAGTTACCTCCCAACATGGCAACTCCTGAAAATTCTCTTCCACATTTGGCTCCTACAATGTAGGTGGGATGAAAATCTGATCTTGGTAGACAAAATAGCCTACCCCACGCTGTCCTCCTCTCCACTTAGGATAAGTGTAGAGTATATTCTTATCCTGGGCTGCAATAATATTTCCCTCAAGTGGAAAGATGAAGACTAGACCTCCAAAGATCTCCCCTCCAACGTTATGAAACATTTTGGCCCAAATAATTCCATATATGATGAGTTGGAAATCACCATCATATGGAATCCAATCAACCCCATGGCCCACCTCATAAAAGAAAAAATGTTTTGCTGTGGTGGCCATATCACCTCTCATGCTCCCATTAGAACATGCAATGCAAATAATGTGGGAAGTCTCTCCCCCAAGGGACACATCAAACCAATGTGCCACTCCCCCAATCATGCTCCCAATAAAAATAAGAGCAACAACAACATAAGGAACTACAATAAGAACCATACTTGTTGCCATATGTAGCAAGGGATAAGGAAAATGGTCCCCCAAATGTAACCAACACAGTTTGACCCTCAACTACAATAGAGAATGACAAAAAGTGTGGTTTCCTAACCACTTTCTTGCTGCCCCACTCTCCTCATGTGTTTGGAGAAAGTGAATGATGTATGGTGCAATGTAAGTATGTTCCCCATAAAAAATCTCCTCCCCAAGTCCTCCTAGGGAGTGATCACCAATAATGCTCATGGTCTCAAGTAAACGATGAGGTCTAAAAGGAAGAATGCTCCTCCTTTTAGCAAAGCCCTTCACATATATGGTTAAGGGATGCATATATACATTATACAAGTCATCATGCAAACAAACAATACCCTTACCATATGTCTTGCTCATACAAATGGAGTGGCTCATAGAAGAGTCTCCTCTCATTCTCAAAGAGAAAAGAGGTGGTTATGCTAACTCTTCCAAAGAGTTATGTATCTCCTCCATCCCCACATGAACCTCCCATCTCCTCATATGTTGATACATCTGTTCCTCAAAGCCTTCCCAAAAATACCCCTCCATGATGGTGTGGTATGTCCTCATAGAATAAGTGTGGCTGAAAAGGAAATATCTATGAGCTTTTTGTAGCAACTTCTCCTTGAGCTTGGAAGCTTTATATAAGAAGATCCTACTATGATAGTAGATTAACCCATCTCTAACTGAATATCCCTCCTCATGTAGCTGGTCATCCAACATCATACAAGTGAAAAGATCCTTGGAATACTCCACCAACAGCTGGGATTTCCAATATGGATCTATCCTCCATAGTGACAGCGCTAATGATCCCTCATGAAGAGCATCTGTCATATGGCCATCTTCTTCTTTGAAATCTCCCATGCCAAATATACAAGTTGGAAGGATGCTATCCTTCCCCTGTTGCTTCTGCCACAGCGCAGAATCTTAAATGAGAGTGGGTAAATATGATGTTGATAGAATGCCTCTCTCCTCATTGATTCTAACCAAGACTCTCAGCGTTGTACAATGACCTCCCAAGGTATTCACTCCTCTGAATTCAATGAATGGTGCCTCAAAATGTGAAGCATCTCTCATCATTTTCTGATCTGGTGGTCTCCTTAGTGAAATGTCTTCATGCAATGAGGCATCCTCATCAAGAGTAGACTACATATATGAATGGCAGACTTGTCCCTGCTCTCACTATGCAATCCAGTCTCCCTCTTAGGTTCATCAACCTCATGAAATATACAAGGGTGTGTGCTCCTCATCACATGATGCTATTCATCCTCCTAGATATCTCCTCCTTGTATCTCCATAGGTTCACACCCTTCTATCAAAGGCACATGTAAATCATGAGTTGTGCCTTGATCTCCACATGTGAGATCTTGGGGAATTTCTTGCAATGATACAAGAATCCCTCTAGTTGTAGCAAGAGATCCCTCTTCCTCTACATGAGGTTCTAGATAAACTCTAGACATGACAGCATTGTTTCCCTCCTTCTCATCAACATGTATGCTCAACCTCCCAAGAATTGGATCCTCTTGTGAAAAAGATATCTCCATGCCTTTTTGTTCAAGAATATGAGATAGAAGTATTTCCTCTTACAAGTTATTATGCAATATTTCAGCCTCCTCCATGGTTTTCTGAAGTGGATCTGAGTTTGTAGTTTCCTCCATCACATGCAAGGTTTTTGTTTGCTTGGGTTTATTTGTTTCCACCACATGTGTTTCAGAAGTTTTTCCATTAAAATTTTCCACTAATGTCTTATTGAACCTAGAATAAGAGGAAGTACTTGCATTCTTTAAAGAAAAGGACTCAAATATCCACCATGCATAGGCCTTACCTCCAAAATTCAACGCTGCAACTGTGATGGCTTCATCTTCAGAAATTTGGTGCTGCTGCAAAAAGGTGTCTAGTTCTTCCACCCAAGCTCTAGCTGAACATGTAGGTGAACCATCAAAAGTAGATAACAGGAATATACTCCTATCATGTTGCTTTCTTCTCTTCACCTTGATCTTGCAAAACTCTAGAAAATTAATATGATCTCTAAACTTATGAGTTTGAGACTCATACTCGTGCAGAAAACTTCTAAGAGTTTCCCTCCTAGTCATTCCTTCTTCTTCCATCTTTCTCATGGAAATTCTAGGCATGTGACTACGTTGTGTACCATGATGTGTGGTTGCATTCTCACACTTATCATATGAAAATATAGATTTTGATTCAAATTCAAACCCTTTTGGAGATTCTATACACATCTCCCTTCTGATCTTCTTGAGATCTCCTTGAATGCTCTGTACAGATTTAGGAAGAAGCTTTGAGAGCCTCTCCTCCTTCTTTCCTCCAAAGAATGGAATATTAATATTATATTTTCTTGATAACATCATGGCTGAGATCCATAGGCTGAGCCAATATTATGATTTGATACCACTGTAATATCCCAAAATAGGGAAAATCGACAATAATGGGAATATCTTAAGATATTCCAAAATTGGAGCTACACCAATCCATGAACATAAAAATGAAATAGCAGTGATACATCAACACATAGGATGTAAGAAGATCCAAATAGCCATCTTATTAGATCATAGTAGCTAATGCATACACTATCTTGAGGAAACAATCTCTCAAGCTAGGCAATACAAGCCTCAAGATACATGCACATGGAAAAATGAAGAACACTGCTACACAAGAAATGCCCAAGGCTATGATAGTGCATTTTTATTAGAGGAACTGATGTTGGAAAGTGTAAATACAAAAATATACAAATATAGGGCCCAAACAATGTTGGGAGTGAAGATATAAACTCCCAAATTGAATTTCAAGAAAATCCGGAAAGGATTTCCTGATATATACAAAATGGAAAAAATGTCGGAGTTCCAGGGCTGAGTAGCAGTTGCAACTCAAGAAGTGGATGGAGATGGTTGTAGATGATGCACAAGTTGAACAAACCTCATCCAATGGATCTTCCAATTGAAAGGTTGATCCTAACACTAAAGATCTCTCCAAACACTGCAACCCTCACTGTAGATGCTCTCTAAAAATAATGCAGTCAAGGAGAGGGACTACGTTGTAGACGATGAAAAGTGGTTGGACTGGTACCAAATATGGTGAAATCAGCCCAGATGCTTCCTCACTGGTCCTCAAAAGGAAAGAAGGCTTCCTACTCTAAGAAATAAGCGCAGAAAGTGGTGTTCAGTAACCTCCACTTCAACACCCTGCAACACATCCCAGCTCTAAACAGAAACTGCACTGTAGCTGAACGAGGATGCTTGTCCTCAAGCCTGAGTGTGAAGAAATGAAGAGAAATCTATTTCAAGAGGCCTCTCTTGGAAGGATAAGGAATTCCTAAACATGAATTCCTTGTGCTAAGAAGCACTGTAACTCTGCTAAACAGTAGGAGAATGCACAAAGTCTAAACAGACCAAGAAATTAATAATACATAGCATGCATAACAATGGTTGCCTTGTCCTCCTAAAAAAACGAAATGCTTCTCACCATGGGTCCCACTCATTAGGGTTTCCTTCACCAAATAAACCTCCTCCCATTCATATTGTTGTTTCTCAAAGTGTTCTCCACCTCCTATCCCAACGTTGTTGACTTGGTCAAACTTGACCTTGTCCACATGCAAATGACCCTGTTCACACATGAGGGTGTGAAATCCAGCTCTATGATGATCCCTTTTCACACTATGAGGGATTTTATTAATTTTTTCTAAAACGTGTGGGCCTCCTTACCCATTTATTTATCTCCTAAGTGACATGAGAAAAAATTATTATTCCAATTAGCTGCATGCTAATTTTGGAATATTACAACTAGTGCATCAGGAGGAGATCAGCTACTACCACCACCACCAGCAGAAGGAGCATTTCCACAAGTTGGAGGAACTCTTGCATCTTTGCAAAGTGTTCCCAAGCATCAGCTGATCTGAGGCATGCACACATATCCACCCCAGATAGTCTTGACACATCAAATGGAGATTTTTGGGGACATTCCACCAGGGCAGCTGCATGACCAGGGGTTGGAGCACATGGTTAATTTTGAGCAGTGGACATTCACTGCATAGAGGACCCTTAACATAATAAAGGAGGAGATAAGCAGCTATTCCAGGTCGAAATTTTTGAGTCGTACATAGCACTTTGTGTTGGAGTGTGGTGCTTCAGAGGAGGGAATAGGTGCATTTATGGTATAGGGAGACCATCCCATAGCTTTCGAGAACCGAAAGCTACTGTCGCATGAGTTGTTGTATTCTATATACGACAAAGAGATGCTATTCATTATTCATGCGTTGGCCAAATTTCGTTAGTATTTGGTAGGCAACATATTTCGGGTGAAGACTACCCACAACCATCTCGGAAATTTTCTTAAGCATGAGAAGCTACGGGAGAGGCAGCAAAGGTGGATCAGCATAATTCAGGCCTATGAGTTCTAGATTGAGTATGTCCAAGGAGAGGAAAAGGTGGTAGCTAATGCATTATCATGGAGGCCAGAAGCGTTGTCCTTGATGAGAAGTGATGCAGTCAGGAGGGCCCAATTTCTAGTAGAGTATTCTGAGGATTGCTTCACTTGTGAAGTGTTGGATAGTAGGATGAGACAATCAAAGTTGTGCAGGGTGCCACATGTTGGGATTGGATGGAGAGATATTCTGAGTTGGTACCTCATGAAGCAGGATATGTAGCTGCATACATCCATGGCCACATTTTAGCAAAGTCCATGGATTACCAGAGGGACATGAGGGCTACATTAGTGTTGGGATCTAGGTGGGATTTCCCATCACATAATAGAGTCGGTAGATGATGGTATTAGTTGTTGGTTTGGATGTTTGGCACACACACATTTTTAGACCTCTATCAGAATCCTGGACATCCCTAGTGATAGGATGGTTTGGCAAGAGGATACACCCTTTTGAGGAGCTATCACAGCATATAGATTGTGTGTGGATTCATAGGGTGATTAGCCTACTTTAGCAGGAGCTGATCGGAGGAGGTGGCATTGGCAGGCCACCAGACGATGCCTTGACACAGACAAGGCATGGGATGGTACAAAGTGGTACAACAGTAGCAGGAGGTATCCAGTGGTGTGAAGGGGTAGGTTGCGGCATTCAGTGGCATATTAAGGAGTGAAGAGACACTTGGTGGTGTGCAATGACCCATCATGCTATGTAGTAGGCACTTGGGGCGTTTCCTCCAAGGATACTTATGGAAAGAGAATTATATGGAGACAATGCTCTCTCATTGATGCATTGGGCCTTAGAGATACTAAGGTTCGACATATCAGCGTTAATCCTGATTTCATGTGAGGTGTTGAACCACTTAGGTGTACCTGGGAAGATGAGGATGTGTAGATCACATTGTGGTGGATGCACTAGCAAAGTGGTGGATGCATGGGTACATGTGGGCTGCCCTATGGTACTTGATCGCATTGGCATCAAGCTGTGCATAAAGTTGTGCCACGGATTCTAGATCTATGCAGAGGAGTGTTATTTCATAATCAAAGTGGTGTAGCGTAAGCATGGTGGCACTCTCATGAGACTGGCATAGGATCCGGGCATCACTGGATTTCACGGTTCATCTACCCTTAGGGGTGATCGAGTCCTTATAGGGGAAGATCATTTAGATCTTCCAGTGGGCTTTAGTGATTCTTTTTTGGTAAGGGGAAATTCACCAACATGGAGTGATAATCAACAGGTAGATTTCAGGAGGAGATCGTGCAGGGAAGGACTTGTTAGTCATCAGTATTTTTCACCTGTGGTTGATGACTAAATTCCTAGATGAGTTTTCTAGAAGTTGATCTCCATATGTCAATTTTTCATCTAGAAAAAACCCAAACAAATTTTTCCCTCCTACCTTTTCAATCAGCCCATGACAAGATAAAACCTCATTGTCAAGCCCTATCTAGCCTCAGTCATACTAGCTTGTCCGTCAGCTCCAAAGAAAACAATCCAAATTTGTCCAGGAAGTACCCCCTAAGTTAGGTAGTGGCGCTTTAGGCATTTCTCCCTTGGAAAACTACCCTAAAATCCAAAGAACCTCTATCTACTATCAACCAGTCCTAACAGACCTTCCTATTCTACAAAAAAAAAAAAATTGGTTACACCCTTAAGTCACGCCACTAACAAGCCTTGAAGTCTCAGCAATGCATGTGCAATAGGTCAAACTGATATTAGGTAGTTTTACAGTGTTTCAATGGATATTTCAAAGAGAAAAGTGATGGGAAGTAAGGCAGTGATGAAAAGGAACATTATGGCAGCCAACACAGCAATAAGCATGAGGGTGATGAAGCAAAAAATAGTGAAGGGAAAGAGCATGACAGTCATGAAGAAAGTAGTGACAAAGAAAAACAAGGCAACCCTCAAGCAAGCACTAATGAGGGCAAGCAAATACAAAACATGGATCATGAAGGGCATTCTCCAAAGCATGTGCTAGCTGCCTCTCCTAGGCAAGGGGCCATGACTTCTTCACCAAAGGTAGAATGCCAAACAACAAAGAAGAAAACCAAGAAAAGCTCAAAATTGCCCAAAGAGGGTGCCCGGTGAGAAAAAAAGGAAAAATACACCTATAGGCTTGGAATTTTGGCCCGAGCTTCTAGAAATATTTCTAAAAATCCTTGAGGGACTTGCTCACCAAAATTGAGCAAATTTTGACATGTTCTTGTTTTTTGACATTTTTGGGCCTAATTGCATAAAATCATAGGCGCCGCCATTTTGGTTTGGAGCATCCTCACCTCTTTAGAGTGGTACCATTGGATGCATTAAATTCAGGGGCATCTACTCAAGAATTTTTAAAGCATTTGAAGATGTTTTGGTCCCCCAAAGATACAAAAAACACTCACTTTTTCGACAATCTGCCCACATATCAGCAAGGCCTATTTTTTGGGTTTTCCCACTCATTCCAGTATTTGATAGACTTCTAGGCATCAGTTTTGGAAAATTCAATTTTTTCCAGAATTTATACATCCATATATTTCCAACGATACATCACGAGCCTCGTTTCGACATCGGGAATACCCTCAAAAGTCATCTGAAAGACAACCAATTTTCTGCTGATGCACCCTTACTACTTTTTGACCAAAAAAGGAAGATTTCTGAAGTAGCCTTTCAAAATGTGCGTTAAGCTATTTTGGGACATTGTCAGTCATAAAAATTAAAATTTATTCCATTTTTTAGCATTTAAAGATATTTTGTTGGATATTTTTGTGCCTTGGGCTTTGCAAAGCCTCAAGGACAAGTTTAGATATTTATTTTGAACCAATGGCTAACTAGTTGCCTTGGTTGGTTTTCCTCCTCTTTGGCCTATATATTCCAAGAGGATTTATTGTAATAGAAGGCTGAACTTGATGATAGAAGCAATATATGGTCATATAAGCTTTGGAAGAAATACTTGTCTCGTGCTTTTGGATAGTCTCTTGGATGTTCTTGGATGATGAAAGAGGATTGTTGTTAGATTCCATGACTTGGTAGAATGGTATAGTGTCTCTCTCTTTGTTTTGTTTCCTAGTTTTCATTCATAAATCCATGTTTCTTGCTTTCTATAGAACAGTAGAGAACAAATTTGAGACATGCCCTTGGAGGCACCTCAAATTTCCTGTTTCTTCATAGCTTCCATGTTTTCTTCATTCTTAGTCACATTAAAGAATTCTTGATTGCTCTTTAATAACTTAAGGATATTGTTTCTTGTTTCATTCATGGTTTTATGCATGCTAAGTAAGATTTACGGTATGCCCTGCTTACTCATGGCTAGCCATAGCTCCATCCATGAAATTTCTCTTTCACTGATTAGATTGTTATTTGTTGAACCAATGAGGTCTTGTTATGATCTTGCCCTTTGCCTAAGACTATGCAATCTTGTTTTCAAAGTGCCCAATAACTTGAAGTACTATGTTTAGGCATTCCGGCATAGTGATTTGAGTTGTTTTTCTGACTTAAGTATATTTCCCCAAAGTCTGATAGCCATTTCCCAAAGTTAGAGAGTTATATATCTCTATGCATGGCTTGAATTTTTATTTCTATGTATTGATTAGCTTATAGTTACATTTATCATGATTAATGGTTTTCCCTACCATGTTTATGTCAGCTATTAAACTAGTTATGCTTGAAATCCTTTGTTGTTCACAAACTTGATGTCCATTTTACTCCATTTTTCCTAAAGATCCTTTCTACCTCGAATCAAATCAGCCCTTCAACAGCCTTGTATCACCATCTGATAGCTTGCTTAACCTCTTCGACCCTATAGCCCATTTGATCTGACATATTTTTACCTATCTTATATCTTTGATCAGTTTCATCCCTCACAACCTAAAAACCAAAACCAAAAAAACCTACTTCATAACTAGCCTAAAATCAGAACACAATAAGCAAACACATAGTCATCCCTTACACAAATAGAGAGAGCCCTCTCTGAGTCAAGGAAGGCTAGGTCCTTGGGCTCCAAATATTGGTTTGATGTTACACTGTCATTTGGCTTGCCAATCAGCCAAATCACGGGACCCTAACATAATGGCGATCATGGTGGGACTCTAAGTAATAAACAAACTTAGTTTCCCTAAACCTTTAAAGACCTATGAGAATACTATCTTGTGGACTTATCCCACCGCTCACTAACATAATGGCGATCACAGTGGGACTCTGAGTGACAAACAAACTTAGATTCCCTAAACATTTCAACAGCCTTAAGAATACTATTTGATTGACTTATCCCACCGCTCGCTAACATAATGGCGATCACGGTGGGACTTTGAGTCAAAACACCCTAGGTATCCCTTAGGAACCCTCAAAATCTCAGTCAAACTTAGAAGAGTAGAATCTGGTTGTCTCACCATCCTAGCAAAATGATGACTCAGCTGTAGGACACTCTTACAAACCTTAGGACTACATAAAGAACTCAGAAAAACCCCAAAAAAACTCCTTAGATTGTTTTTTTATGCGGTACTGGTGGTGGACCATACATATACCTAAAACAACTAAAAACATCCACCTGGCGACTCCACTAGCCTCTAGTAGGCCTATTACTCCACTAGTCCTTATAAAATCTCGTGGGAATGCATTAACCAATCCCAATCATGCTGATGGTGGACAACAAAGTTCAAATCTTCCACCTGTGGACTCCACAACCTTCATTAGACCAAAAGAATCCACTGGTAGAGAACTTTAGACTGGTTGAAAAGACACAGTGATCCTTTTTTATTAACAAAGATGGATCCAAGGACACAAAGGAGATATGCTCCGATGAGCAGAGAACATATACCTGGATTCCCACACAAAATGCCTAAAGACGTAAATTGGATAGAAAACAAACCTATCTTTCGAGATGAAAAGGTTGATGACCCATTGTTACATCTCATCAATTTTCATATACATGTATGGAGGTTAAAGGTTGAATGGTATGAGGACTGCCTCATGAAAATGTTTATGGGTTCATTAGAAGGAAAGGCAAGAGAATGGTATGAAGGCCTAGAACCTGGCATCTTCTTTTCTTTAAAGGATTTCCACAAAGTATTTTGTAAACACTATATAGGGCATTGTCCATCTCTATCATTGGCTGAAAATTGTTGTGATCAATCTGAAGAACTCATACAACACCTTGTAAGCATTAATGAAAACTTAGGAGATTGGCATCCTGAGGATTATTTAGAGGAGATCCATAATTTTCTTACCCAAACTAACCATCAAGATGACCAAGAAGAGTTGATCCCAGATGAAATCCATCAAAAAATAAGAGAGGATCCACAAGAGCTCTTTGAAAAGGTTGAAACAAATAACAATCCATCTACCCTTCCTTGTAAAATACAAGAGGACATTCAGCCACAAGATCAACTTCCACAAAAAATGGAAAGAAATTGTTGCCGAATCCAAAGAAAACAGAAACTACCTCCTCCTTTAACTGAAGAGGAAATAGATCAGATGTTATCCACTACTGCCTTACCTACTAAAGAAATTGCTCATAAAGAAACAATAGAAAAAATTATTGTTGAGGTTGAAATACTTCCTCAAAAAGACATTCATCCTTGTGAGCATTCACCAAAGGAAGAGAGACATCATAGTTCCACCCAGAAGAAGAGAAAGACACCACCCCTTTCAACAAAAGAAGAAACCAATGAAATCCTAAGCATATAGCCAGCATCCAAACCTTTTTGTAAAGAATATATGTATATGTGTTCTACTGCTGATTTATCTACTAATGAATTTTCTCATACTAAAAGTACAAAACAGACTAATGCTGATACTAAAATTTCTTCTCAAGAAGACCTGGTGCTAAATAATAGTCCTACTCATCAGGATAATGGCTCAAAAACAGGAATCTTCTCACTAAATCAGGGTGTACCAAGATTTCTTGAAGGTAGCATAACATTACTTTATGAAATTGTCAAATCAGATAATCCTAAAGAGGGAGAAGGGATTTTTTCTCAAAAGAATCCCAAGGTTAGTCAAGTAAAGGAGGGAGTAATCCTAAATGAGGTCTATTGTTCAAATCCTCTAGGCCAACTATTATTCGAAGACCCCTTTGCTATTTCCCTAGAGTTCTTTAAAGAAGGAGTAGTGTGTTCTACCACAAACAGTTTGCTGAAAAGTGTGAGGAAAAACTTAAACACTACTGCCCGAAAACAAATAAAGTGGAAGTGGCCTTTTGATTTCTTCAGCATCATGAAAGAACTGAAACAAAGTCCCTCATGGAATCATCTGCTTGATTGGCATTGTTGGAAAAGATATTTCACTAAATGAATGTATATTGTGTATAGGTTAGATTAGGATAGATAGATAGTTGTGTAAAATAAGCTCAGCCTTGTGAGCATCTTTTCAGTTCTAGATTGTTTGAAGAAAAAGTGAAAAAGTGGAAAATACAAAAAACAGTAAAAAATAGGAAAAGATGGCAGTTTCTAAAAAGAAATGGTAAAGCCCCATACCCAAAAAAAAAATAGTCATTCTGAAAGCACGCAAGTCTAAATGCCGCTACTAGTGCTCAAATGTCTTGTTCTGTTATCTAGCCTAATCATAGCTGAACATGTTTTAAATTTATTTGCTGATAAGTTAGTGAGTGGAAAAGATGGTCAACATTGTGTAAGCTTCACTTATCAAAGAGAGTAGATTAGAAAAATACACTGGTTCCACATGCTAAAAACAGAACCAAAAAGGAAAGCATGGATGAAAACAAATTGTGTATCCTAGCCTTGTTTTCCTAGTTTTCATTTTATGCAAAATAATATTTGTGTGCAGCTTGTCTTTCGTGCCACAAGTACATGAAAAATCAGGCTGTTTAATCCTAATTTGATCATTTTTCAATTTCATGTTGTAGATTAGAGAAGAAAATCCTGTCAAACAGCTTAACCTTGATAGTTGATCTAGCATAGGTAGAGAAACAAAGGAGTTCATCAGTTTAATCTGAACTCCTGACAGATATAAGTATAGAACTAGATAGGTTCATTTTTCAAATATATATATATATATTGTCAAAAGGTTGCTAGTCCAAATGCACCCAAAGGAAGAAAAAATGTTAGGAAAGATAGTGGGGTAGGTAGAAATATCATTGATGCTAATCATGCTGTCAATTTTCAGAAATGGCATCAAGAAAGAATGAAATTTACGCCAATGGATAAGGCACTGGTCTTCATAAGCCAAATATCTGCAATTCTGGACACCTCTTGAAAAGGAGTTTCCCTCCCCAAATGGAGCCACTGTTAGTCATCAATATTTTTCACCTGTTGTTGATGACTAAATTCCTAGCTGAGTTTTCTAGAAGCTGATCTCCATATGTCAATTTGTCATCTAGAAAACCCCCAAACAAATTTTTCCCTCCTACATTTTCAATCAGCCCATGACGAGATAAAACCTCATTATCAAGCCCTATCTAGCCTCAGTCATACTAGCTTGTCCATTAGCTCCAAAGAAAACAATCAAAATCTATCTAGGAAGTCCCCCCTAAGTTAGGTAGTGGCGCTTTAGGCATTTCTCCCTTGGAAAACTATCCTAAAAGCCAAAGAACCTTTATCTACTATCAACCAGTCCTAACAGACCTTCCTATTCTACAAAAAAAAATTGGTTACAATCTTAAGTCGCACCACTAACAAGCCTTGAAGTCTCAGCAATGCATGTTCCATAGGTCAAACTGATATTAGGTAGTTTTACAGTGTTTCAATGGATATTTCAAAGAGAAAAGTGATGGGCAGTAAGGTAGTGATGAAAAGGAACATTATGGCAGCCAACACAAGAATAAGCATGAGGGTGATGAAGCACAAAAAAGTGAAGGGAAAGAGCATGACAGTCATGAAGAAAGCAGTGACAAAGCCAAACAAGGAAACCCTCAAGCAAGCACTGATGAGGGCAAACAAATACAAAACATGGATCATGAAGGGCTATCTCCAAAGCATGTGCTAGCTGCCTCTCCTAGGCATGGGGCCATGACTTCTTCACCAAATCTAGAATGCCAAACAACAAAGAAGAAAACCAAGAAAAGCTCAAAACTGCCCAAAGAGGGCGCCCGGTGAGAAAAAAGGAAAAAGACACCTCTAGGCTTGGAATTTTGGCCCGAGCTTCTAGACATGTTTCTAAAAAGCCTTGAGGGACTTGCGCACCAAAATTGAGCGAATTTTGACACGATCTTGTTTTTTGACATTTTTGGGTTTTTGGCCAAAACTCATGGGCTTCGCCATTTCAGTTTGGGAGATCGTCATAGGATGAGAATGGTATCATTGGATGCCATAATTTCAGGAGCACATACTCAGCGATTTTTAGGACATTTGAAGATCATTTTCTCCCCCGAAATGGTGAAAAGTGCCCGCTTTTTCTACATTCTGCCCGCTCTATCAGCAAACTTTATTTTCTGGTTTTTTACACACAATCCTATTTTTGGAGGACTTCCAAACATCATATTGGGAAAATTTCAGTTTTTCCAGAAATTAGACACTCAGAGCTTTCCAACGAGCTATCATGAGCCTCGTTTCGACATCAGGAAGGCTGCCAAATGTTGCCGGCAAGTCAGTGGACCTTTTGCTGATGTAAATTTTGAGTATTTTTGTAAAATTTGAACCTTTAAAAAATGTTTTTTCCTTATGTGCGTTTAGCTATTTTTGCACATGAGAAGTTAAGAAAAGTCAATTTAATTCCCTCCTTTAGCATTTTTTTAGATATTTTATGAGATATTTTGTGCCTTGGGCTTTGCAAAGCCTCAAGGACAAGTTTAGATATTTATTTTGAACCAATGGCTAGCTAGTTGCCTTGGTTGGTTTTCCTCCTCTTTGGCTTATATATTCCAAGAGGATTCATTGTAATAGAAGGCTGAACTTGATGATAGAAGCAACATATGGTCATATAAGCTTTGGAAGAAATACTTGTCTCATGCTTTTGGATAGTCTCTTGGATGTTCTTGGATGATGAAAGAGGATTGTTGTTGGATTCCATGACTTGGTAGAATGGTATAGTGTCTCTCTCTTTGTTTTGTTTCCTAGTTTTTCATTCATAAATTCATGTTCTTGCTTGCTATAGGACAGTAGAGAACAAATTTGAGACATGCCCTTGGAGGCACCTCAAATTTCCTATTTCTTCATAGCTTCCATGTTTTCTTCATTCTTAGTCACATTAAAGAATTCTTGATTGCTCTTTAATAACTTAAGGATATTGTTGTTTGTTTCATTCATGGTTTTATGCATGCTAAGTATGATTTACGGTATGCCCTACTTACTCATGGCTAGCCATAGCTCCATCCATGAAATTTCTCTTTGACTGATTAGATTGTCATTTGTTGAACCAAGGAGGTCTTGTTCTGATCTTGCCCTTTGCCTAAGACTATGCAATCTTGTTTTAAAAGTGCCCAATAACTTGAAGTACCGTGTTTAGGCATTCCGGCATAGTGATTTGAGTTGTTTTTCTATCTTAAGTATATTTCCCAAAAGTCTGATAGCCATTTCCCAAATTTAGAGAGTTATATATCTCTATGCATGGCTTGAATGTTTATTTCTATGTATTTATTAGCTTATAGTTACATTTCTCATGATTAATGGTTTGCGCTACCATGTTTATGTCAGCTATTAAACTATTTATGCTTTAAATCCTTTGTTATTCACAAACTTGATGTCCATTTTACTCCATTTTGCCCAAAGATCCTTTCTACCTCGAATCAAATCGGCCCTTCAACAACCTTGTATCACCATCTAATAACTTGCTTGACCTCTTCGACCCCATAGCCCAGTTGATCTGACATCTTTTTACCTATATTATATCTTTGATCAGTTTCATCCCTCACAACCTAAAAACCAAAACCAAAAAAACCTACTTCATAACTAGCCTAAAATTAGAACACAATAAGAAAACACACAGACATCCCTTACACAAATAGAGAGAGCCCTATCTGAGTCTAGGAAGGCTAGGTCCTTGGGCTCCAAAGATTGGTTTGATGTTACACTATCATTTGGCTTGCCAATCAGCCAAATCACGGGACCCTAACATAATGGTGATCACGGTGGGACTCTGAGTAATAAACAAACTTAGTTTCCCTAAACCTTTAAAGACCTGTGAGAATACTATCTTGTGGACTTATCCCACCGCTCACTAATATAATGGCGATCACGGTGGGACTCTGAGTGAAAAACAAACTTAGATTCCCTAAACATTCCAACAGCCTTAAGAATACTACTTGATTGACTTATCCCACCGCTCGCTAACATAATGGCGATCACGGTGGGACTTTGAGTCAAAACACCCTAGGTATCCCTTAGGAACCCTCAAAATCTTAGTCAAACTTAGAAGAGTAGAATCTGGTTGTCTCGCCATCCTAGCAAAATGATGACTACAGTGTCGACCTCCTCCCATAAACCTGGGATTCACATAAAAACTCATAAAACCCCAAAACATTCCCAGATCGCTTTTTATCAGTATTGGTGGTGGACCATACACATATCTCTAAAAACGACTAAAAACATCCACCTGGCGACTCCACTAGCCTCCAGTAGGCCTATTACTCCACTAGTCCTTATAAAATCTCGTGGGAATGCATTAAGCAATCCCAATCATGTTGATGGTGGACAACAAAGTTCAAATCTTCCACCTAGTGACTCCACAACCTTCATTAGACCAAAAGAATCCACTGGCAGAGAACTTTAGACTGGTTGAAAAGACACAGTGATCCTTTTTTATTAACAAAGATGGATCCAAGGACACAAAGGAGATATGCTCCGATGAGCAGAGAACATATCCCTGGATTCCCACACAAAATGCGTAAATACGTAAATTGGATAGAAAACCTACCTATCTTTCGAATTGAAAAGGTTGATGACCCATTGTTACATCTCATCAATTTTCATATACATGTATGGAGGTTAAAGGTCGAATGGCATGAGGATTGCCTCATGAAAATGTTCATGGGTACATTAGAAGGAGAGGCAAGGAAATGGTATGAAGGCCTAGAACCTGGCATCTTGTTTTCTTTGAAGGATTTCCACAAAGTATTTTGTAAACACTATATAGGGCATTTTCCATCTCTATCATTGGCTGAAAATTGTTGTGATCAATCTGAAGACCTCATACAACACCTTGTAAGCATTGATGAAAAATTAGGAGATTGGTATCCTGAGGATTATTTAGAGGAGATCCATAATTTTCTTACCCAAAATAACCATCAAGATGACTAAGAAGAGTTGATCCCATATGAAATCCATCAAAAAATAAGAGAGAATCCACAAGAGCTCTTTGAAAAGGTTGAAACAAATAAAAATCCATCTACTCTTCCTTGTAAAATACAAGAGTACATTCAGCCACAAGATCAACTTCCACAAAAATGGAAAGCAATTGTTGCCCAATCCAAAGAAAACAGAAAATAGCTCCTCCTTTAACTGAAAAGGAAATAGACCAGATGTTATCCACTACTGCCTTACCTACTAAAGAAATTGCTCATAAAGAAACAATAGAACAAATTGTTGTTGAGGTTGAAATACCTCCTCAAGAAGACATTCATCCTTGTAATCAGTCACAAAAGGAAGAGAAACATCATGGTTCCATCTAGAGAAAAATAAAAACACCGCCCCTTTCAACAAAAGTAGAAACCAATGAAATCCTAAGCATACAACTAGCATCCAAACCTTTTTGTAAAGAATATATGTATATGTGTTCTACTGCTGATTTATCTACTAATGCATTTTCTCATACTAAAAGTACTAAACAGACTAATGCTGATACTAAAATTTCTTCTCAAGAAGACCTGGTGCTAAAGAATAGTCCTACTCATCAGGATAATGGCTCATAAATAGGAATCATCTCACTAAATCAGGGTGTACCAAGATTGCTTGAAGGTAGCATAACATTACTTTCTAAAGTTTCCAAATCAGATAATCATAAAGAGGGAGAAGGGATTCTTTCTCAAAATAATCCCAAGGTTAGTCAAGTAAAGGAGGGAGTAATCCTAAATGAGGTCTATTGTTCAAATCATCTAGGCCAGCTATTATTCGAAGACCCCTTTGCTGTTTCCCTAGAGACCTTTAAAGAAGGAGTAGTGTGTTCTACCATGAATAGTTTGCTGCAAAGTGTGAGGAAAAACTTAAGCACTACTGCCCGAAAACAAATGAAGTGGAAGTGGCCTTTTGATTTCTTCAGCATCATGAAAGAACTAAACCAGAGTCACCCATGTAATCATCTACTTGATGGTTACATTGGAAAAGAGAGTTCACCAAATAAATGTCTATTGTGTATAGATTAGATTAGGATAGATAGACAGTATTAGAAAATACGCTCAGCCTTGTGAGCATCTTTTCAATTCTATATTGTTTGAAGAAAAAGTGAAAAAGCAAAAAATACAAAAACAGTAAAAAGTAGAAAAAGAGGGCAGTTTCTAAAAGCAATGGTACAGCCCCATACCCAAAAATAGTCATGCTGAAAGCGAGCAAGTCTAAATGCCGCTACTAGTGCTCAAAGATGTCTTGTTCAGTTATCTAGCCTAATCATAACTGAACATGTTTTAAATTTATTTGTTGATAAGTTAGTGAGAGGAAAAGATAGTCAACATTGTGTAAGCTTGACTTATCAAAGAGAGTAGATTAGGAAAAGATACTGGTTCCACATTCTCAAAACAGAACCAAAGAGGAAAGCAGGGATGAAAAACAAATTGTGTATCCTAGCCTTTTTTCTCCTAGTTATCATTTTATGCAAAATAATATTTATGTGCGACTAGTCTTTCGTGCCACAAGTACATGACAAATCGGTATCACAATGCGATTTCAGTCATTTTTCAATTTCGTGTTGTAGATTAGAGAATAAAATCTTGTCAAACGGCTTAACCTTGACGGTTGATCTAGCATAGGTAGAGTAATAAAGAGGTTCATCAGTTACATGCGAACTCCGGTAGATATACGTATAGAAATAGATAGGTTCATTTTTCAAATATATATATATATATATATATATATATATATATATATATATATATATATATTGTCAAAAGTTTGCTAGTCCAAATGCACCCAAAGGAAGAAAAAATGTTAGGAAAGATAGTGGGGTAGGTATAAATAACATTGATGTTAATCATGCTGTCAATTTTCAGAAATGGCATCAAGAAAGAATGAAATTTATGCCAATGGATAAGGCACTGGTCTTCATAAGCCAAAGATCTGCAATTCTGGACACCTCCTGAAAAGGAGCTGCCCTCCCCAAATGGAGCCACTGTTAGTCATCAGTATTTTTCACCTGATGTTGATGACTAAATTCCTAGCTGAGTTTTCTAGAAGCTGATCTCCATATGTCAATTTGTCATCTAGAAAACCCCCAAACAAGTTTTTCCCTCCTACCTTTTCAATCAGCCCATGATGATATAAAACCTCATTGTCAAGCCTTGTCTAGCCTCAATCATACTAGCTTGTCCATCAGCTCCAAAGAAAATAATCCAAATATGTCCAGGAAGTCCCCCCTAAGTTAGGTAGTGGCGCTTTAGGCATTTCTCCCTTGGAAAACTATCCTAAAAGCCAAATAACCTCTATCTACTATCAACCAGTCCTAATAGACCTTCCTATTCTGCAAAAAAAACAAAATTGGTTACACCCTTAAGTCGCGCCACTAACAAGCCTTGAAGTCTCAGCAATGCATGTGCCATAGGTCAAACTGATATTAGGTATTTTTACAGTGTTTCAATGGATATTTAAAAGAGGAAAGTGATGGGCAGTAAGGCAGTGATGAAAAGGAACATTATGGCAGCCAACACAGCAATAAGCATGAGGGTGGTGAAGCACAAAACAGTGAAGGGAAAGAGCATGACAGTCATGAAGAAAGCAGTGACAAAGACAAAAAAAGCAACCCTCAAGCAAGCACTAATGAGAGAAAGAAAATACAAAAAATGGATCATGAAGGGCATTCTCCAAAGCATGTGCTAGCTGCCTCTCCTAGGCAAGGGGCCATGACTTCTTCACCAAAGGTAGAATGCCAAACAACAAAGAAGAAAACCAAGAAAAGCTCAAAACTACCCAAAGGGGGCGCCCGGTGGGAAAAAAAGGAAAAAGACACCTCTAGGCTTGGAATTTTGGCCCGAGCTTCTAGACATATTTCTAAAAAGCCTTAAGGGACTTGCTCACCAAAATTGAGCAAATTTTGACATGTTCTTGTTTTTTGACATTTTTTGGCCTAATTGCATAAAATCATAGGCGCCGCCATTTTGGTTTGGAGCATCTTCAACTCTTGAGAGTGGTACCATTGGATGCATTAAATTCAGGGGAATCTAATCAAGAATTTTTAGAGCATTTGAAGTTTTTTTGGTCCCCCAAAGATACAAAAAACACTCACTTTTTCGACAATCTACCCACATATCAGCAAGGCCTATTTTTTGGGTTTTTCCACTCATTCAAGTATTTGATAGACTTGTAGGAATCAGTTTTGGAAAATTAAAGTTGTTCCAGAATGTAGACATCCATAGCTTTCCAACGAGCCATCACAGGCCTCATTTTGACATCGGGAAGACCCTCAAAAGTCATCCGAAATACAATAAATGTTCTGCTGATGCGCCCTTAGTGCTTTTTGACCAAAAAAGGAAGATTTATGAAGTAGCCTTTCAAAATGCGCGTTAAGCTATTTTGGGACATTTTCAGTAATTAAAAGTCAAATTTATTCCCTTTTTTTATCATTTTAAGATATTTTGTTGGATATTTTTGTGCCTTGGGCTTTGCAAAGCCTCAAGGACAAGTTTAGATATTTATTTTGAACCAATGGCTATCTAGTTGCCTTGGTTGGTTTTCCTCCTCTTTGGCCTATATATTCCAAGAGGATTTATTGTAATAGAAGGTTGAACTTGATGATAAAATCAATATATGGTCATATAATCTTTGGAATAAATACTTGTCTCATGCTTTTGGATAGTCTCTTGGATGTTCTTAGATGATAAAAGAGGATTGTTGTTGGATTCCATGACTTGGTAGAATTGTATAGTGTCTCTCTCTTTGTTTTGTTTCCTAGTTTTTATTCATAAATCCATGTTTCTTGCTTGCTATAGAACAGCAGAGAACAAATTTGAGACATGCCCTTGGAGGCACCTCAAATTTCCTGTTTCTTCATAGCTTCCATGTTTTCTTCATTCTTAGTCACATTAAAGAATTCTTGATTTCTCTTTAATAACTTAAGGATATTGTTGCTTGTTTCATTCATGTTTTTATGCATGCTAAGTATGATTTACAGTATGCCCTCCTTACTCATGGCTAGCATAGCTCCATCCATGAAATTTCTCTTTCACTGATTAGATTGTCATTTGTTGAACCAAGGAGGTCTTGTTCTGATCTTTCCCTTTGCCTAAGACTATGCAATCTTGTTTTCAAAGTGCCCAATAACTTGAAGTACTGTGTTTAGGCGTTCTGGCATAGTGATTTGAGTTGTTTGTCTGTCTTAAGTATATTTCCCCAAAGTCTAATAGCCATTTCCCAAAGTTAGAGAGTTATATATCTCTATGCATGGCTTGAATGTTTATTTCTATGTATTGATTAGCTTATAGTTACATTTCTCATGATTAATGGTTTGCCCTACCATGTTTATGTCAGCTATTAAACTAGTTATGCTTGAAATCCTTTGTTATTCACAAACTTGATGTCCATTTTACTCCATTTTGCCCAAAGATCCTTTCTACCTCGAATCAAATCGGCCCTTCAACAGCCATTAGGGGAATTTTGAAGTCTAAAATGGGCCTCCTAAGGAAATAATAAAATAATAGCTAAACCAATAAATAATATTTACGAATTTTCAATTCACTTTTTGCACCACAATCAATGTAACCATAGTTAAATTCAATTCAAAAGTTGTACCAAAATAAAATTAATAAAAAAATTGTATTGATGTGACTATAAATAAGAATTATATTTTTAAGAAAAAATCATTATTATTGAAAAACTAATGCATTTGTCCTTTGTACTTAAATAACTTAAAATAAAATATAAATATAAATTTATAAATTCTTAATTATATTATATGTTATTAATTATTAATTTATATTATTTAAATTGTATAATAACATGTAATTAATATACTATATAAAAATAATATGATATAATATAATAAACGTATAGGGATATGCATTGTTTCTTTCAAGAAATATGAAATGACAATAATATATTTTTATTCAAAAAGTGTGAAATGACATTTATTATGAGTACTTTACTTTGACTTTAAAAGTACTTAAAGCACTTCCATGGTTAACCATGAGTTTTTATCCACCATTGGGAATGTGACAAGTAAGTACATTTAACTCAAGCAATGCCACCTCAACCATTAGGGATGATGTCATCCCCTTAAAGGTGATTAGTTCTCATAAAGTGAATTTTGATTGTACATTTTCCTTAGGAGGCCCATTTTAGACCTCAAAATTCCCCTAATGCTTGTATCACCATCTGATAGTTTGCTTGACCTCTTCGACCCCATAGCCCAGTTGATCTGACATCTTTTTACCTATCTTATATCTTTGATCAGTTTCATCCCTCACAACCTAAAAACAAAAACCAAAAAAACCTACTTCATAACTAGCCTAAAATCAGAAGAAAACACACAGACATCCCTTACACAAATAGAGAGAGCCCTCTCTAAGTCCAGGAAGGCTAGGTCCTTGGGCTCCAAAGATTGGTTTTATGTTACACTGTCATTTGGCTTTCCAATCAGCCAAATCACGGGACCCTAACAGGACTTATTCCCACATGAATAAGATTATATCTTCAGGCTCCTTAGATTACATGAGATGGATGACTTAGTAGAGCAGTTGTAGGCAGAGACAGATAGTATTTTATATGATTATGATGTTCTATACTGGTGGTATGTAGAGGGCCTCTGGTATTTGTATCCAATTAGACAGAAAGTGGAGCAAGATGTGCCTCACATTGATTAGGATGCTTGGGATCCTTGTATTGATAGATCTCTTGGGATCAAGTCGATGTTGAGACCAGGGATGATACAGTGGTGCATCTGGGCGCATCTGGGACTTCTTAGTGTGAATGTGGGCTAGTGCATGTGGATGGGGTGAAGATGACCAATTCAACAGTGCAGTCATGGAGGTAGTGGAGATAGTGGAGGACAGTGCATTCATTATGGAGGTTAGTGGCCAAGTGTGCAACATCATTATTGTGTGAGGCCAAGGGTGTGAGGGCTCACAAGCATAAAAGGAAAGGGATGGCAGCCATAGAAGGCATTTTGAATATTGATATTTTATTTTCATTTATGACTTTTTGCACTCTTTTGTTTAGCTAAGTCTTCTATGTTGTTTAGCACGTGGTTGTTTCCGAGCAGAAATCACACCCTTATCCTCAGGGGACTTCGAGTGCCCACTCAGGAAATACAATTCTAAGTAGTATTAAACATCAAAAATCAGGCCATCATTCTGTCCCTCCATGCATTAGCAGTCACTTGCAGGAATTACACATTCCAGCAGTAGGGTTTGAGAGGAGGAAGGAAGTTCCAAGCATCTCAGCTTGGAATCATGTGTGGGGATCAACCCTTCACTTGTGAGTATATTTCAACGTCTTGAGAGAAGTATTGTATTACCCGGCATCAAGCCAATATTTTTTCCCTGGTTGGCAGTGCAGTCATCTTTAGCATTTTTTAGTCCAGCAGTGGAAGCTTCAAAGGTGGAAGAAAGTTCCAAGCATTCTAGCTTGGAATCCTGTGAGGGGATCAGCTCTTCATCCCATTGAGTGTATTTCAGTATTCCATAGTAGTATCTCATCATATGGCATCAGGCCATACTACTCCCCCACTTAGTAGCACAGTCTCCTTCAAAAACTATGTAATCCAGTAGTGGCAGCTTCAGAGGAGGAGGAAGAATCCATGTTTCCTAGCTTGGAATCCAACAAGGGGATCAACCCTTCATTCGTAGAGATGATTGGGAGCAGTTGTAGCAGTTTTATCATTATTTCAGCCATCTCCCAGTAGTTACCCAATAGCAATGCATAAGTCAGTCAGTAGGAGTGTGCTTTGCAACCTTAGAAGGCCAAATTTCCAAAGTCAAAATCAGGCCAAACTATTTATGGGTTTTTCTAGGTTTTTCAAGTAGAATCCGTAGTTGAAATCCCAGATTTTTCTGAGAAATCTAGTAGCATCTAGCACATTTTTCTTGTTCCCAGAAACAGTAGTTTCTAGTAGCACTACGCAAAGGCAGTCCTTCCAGCAGTAGCAACAACACAACATTTCCAGTACTAGGATTTAGAGCTATTCCAGCCACTTCTTGTTGGCTTGAGTGCATCTTCTTTAGAGCACTATGTACTTTATATTATTGTTGATTATAATGATATGTCTTAGTTTTTTATGCTCATGGTTATGATTTCTTAATGTAGTTTCAGTTGCAGCATATTTATGGCATTTTTTTCAAACTTTAGTGCTATATTCTTGTCTTGCTTTATTTGGAACGTTGTATATGTTCTATATTCATGTCTTTTCCATTTTGGCATATTAAAACCTGTAGCTTACATGTTCACCATATTTTTGACGAACTATATGTTATGGATTAGGTAGTCTAGGTCAAGTTCTTTCTTCAAGTTTGAATGTTTGGAATTTTCGTCATGTAAATTATGATTATGGAAAGTCACAGGAAATTTTGGGAGGTGGTTTGGAAGTTTGCATGATTAGGTAGCACCAATCCTAAAATTTCACGCTCAGAACTAAAGGATTTATGCCATAACCATAGGGAAGCAGGCCTGTGCATGCATTTGGGGGCCTATAACCGCACTCTTGCCTTGTTGTGCATGCGGTTGGGGTGCTAGGTCAGAGATAAAGGGTTCCAACTCAAGGATTGATCACCTGGGGTGGTTTCCTAGCTCCTGATTGATATGTATTACTTGTGAGATGGTTGTAAATTATCATTTTGTAGGCCCCACTTGATATTACTTTATGCAAGAAAACAATATCAAATACTGGAAACTTCTTACCGACAGAATAGCAAATAAACTAGCTCAAGCAATGGTAGCTTATCTTTGAGAAGAGATGTGGTGGCTACATGCCTCTAAATTTTGTTAGAATGAATCTCAAGGGCCTTTTTATTATTGAAAAATAAGATAAAACCCTAAACAACCAAAACCCTAACCCAAGGAGATGTAACGCCAAGAGTTTATGGGCCTCGTTGGGGTTATTTGGGCAAGCAACTTCCTGTGGTTGTAACTTGGTCATATTATCTTTGTTTCACGCATATGATATCTAGTTGGAAATATATCTTCGAGAAATACAGTGGCTGATGTGAATTCTATGAAATAATTAGAGGAATCCTGCCCAAAAAACGTCATTTGGGGCCTCAAAACGGCTACAGAAGTTGAGGCCCAAAAAACAGCTAAAAATATTAAATATGAAAATTGATGAAACTGACTAGGTGGAATAGGCATGTGGCCAGAAATATCCACCTGGATCATTCCTCCCCCCATAGGAAGAAATGGTCCCCATTGCGTTGAGTGCCTCCATGAGATGGGGGAACTTCTACTGAACTTGGCCCTTGGTGAGCCACTTGCCTTGGTGCAGAATTTGGCTAGCTTTGACAACCTGATACAATTGGATCCTCTGCTGGTGAGTGCTTTTAAGTTGTATGTCCATGATCCAATCAGTTGTAGCCTATTCCATGAAATCTAGATTTAACTCTATCGGGGTGAGTTGTTCTGCAATGTCGGATGTGTCTAGTAATGGTAGCAATTATGGTTGAAGGCGATCCATGTTGAACACTAGGTGTAGGCCAAGGAATGGGGGGATGCTAAGCTCAAAATAATTGTCTCCCACAACCTTGGTTATGGTGTATGGACCATATCAGAGTGGGTGTAGCTTGTGGTGGGTTCCAGAGAGGTGTTCCTTCTGCAAATGTAACCAAACTTTGTCGCCCACCTAGAACTTGTGTGGCACTCGATGTTTATCATGTCGCTTCTTGTGCTTGCCTTTGGATTTCTCCAAGATGTTGTGGACCTGCTCGAGGGTGTGTTGGATGCGTTCAATAAATCTAGTTGCTTTATCAGCTTTAGATAGTTCATGTGTGTATTTTTTCTGTTTGGTCGCATGAGTTATGGAAACATAATGCAGTGACGCGCCTGGGGTCATATCAATGGAATGCTTGACCTGACAGTGTAAAGGAACCTCTGTGGGTGAGGAGAAAATGTCCTTCTATTCCTCCACATCTTTTTCCATCTATTATTGCCACGCAAGGGAGCCTTGTTTGGAGGTTGCAACCACAATCTTCTTCTTTCCCTGTGGGCAAATCGTAATGAAAACAAATTTCATTATTTGGGAAATAATCTTACTGAATTTCTTTTAAGTACTCAAATAAATGGCGAAAGGAGGTAATACCTCTGGTATCTTGTACAAATTATTTCCCAAAGTGATAATAATAGAGCGAGGACTAGACTCATACACAACATGTCACTTTAACAAGTATGGTTGGCCTAGTAATAATACATCAAACACGTCAATAGGAGAAACATCACACGGTACCTCATCTATGAAGGGCTTGATGTTGTATGGAAGGCAGCACTACTAGTGGATGCAAAGATCTCTTCATTGTTGAATTCACCCGATGGTATACGACTGCAGGTGTGTTGTGGTCGGTAGGTCGAGATGATTCACGACCTTTGCTGAAATGAGGTTCTTTTGGCTTTTGCTATCCACAAGGAATTGGAGTGAATCTTTCACCCACATTTGGGAATGGAGGAGGCACTCCCCCTCCTTTGGATATTAGTGATGGAAATGGTGGCACTAGGTTCTAAATCAATTATTTTCTTCCCTTTTTCATTCACCTTATCTGGTTCTGACTCAGAATCATAACATGCATCTGATTTGGATGCCTTCAGTTCGGCCACCAGCGACTATTTGGTTCGACACTCGCATGTGTTGTAAGTGGAGTTGTTATGGAATTCACACCACTTGCCCATGTCCTTATTTGGATTTGTGGTGTTTTATTGAGTTTCACCGCTTTATATTTGCCCCTTTTTTGTGGCTCGAGGCACCTTTCCCTAGCTTCAGATTCAAAAATCTAAAGTCTCGCTTCTTCTCCTAAAATTTATGCTCTATCTTGGCGGCATATCGATATGCTGTGACAAGTAAGGTAATGTTGAGGAACTCCATTTCATCCTAAATGTATATGTGCAAACAACTACAGTACTTGAGCACCAAATGTTTCTCCAAATATTTAATGCCAAACTTTGTGCACTGGGTATGGAACAAATTCGTCATGTCATGCACATCTTGATCCCTTTGTTGTTGTAGTGTGGTCCATTGGATGTACTTGTCCCCATATCTCCCCACAGGGTAATATTGTTCCTTGATTTCATCTTGGAATGAACTCCAATTGGGTGCAATCGAGAACAGATAGGGTTCCCTCTTGTCATTTTTCTCACAGTAGGTTTCCCACCAGTCTTTGACATGGGGGGTGGATTTGAGGAGTGAAAAAGTAATATTTTCTTGGTCGGAGAAATCATGGACTGAGAAATACCCTTCCAACAAATTCAACCATATGTCTATGACATCTGCATCTATCTGGCCTTCAAATATAGGAATGTCAAAGTTGACTTGTACCTTGAAAGGAGTGGCGCCTCTAGAGTGGCTGTTGGATGCAGATGTGCCGTCGTTGGGAAATCGTTTAAGGATTTGGGAAAAGTTATCCATCATAACGTTCCTTTGTTTCTCAAGGGCCTTCTCAAGAAATATTTTGATAGGATCTCCTGCTCCCTCATCTTTATTTTCTTCCACCATGGGAGATCGTCGGGGTTTGCAAGGTTGATCTTGCAAAGGTTCAACTAGATCGAGCCTCAACTCCTTATACCCTGACCTCGTTGGGGACATGCAAATAAATATCGAGAAAGAGAAAACTGCTCTAATACCACTAATCCATATTTATGAAAGAATGCAATAAAATATATAAATAAAATATAAACGTAGAGATGCAGCAAGAATAACACTTCATTCCATTAATATCAAATACTGAAAAATGCTTACAGAAAAAATAGCAAATAAGCTAGCTCGGGTGATGGTAGCTCATCTTTGAGAAGATATGCGGCAGCTAAATGACTCTGAATTGTGCTACAATGAGGCTCAAGGGAATTTTTATTAGTGAACAATAATAGAAAACCCTAAACAACCAAAACCCTAACTCGAGGAGATGTAACACCAAGAGTTTATAGGACCCTTTGGAGTTAGTTGGGAAACCAACTTCCCGAGGTCATAACTTGGTCATATTATCTCTGTTTGTCGCGTATGATATCTCATTGGAAATAACTCTCTGAGGAATACAGCTGCTAATAAGAATTATTTTAAATCAAAAGAGGAATCATACCCAAAAAATGTCGTTTGGGGCCTCAAAATGTCTCCAGAAGTTCACGACCCAAAAAACTACTAAAAATAATAAATAAGAAAACTGATGAAACTCCCTAGGTGGAATAGGCAGGTGGCAACCAATATCCACCTGGATCATTCCTCCCCCCCTTAGGAAGCAATGGTCACCATTGTATTTGATTTCCCCCATGCGATGGGGGAACTTCTGCTGAACTTGGCCTCTAGTGAGCCACTTGCCTTGGTGCAGGAGTTGGCCAACTTTGACAACCTGATACAATTGGATCTTCTGTTCGCAAGTGATTTAAGCTGTGTGTCGATGATCCAATTATTTTTAGCATGTTCCATGCAATCTAGATTTAACTCTCGCAGAGTGAGTTGTTCTGCAATTTCGGATGTGTCTAGTAATGGAAGAAATTATGGTCGAAGGCAATCCACGTTGAACACTGGGTGCGGGCCAAGGAATGGGGGAATGATAAGCTCAAAAGTATTATCTCACATGAACTTGGTGATGGTCTATGGACCTGTTGTGACTAGCAACAACCCCCCTTTTTTAATTTAATATTAGTAATAATACTAAATAAATGGGGACCCTTAGTTAAAAAATCCCAAAAATCAATCATTATTTGTTTCCCTTTTCAAATAAAACTTTCTATCATAACTTAGGGAAATTCCTTAGAAAATCCTTAAAAAACACTTAAGTTTATGATAGATTACAATAAAATATTGGTCGTAGATCACATAGCACAGAAAAAAGAAATGTTAAACGAATACTTTTGCGCTATTTGCATTTTGCGCTTTTGCGCTATTTGTGATTTGCGCTTTTGCGCTATTTGCTATTTGCGATTTGCGCTATTTGCAATTTTGCGATGGTTCCGCTTTGTGGAAAATGTGATATTGCGATATTGCGATATTGCATAATCGCAGATCGCAATATCGAAAATTCTTAAAAGCTCGTTGTCCAATAAAAATCTTTTCATATATCAATATCCGTTATGTGCTTTAAATGATTGAATTAATGAATGGATTGTCAATTATCAATAAAAGAGATTTTGTTTTGATTGAAATGTTGTTTCCGTTAGAATAATATATTTCATCTGCCGTTTGCATTTAAAACTATCTCATCATCCTTTTCATGTCATTACTCTCACTTAACTTGTAAAACGCAGGCGCGAAGGAGTAGAATACTATACAAAGCGTTTACAGAGCATTATGGGTAAGAAGGAGAAGATTTCATACTCTGAAAAAAAAGAAATGGCTTCACTGTATGCGGATACTACTTGCAATAAGGATGCCGGTATCACCACCTGGGAAGGAATGTATAATTTGTTCGAAGAGGAAAATCCCAGGGTGATGCAAGTTGCGGCTACTGCAGGCTCAAGTAATTCATCTGAGGCAACCCTTAAAGAACTGGCTTGTGCATTTCTGCATAGGATGGCGGCAAGACCAAGAATTCTTCCATATATGGACATGGTGAAATGGGTGCTGGACAACACCGATATTTCAGACAGGCAATTTAGAACTCTAGATCAAGAGCTCATCGGGTCGTTCACTACGGAAGATTTGAGGCTGATGTATCATTTGCCAGAACCTCAGGCAACTTATAATAAACAATTTATGGAGGATTTTTCCAAAGAACATGCAAATTTGGCGGAATGCACAAAGGAATGGACCAAGAGAGATGAATCATTGAAGAAAAACAAACACGGTATGTACAGTACTGGTTCGCTTACCTCTCCATATTGTTTTGCTGCTGCTATGTTATGCAGGTTTTTTGGAAAGCCTAACATAAACATGATCTTGCCTGAATGGCTCCCTTTGTTGAATGCTGCTGTTAATTCTACAATTGTAGACTGGGCCAAAATCTTGTCTGATAATTTGGCCACTGCTATTTTCCATTACCGATCTAAACGAAGTGTTTCTCAGAGGATTTATCCTCCTTTTTTTCTATCTGCTTATGTTATGGACGCTATCTGCTTTGTTTCTAAATTCCCTGTGATGGGTTGGCAATGGACGATTCAAGATCCTTTGTCTATTCATGTGTATCACAAGGAATTATGGGAATCCAAGTTTATTCCTCATTTTTACAAGATTTGCCACGGCATAATGTTGCTTCTACACAAAGCATTGTATAATAAAGATGCTCCAAGGTTTTCCCCGGAAGCAGAAGTCGACATTCTTCCCGTTGCACGATGGTTTGGGGAAGAATGGTTTACCTATGTAAGGGTTTTTGGAAGCTCTGCTTCACCTCATGTTTTACCCTTATATGTTTCTGATAAGCTTTTAGCTCAGGAAATTGCATACCAAACCTGTGGCCAAGGAGGTTGAATAAAGGATTTAAAAGATAAGAAAAAACCTGTTTGGCCACAATTTCCCGTAACTTGTGGAACATTTTCATTATTTGATATTGGACATGAATTCAAGGAAGTAAGCAATATTACATGCTTACAATTGTTTAAATTTTCAAAAAGGTTATTCAACCCTAATGAAGTTGTTAAAAACTTCACCACTGCAATCAAATAAGGATATTTTACGGGAGAAGAGGACCTTTCGATGATATATTCGTGAGAAAATCCCTGCTTGAAAAGAAATTCTACATTTAGCACGGATACGATTATCTCAGGAACAATTCAAGAATTTAAGTTTCTGAGAGAAAGAAAGGCGACCATGATCCCTTTGGAAAATTTGCGTGTGGAGGGTCAGAGAACCCACTCCCTAGTAATTCATCCACATGCGATTCGAGATTAGAGATAAGTCTAAGTCAAAATATGAAAGAGATACTTGTGAACGTTCTAATAAGTCTAATGAAGAGCAAGATAAAAATGAAGAATCAGTGAAAGATACTGCTCAATCGAAAGAGCTTTCACAACAGCAAATTTTGACTTCTCAGCAAATAAATCCTCCTCCTACCAATGTACAGCAACAATCAGTCACAACTGAATTAGACAAAGAATGGGAAATCTTTAATCAATTTCTTAATGTGGAAGGATAGAATGTACAGACCCCTGTACAGATAGCAAAAGTTTTGAGCACAGGAATAAGTAGCATAGTCACAAGAACTGAACACATACCTATCACTCCCTCGTCTAAAATTGTACTTAATGTAGAGGATATTCCTCGTCTAGATGTATTCTACAGCCCGAAGTACAAAGCAGTGGTGAAGAAACAAAGGAAAAATAGAAAATTAGAAGGTGTAATTGCTACTGAAGCAGAACAATTAGATGTCTTGTGGAAGGATCCTACCACAGAGCCTCACATTCCATTCTTGTTCTAATTTTGTCTCTCAAATTTTGGGGGCTTGTGTACGCCACTATTGAAATAGAAAACATTTGAGATACAGCTCTTATTAAATGAAAGAAGAATAGATAAAAGTTAACCGTATGGAGGTACACAGCAGTCTGAATGATAATAAACTGGTAAAACTGAAAAACTAGTAACAATAAAAATGAAAATTGATTTTAAAAAAGTTAGGCACCGTCAAAAAAAACAAATACGATTGTACTCAAGGTCATTTTAAAAATGATCTTTAAAACAAAATTTGTTGAAATATTTTTAAATGATATTCACTTGGGAAAAGTATTAATGCCGAAAAATCCTTTTACCAATGGAATTATTTGTAAAAAGAGAGAGTGATAAGATCACTGATGTACGACGTTTAAATGAATTAAAATCTAAATCAATAATTCCCAGTTATTTGGTAGCAAAAAACGAAGAAAAGACGTTTTTAAATTGTTTTATGAAAACCATAAAGAAATCCTTTTCAATGAATGGGATGCACAAATCAAAAGGGCAGAGAAAGCAGCAGAAGAGTCGGCTACAGTAGCAAATAGTCTTACTGATTGTGTAAATGAGAATTTACACAAAGAAAATTTGATTGCAGAAATTGTTCCGGGATATCTTCCACAGGCGCATCAATGGCAAACAGAATGGAGACAAAAGGAAAAAGAAAAAGAAAAATCAATCCAAGAATTGACAAGGTTAAACTGGGATTCTTACTGGACATACCTAGTGAAACCACATAGTCAACACAGTGCGCTTAATTGCATCATTAATTCTGCTGAGAAGATTGCGTCTACACTTGTCGATTCTGTCTTTTCAGGACAGTTGAAATCTGAAGTCGGCCAACCACCTCTCCTGAAAACAATGCTGGAGGCTTGCAAGTTTAAAGATCAAGTTCATAAGTCGTGACTTAATAGTCTTTATTTTTAGATTTAGTTTTAATTTTACTGTATTTTTTCCTAGGAAAAGGACGGTCATTTAAACTGAATCCTTAATTTTTGTAATAAACTATTTTTAGATTTAGCTAAGTAGTATTTAAACCCTTCTCATGCATTTAGAGAAGGGTCCTGGATTATTATATTTTTGACTTGGAGATTACATTTTTGTACTCCACTGACTTTTATATTTTATAAAGGATCACATCTGGTGATTTTATGCAGAATTATCTTTAAGTGTTGCATTTTTGTACCTTGGATTTGATTTCGTATCAGAATTACTGGATTAGAGTATCAGATTTCATTTGAAAGCTTTCAAGATGAATAAAGTATTTCTATCTGTTCATTATTGATTTCTTTTGTCTTATGATATTCACTTTAAAATTTGCTATCATTTATATATATTTGGTTTTCACAACGTTTCTTTATATATCATTTCTGAGTATAATTGAAATGTTATTTTTTCATAAGTATATATAGATGATATACAATGATGAATGCAATATGCTAATATAACTCTGTTTAATTTCTTAAACAGAGTTATCTTTATTTGTTATTTCACAATTTCAATTAAAATTTAATACATTTTTATGGTTATTGTTAAATTGGAATAATTTTAAGTTGTATTCACAAATGATTGCTTGGGTTAATTTTAGAATTTCTTTATCAGTATTTAGTTTAAATTAGATAGTTTTATTTCAGTCAATTTAGTCCCATTTTCACTCATCCAAATCAACCCATCACCAACCCATTAGTTATAAGGAAACTGGTCCTTTCAATCCAGTCGGAGCCACCATACCAAATGGATAAGGAGTTTTCCTAAGGTCTCGACCGGGTGGTTTTCCCCAATGTTTGAAGCAGAGATTTTCTAGGCTTCAACATTTTTGGCGCTAGAAGGAGGGCATGAGCTATGAATGGCAAGTAAATCTTTACCTACAAGCCATTTTGAGAGCAAAACACCCTCATCAACTTCTTCAATTTCTTCTGAAATACAAAATCCTATAGAAGGAATTGAGAAGAATATTTAGACACCCACTACCAAAATCTTAAAATAATCAGACAATCAAAATCCTGAGTCTCCTGAAGTACAAGATTTAATTCATAAATTGAAAGGATTCTCATTATCTCTAGATGAGTCTAAAATATCTGAAGGTAGTGTAAGCTCAAAATTTATTCCTTCAAAACCTCTTACTAGGCTTCAAAGTGAAAAACTTGGTATTTCTCCGAAAGAATTCCCTTTACCTAGTAGAGTCAAGTCAAAAAGAACTCAATCGGAATCAGTAAGTTCTTCATCTCATATTCAATCACCTGTTTCCGAAACCCCAACTCAATAAAGTGCAATTGTTTCCATATCATCTACTCAATCACCATCTGCTCAATCATCATCAATCTCAACATCATCTATTCCAACAACTTCTGTTCAAACACCACCAGCTTCTACTACTCCTCCAATAGTTGTTAGAATAATGGCTAGACCATGGGCTACTCCAGGGGCTGTCAATATGCCTGCACCTTTACATGATTTACCTGACAATCCTGGAAAATGGCTTCCAAAGTTCAGTCCAGATCTTAACATTCAAGCTGAAGAACACATCAATAATTTTATGCTGGCTGTAAATTTGAATGGAGTCATAGAAGAAGATGTTGTAGTCAGACTATTCCCTTATACTCTTCAAGGGGCAGCAGGATCCTGGTACTTTTCGTTGCCTTCAGGATCCATAACAAGTTGGGCCATTTTTGCAGATCATTTTTTAACCAAATTTGGAGATGACAGATCAATAGCCACTTTAATCAACGATCTCTCAAATTTGAATGCAGAACCCAAGGAGCCCATTAAAGATTTCAACGCGAGATTCAACAAACTCTTGAACAAAATCCACACAGATTCAAGGCCTAGTGAACAAGTCAGAAGTGAATGGTACATAACTGCTTTACCCTCAAACATAGCATTTTTTGTAGATAGAGCTGCAAAACCTACGTTAGCCGAGAATATGAAAGAGGCTATTGCAGTAGAGAAACGAATTATTTCTCTAGAAAAGAAAAATGCTATTGAGGAAAGGAAATCCAAGAAAGTCAGCGTCAAAGATGATTCAAGGAAAAAGGCCAAAGACCCATACGACATGGAAGGTTTACAGAAAGTTCTTAAAACCATGTCGAATGAAATGGTTGAAATAAAAAAATAGGTAGCTGAAACTTCTACCAAAAAACCATTCCGAAATTTCAAAAGAAATCAACTTGAATCTAAACCTCCCAATTCAATCTCTAATGCAGAATCAGAAGAGGAAGAAGAAGAAGATACTCCTCCAGTATCAGAAGAGGAAGATGAAAATGAAGAAATAGCTGAATTGCATGGAATGTGGGATTTTATTCTCCCTAATTCTGATAGTGAGGTAGAACAAGAAGCTATGCCTGTAAGTACTAGGAGTAAATCTACATCGGAGCCTGTACAAACAGTTCCTAAAAAGAAAACTATAACTCCAAGTACCAAAGACAAATCCCCTGCAAAGAAAACTTCTGCGTTACCTACTCAAAATCAACCATCTTCTTCTAATCCTCCTACATCGACAACAAAGACTTTAGTGGTGTCAGATCCTATGGAGTATAACATTGTTGAAGACATGAAAAAGATTAAAGCCAACATTTCCTTACATGAACTCAGCAAACTAAAACACCAGCAGAAGTTGCTATTAAAAGAATTAAATGCTACACCAATTGCTCCTTTGCCAAGTGGTGTAGTTGCAAAAGTAGCTAAAGGGACTGGTAAGCCACCAGATAAAGTAGATGCCACTGATACTGTGCTCATCGGAGAAAGATCGAATTCTCAGACTCCTCCTTTTCTTTTGACTTATGAAATGTACAATAAAAATATTCATAATTGTTTAATTGATTCTGGATCATCCTCTAATATAATGCCTACTTCTGTTTGTGCCAAATTGAATATTGAACCACAGAAATCGGCAGTTCATATTGTTCAATTGGATCGCTCTAAAGTTCAAGTTGTAGGAGAAATCAATTCAGTTACTATCAGACTAGCTTCTGATCCTAGGATTGTCCAAAGAATTGATATTTTGATTGCATATATTCCTGAATTCTATGGATTAGTTTTAAGCAGGGACTGGTCTGCGAAACTTAATGGTTATATCGCAACTGATTATTCACATATGTGGCTTCCCTACAAAGGGAAACCAAATAAAATCAAAGTTGAACGAGAAAAACATATGATGCACACTGTCACTGAATTTGAACAACCTAATGAGCATGTCGCATTCAATAACAATATTCTTGGAGGTTATTCTGCCGAGTCATTTCTTGGAAACTTCAAAGCACCTCAATCACCTTTTTCTGTAAATACTTTTGTTTCTCAAATAGAAAATTTTTCACAATCTAATTCTTCCAGAATTGTAAATATTTCTGATGTAATTGTAGATAAACCAATAGATAAATCTTTATTTTGGTCATTATATTTTGATGGATCAAAATCTAGTGATGGAGCTGGAGCGGGATGCATCTTAATTGATCCAGATGGAGAGAAGACCATGCTATCATGTAGGTTATAATTTGAGTGTACGAACAATACTGCAGAATATGAAGCCTTGATTCAAGGACTTTATAAGGCTATAGGGTTAGATGTTAAATACTTGAAAGTCTTTGGTGATTCCGAAATTGTCATAAAACAAGTTAGGAATACTATCCATTGCCTTTCAGGACATCTTAAACACTATCAAACCCTAGTGCAAGATCTTACCACTCATTTTTTAGCATTCGATATTTCTTCTATTCCTAGGAATCAAAATACATCAGCTGACTTATTAGCTAATGTTGCATCCAAACTCCTGCCTGCTGAAGATTGCAGTCCTGATAGGTTTTCTGTAGAATTTATTTTTCGCCCATCTGTCCCAGATAATGTCATAAATTGGAGAGTATTCTATCATGATCAAGATATTTTAAATTTCATGACTTCAGAGAAATCATATGATGAACAAATTATTGATGAAGATGATCATGATTTACAAATTGCCTCAAAAGGTAATGAAAATCTCATTCTGAAATCTGTTGTTAAATTAGAGGACTTATATGATATTAAAGACAGATTCAAGAAAGTCACTAATGCTAAACTTCAAAGTTCCACTTTGAAGTTTGAATTAGTAAATATTGGTTCTGACTCTAATCCTCAAAATGTTAATTTAGGACTCAATTTAACTCCAGAGGAAAGGAATGCTTTCATTAAATTTCTGAGTAGGTATAAAAATATCTTTGCTTGGAATTATGATGATTTAAAAATGTATGATACTTCGGTTATTCAACACACAATTCCAATGCTTCCTGATATTAAACCTGTTCAACAGAAGTTAAGAAAGATTCATCCAAATCTCGAAGGTCAAATCAAATCAGAACTTAATAAACTTTAAAAAGCCAAAATCATTTTTCCTGTAAGGCACTCCAATTGGGTTTCCAATATGGTACCTGTAAGGAAGAAAAATGGTGATATACGAATCTGTATTGATTTTAGAAATTTGAACAAAGCATGTTTAAAAGACAATTTCCCATTGCCAACCATGGAACAGATACTTCAAAAGGTAGCTGGTTCTGAACTTATGTCCTTTCTTGATGGATTTTCAGGCTATAATCAAGTTTTAGTTCATCCAGATCACAGATTGAAAACAACTTTCAGAACCAAATGGGGAACCTATGCTTATCAGAAAATGCCTTTTGGTCTAATAAATGTAGGAGAAACTTTCCAAAGAGCCATGGACATAGCATTTAAAGGTCTGATCAATAAATCAGTTGTTGTTTATCTTGATGACATAACAGTATTTTCAAAAAAGAGAGCCAATCATCTACATGATATAAAGCAAATATTTGAAAGACGTAGAAGGTTTGGTATTTCCTTAAATCCAAAGAAATATTTCTTTGATTTAGATGAAGGAAAACTCTTAGGATTTATTGTGTCAAAAGATGGTATATATATTGATCCAGATAGAGTGAAAGAAATTTCTGATATTTCGTTACCTCATAATAAAAAATACATGCAATAATTTCTTGGGAAAATCAATTTTGTAAAAAGATTCATTCCTGATTTTTCTCAAATTGTTTTACCTATGCAAAATATGATCAAGAAAAACTTAGTATTCAAATGGGGGCATAAAGAGAAAGAAGCCTTTGAGGCAATCAAACAAGCAATATTTAATGCACCAGCATTGAATACCCCTGTTTTTTCTAAAGATTTTACTTTGTATACTTTGGCTACCGAAACATCCTATGCTGTTGTTTTAACACAGCTCAATGATCAGAAAATTGAAGCACCAATTTCTTTCTTTAGCTCAAATCTGCAAGGAGCTGAGCTGAATTATTCCAATGTTGAAAAACAAGCCTTTGTCGTGTTTAAATCAATCAAACATTTCAGACCTTTTCTCTTGAAAACACATACAAAAATCATTGTCCCATTCTCTGCAGTAAGGCAATTATTAATTCAAAGAGAAGTAGGAGAAAAACGAGCTAACTGGGTAACATTTTTGCAAGAATATGATATTTATATTAAACTAGCTAAGATTGTTAGAGGACAAGGTTTTTGCAGATGATTGGCAGGAGCTCATAACATACCAGAAAATCAAGATATTCAAGTAAGTCAGATAAGTGTTACAGATTCTGAATCTCAGTATGCTGATCTCATCTATTACTTGAAAAATGGGTATGCTCCTTCTAATCTCAGCTATAAGAGCAAACATGCTTTAATATTGAAAGATATCAAATATGATATCATTGATAATGTGTTATTCAGAAAGAATTATGATTCAATCCTATTAAGATGTCTTGAAAAGACTGAAGCTGAAAAGGTGTTGCAGGAATTACATGATGGACCAGCAGGAGGTCATTTTGGAGGTGATACAACAGCTCACAAAATAATTCATGTTGGTTATTACTGGCCTACCATTTTTAAAGATACGCATGATTATGTAAGGAAGTGCAAAGTTTGTCAAACTGCTAGTGGAAGACAGAAGAAACCAGCTTTTCCTTTGCAACCGGTAAATATTGAGCAACCATTTGAGCAATGGGGGCTTGACATTATTGGTGAGATAGTACCTCATTCTTCCAAACAACACAAATACATCCTTACAGCAACTGATTACTTTACAAAATGGGTAGAAGCAATCCCTTTGAAGGTAGCCAATTCTGATGCAATTATTGATTTCATAGATCAATTCATCATAACCAGGTTTGGTGTACCTAACGCTCTTGTCTTTCATAATGCATCTTATTTTTCTGGAAATAATATAATAGAATTTGCAGTCAAAAGAGGTTTTAAATTGAAATATTCAGCAAATTATTATCCACAAGGTAATGGTTTGGCTGAATCCACTAACAAAAATCTTATCAAAATCATTAAAAGGACCATTGATCAAAACCAAAAGAATTGGCACAAGTCTTTAATTTTTGCACTATGGGCTGATCGTATTACTCAAAAAACTTCAATTGGAACTTCACCTTTCCATTTGGTTTATGGAAAAGAAGCTGTAATACCATCAAATTTAGCTCTTCCATCATTAGCCCTAGTGAAATTTATTGAAGAAAATCCTTCTTCATCCATTCAATTGAGATATGATCAAATCCTTAAACTAGAAGAAGACAGAGATAAAGCAAAAATTATTCATGAAAAACATCAACAGCTTGTAAAATATTCTTTTGATGCAAGTTCTACCGGCCCAAAGATTTTGTCAATTGGTGATCTTGTTCTGAAATGGGATAAAGCACATGAAGAAAAAGGTAAGCATACCAAGTTTCAGAAAATGTGGCTTGGCCCATTTCAGATTGCTGAAAAGATAGGCTCAAATACATTCATACTCCAAGATTTAACAGGAAAGAGAGAATCTCTTCCTGTAAATGGGCTTGTCTTGAAGAAATTCTTTTCATAAGGAGGTAACCCCTTCTTAATTGTACATATTCCTTTTTGCAAAGTTTTTTAATTGTTTTCGCAAATAAAAGTTGTTAATGAGTCTCTAATTGACTGGTTACTATTTAGAAAATTTCTTGGGAAAAATATTATAAATATTTATTTTGTGTAAATAAGAATTTTTAAAGAGATGATCACAGTTTTTGGATAGTTTAAAATAGGATATTAAACTTTGAAAGATTATTCCAATCATTTGCATGATCTTTTGAAAAACTTGAGGAGAATGTAAATCATTATAAGTTTATAAAGCAGAGAAATGTTATCTATAAAAGTAAATATTTTTTCAAAGTCTTGGTACTCAAGAAACTCTAAAAATTGTCATCCATTGATTCTTAAAGATAAAACTAGTTCACCCCATCCATTTAAGTTGTGATTTTTTAGAATGTAATTCTAAGAAATTATACGAAAATTTTAAGGGATAAGAGGTCTCATCACGAGCCTGCTTACCATGTTCATAAGAAGTAATAAAACTGACATTACCAATACTGCATATCAAAACAGGGTAATGGCTTATAAATATAAAACAAGGGGTCTCATCATGAGCCAGCTTGTTCAGTTTAATTACAACTAGTGAATGGCATTGTTATTAACTGGCTACCAAACCAGAACAATGGTTCTTAAAAATAAAAATAAGTAAAAGACAAAAACATGAGATAATATGTCTTATGAATTTATCTTTTAAAAAGTCATAATTTTAGTTGGATGGGACAATGAATTGTTAATGGTTTAAAGGTAACCCTGTCGAGACTATGAATGTTTGCAGGCAGCAGAGGCAATACCTATGACAATAGAGTATATTATAAAACCAAACTTGGAGAAATCCACTTACTTCATTATTAACACCGATCAAAGCTTGAGAAAACCCAAAAATGTTTTTGTTCTTAAGGAATTAGAAAGAAATTGTGAATGATTTTTATTTCTTTTTCATAGTTACATTTTATTTGAATTATCCTAAGATAGTTTTTATTATCTTTAAAAATCTTTACTTACTAGAAATATAGTGTTCATTTTATTTTTTCAGAGATAACTATTTCTTTCAGTGAATCACCAATTGTTGTGACCAGCAACAACCCCCCTTTTTTATTTAATATTAGTAATAATACTAAATAAATGGGGACCCTTAGTTAAAAAATCTCAAAAATCAATCATTATTTGTTTCCCTTTTCAAATAAAACTTTCTATCATAACTTAGGGAAATTCCTTAGAAAATCCTTAAAAAACACTTAAGTTTATGATAGATTACAATAAAATATTGGTCGCGGATCGCATAGCGCAGAAAAAAGAAATGTTAAACGAATACTTTTGCGCTATTTGCATTTTGCGCTTTTGCGCTATTTGCGATTTGCGCTATTTGCGATTTGCGATTTGCGCTATTTTCGATTTGCGCTTTTGCGCTATTTGCAATTTTGCGATGGTTCCGCTTTGTGGAAAATGCGATATTGCGATATTGCGATATTGCATAATCGCAAATCGCAATATCGCAAATTCTTAAAAGCTCGTTTTCCAATAAAAATATTTTCATATATCAATATCCGTTATGTGCTTTAAATGATTGAATTAATGAATGGTTTGTCAATTATCAATAAAAGAGATTTTGTTTTGATTGAAAGGTTGTTTCCGTTATAATAATATATTTCATCCGTCGTTTGCATTTAAAACTATCTCATCACCCTTTTCACGTCATTACTCTCACTTAACTTGTAAAACGCAGGCGCGAAGGAGCAGAAGACTATACAAAGCATTTACAGAGCATTATGGGTAAGAAAGAGAAGATTTCATACTCTGAAAACAAAGAAATGGCTTCACTATATGCGGATACTGCTTGCAATAAGGATGCCGGTATCACCACCTGGGAAGGAATGTATAATTTGCTCGAAGAGGAAAATCCCAGGGTGATGCAAGTTGCGGCTACTGCAGGCTCAAGTAATTCATCTGAGGCAACCCTTAAAGAACTGGCTTGTTCATTTCTGCATAGGATAGCGGCAAGACTAAGAATTCTTCCGTATACGGACATGGTGAAATGGGTGTTGGACAGCACCGATATTTCAGACAGGCAATTTAGAACTCTAGATCAAGAGCTCATCGAGTCGTTCACTACGGAAGATTTGAGGCTGATGTATCATTTTCCAGAACCTCAGGCAACTTATAATAAACAATTTATGGAGGATTTTGCCAAAGAACATGAAAATTTGGCGGAATGCACAAAGGAATGGACCAAGAGAGATGAATCACTGAAGAAAAACAAACACGGTATGTACAGTACTGGTTCGCTTACCTCTCCATATTGTTTTGCTGCTGCTATGTTATGCAGGTTTTTTGGAAAGCCTGACATAAACATGATCTTTCCTGAATGGCTCCCTTTGTTGAATGTTGTTGTTAATTCTACAATTGTAGACTGGGCCAAAATCTTGTCTGATAATTTGGCCACTGCTATTTTCCATTACCGGTCTAAACGAAGTGTTTCTCAGAGGATTTATCCTCCTTTTTTTCTATCTACTTATGTTATGGATGCTATCTTCTTTGTTTCTAAATTCCCTGTGATGGGTTGGCAATGGACGATTCAAGATCCTTTGCCTATTCATGTGTATCACAAGGAATTATGGGAATCCAAGTTTATTCCTCATTTTTACAAGATTTTCCACGGCATAATGTTGCCTCTACACAAAACATTGTATAATAAAGATGCTCTAAGGTTTTCCCCAGAAGCAGAAGTCGACATTCTTCCCGTTGCACGATGGTTTGGGGAAGAATGGTTTACCTATGTAAGGGTTTTTGGAAGCTCTGCTTCACCTCATGTTTTACCCTTATATGTTTCTGATAAGCTTATAGCTCGGGAAATTGCATACCAAACCTGTGGTCAAGGAGGTTTGACAAAGGATTTAAAAGATAAGAAAAAAGCCATTTGGCCACAATTTCCCGTAGCTTGTGGAACATTTTCATTATTTGATATTGAACATGCATTCAAGGAAGTAAGCAATATTACATGCTTACAATTGTTTAAATTTTCAAAAAGGTTATTCGACCCTAATGAAGTTGTTAAAAACCTCACCACTGCAATCAAAGTAAGGATATTTTCCGGAGAAGAGGACCCTTTCGATGATATATTCCTAGGAAAATCCACACTAAAATAAATTATACATTCAGCACAGATGCAGTTATCTCCAGAACAATTTCAAGAATTTAAGGTTTACAGAGAAAGAATACTGACCACTGTCCCTTTGGAAAATTTGTGTGTGAAACCCGCAAGGGAACCCACTCCTAGTGTTAGTATAAGTGGAAGTTTGGGTACAAATAAATCTAAGTCAAAATCTGAAAAAGAGACTTTTGAACGTTCCAATAAGTCTAATGAAGAGCAAGATAAAAATAAAGAATCAGTGAAAGATACTGCTCAATCGAAAGATCTTTCACAACAGCAAATTTTGACTTCTCAGCAGACAAATCCTCCTCCTACCAATGTACAGCAACAGCCAGTCACAATTGAATTAGACAAAGAATGGGAAAGCTTTAATCAATTGCTTAATGTGGAAGGACAGAATGTACAGACCCCTGTACAAACAGCAAAAGTTTTGAGCACAGGAATAAGTAGCACAGTCACAAGAACTGAACACATACCTATCACTCCCTCGTCTGAAATTGTACTTAATGTAGAGGATATTCCTCCTCTAGATGTATTCTACAGCCTGAAGTACAAAGCAGTAGTGAAGAAACAAAGGAAAAAGAGAAAACTAGAAGGTGCAATTGCTACTGAAGCAGAACAATTATATGTGTTGTGGAAGGATCCTACCACAGAGCCTACTGACAATCTTGTTAAGTTATCTCAAATTTCAGGGGCTTATGCTTCTGCCACTATTGATAAAGCATTTGAGATACAGCTCTTATTAAATGAAAAAGAAGAACAGATAAAAGTTCTGCAATAGCAATTGCAACAGATACAGGCCAATAATGAAGCACAGATGAAACTTGAAAAGATACAGCAACAACTTCAAGAAATGCAAATTGGACATCAAAAATGTTTGGCTGATAAAGAAAAACAAATACAAATTATCCAAGATCAGCACAAAGATGATCCTAAGCTTCCAGAATTTATTTCAGAAACTATTTCTTTAAACAATCAACTACTGCAACAAGAAGAAGTATTATGCCAAAAAATCTTGCAATGGAATTCTTTCTGTCAAGAAAGTGATAAGATCACTAATCATGTCGTAGACTTACGAAATGATTATGATCTAATTAATGAAAAAGTTACTGATTATTTGGTATGGCAAAAAACAGAAGAAGGAAGAAAATCTGGTGCACCAATTATTAATGAAAACCATAAAGAAATCCTTTTCAATGACTGGGATGCACAAATCAGAAGAGCAGAAAAAGCAGCAGAGGAGTCGGCTACAGCAGCAAATAGTCTTACTGATTGTGTAAATGAGAATTTACACAAAGAAAATTTGATTTTAGAAACTGTTTCGGGATATCTTCCACAAGCGCATCAATTGCAAACAGAATGGAGACAAAAGGCAAAAGAAAAGGAAAAATCAATCCAAGGATTGACAAGGTTAAACTGGGATTCTTACTGGACATACCTAGTGAAACCACATAGTCAACACAGTGCGCTTAATTGCATCATTAATTCTGCTAAGAAGATTGTGCCTACACTTGTCGATTCTGTCTTTTCAGGATAGTTGAAATCTGAAGTCGGCCAACCACCTCTCCTCAAAACAATGTTGGAGGCTTGCAATTTTAAAGATCAAGTTCATAAGTAGTGACTAAATATTCTTTATTTTTAGATTTAGTTTTAATTTTACTGTATTTTTCCCTAGGAAAAGGACGGTCATTTAAACCGAATCCTTAATTTTTGTAATAAACTATTTTTAGATTTAGCTAAGTAGTATTTAAACCCTTCTCATGCATTTAGAGAAGGGTCCTGGATTATTATATTTTTGACTTGGAGATTACATTTCTGTACTCCACTGACTTTTATATTTTATAAAGGATCACATCTGGTGATTTTATGCAGAATTATCTTTAAGTGTTGCATTTTTGTACCTTGGATTTGATTTCGTATCAGAATTATTGGATTAGAGTATCAGATTTCATTTGAAATATTTCAAGATGAATAAGGTATTTCTATCTGTTCACTATTGATTTCTTTTGTCTTATGATATTCGCTTTAAAATTTGCTATCATTTATATATATTTGGTTTTCACAACGTTTCTTTATATATCATTTCTGAGTATAATTGAAATGTTATTTTTTCATAAGTATATATAGATGATATACAATGATGAATGTAATATGCTAATATAACTCTGTTTAATTTCTTAAACAGAGTTATCTTTATTTGTTATTGCACAATTTCAATTAAAATTTAATACATTTTTATGGTTATTGTTAAATTGGAATAATTTTAAGTTGTATTCACAAATGATTGCCCGAGTTAATTTTAGAATTTCTTTATCAGTATTTAGTTTAAATTAGATAGTTTTATTTCAGTCAATTTAGTCCCATTTTCACTCATCCAAATCAACCCATCACCAACCCATTAGTTATAAGGAAACTGGTCCTTTCAATCCAGTCGGAGCCACCATACCAAACGGATAAGGAGTTGTCCTAAGGTCTCGACCGGGTGGTTTTCCCCAATGTTTGAAGCAGAGATTTTCTAGGCTTCAACAGGACCATATCAGGGTGGGTGTAGCTTGTGGTGGGGTCCAACAAGGCATTCCATCTACAAATGTAAGAGAACTTTGTCACCCACCTAGAAATTGTGTGGCACTCGATGTTGATCATGTCACCGCTTGTGCTTGGCATTGGATTTCTCCAAGATGTCGTGGACCTACTGGAATGCATGCTAGATGCATTTAATAAATATGATTTCTTTATCAACCTTTATCGCATGAGGTATGGCAACATCAAGCAGCAACACGTCTGGTGTCATATTAATGGAGTGCTTGACCTGACGGTGTAGAGGAACCACTATGGGTGAGAAGAAAATTTCCTTGTATTGATCCACGTATTTGTCGATTTGTTGTTGCCATGCAGGGGAGCCTTGTTTCGAGGTTGCAGCCACAAACTTATTCTTGTCCTGTGGGAAAATCATAATGAAAAAAAATTCCCTAGTTTGGGAAATAATCTTACTGCATTGCTTTGTAGTAATCAAAGAGATGGCTGAAGGTGGTACTACCTCTGGTATCATGTAAAAATTATTTCCAAAAGTGATAAAAACAAAATGACGCCTAGACTCATACATAGCATGTTGCTTCCACAAGTATGGTTGGCCTAATAATACATCAGACAGGTCAAGAGGAGAAACATCACGCAGTACCTCATCCGTAAAGGGAATTATGTTGTACGTAAAGCGACACTGCTGGTGGACGTGGAGATCTCTTCCTTGGTGAAGCCACCCAATGGTATATGGTTGTGGGTGTGTTGTGGTCGGTAGGCCAAGTTTCTTCACAACCTCTACTGAAATTAGGTTCTTTTGGCTTTCGCTATCGACAAGGAATTGTAGTGGAGAACACTTCACCCACATTTGGGAATGGAAGAGGCGTTGCCCCTCCTTTGGATCTTCGGGTTCCTCATTCTAGATGTTAGGGGTGGAAACAGTGGCACTGGGTTCCACATCAATTATTTTCTTCCCTTTTTCATTCCCCTTGTTCAATTCTAACTCGGAATCAGAACATGCATCTAATTCGGATGCCTTTAGTTTGGCCACCATCGACTGTTTGGTCTGAAACTAGCTTGTGTTGTGAGTGGAATTGTTATAAAATTCACACCACTTCCCTGTTTCCTTCTTTAGCTTTGTGGTGTTATTCTTAGTCACCCCTATTTGGCTTTTCCCCTTGTTTTACGGTTCGGGGGTGCCTTTCCCTGGCTTCGGATTCATAGATCCAAAGTCTCGCTTCTTTTTCTTAAATTTATGCTCGATCTTGGCGACATATCGATATGCCATGCTAAGTGAGGTAATGTCGAGGAACTCCATTTCCTCCTGAATGTATCTATGAAAAAAAATTCCATATTTGAGCACCAAATGTTTCTCTGAATCTTTAATACCCAATTTTGTGCGCAGGGTATGGAACAAATTTATCAGCTCATGCACATCTTGATCCCTTTGTTGTTGCAACGTGGTCCATTGGATGTACTTGTCCTCATAGCTCCCCACGGGTTAATATTTTTCCTTGATGTCATCTCGTATTGAATTCCAATTTGGTGTGGCCGAGAATAGAGAGGGTTCCCTCTCATCCTTTTGCTCACAGTAGGTTTCCCACCAGTCTTTGACATGGGGGGTGGCATTGAGGAGTGAAAAAGTGATCTTTTGTCGGTTAGAGAAATTATGGACCGAGAAATACCCTTCCATAAAATTAAACCATCTATCTACGGTGTTTGCATCTATATGGCCTTCAAATATATGAATACCGAAGTTGACTTGTACCTTGAAAGGAGTGGCACCACGAGAGTGGTTGTTGGATGTTATTGGAACGGGGCTCCCTAAGTTGCGAATTTTATATATTTTTGTATTAATTAGTCTAACACAGGGGTTTTGGGGTGGGTCAAAGCCCCGAGCACATTGTAATGGGTCCAAGGGTAGACCTAGAATCCGCAAACCACAGTTTGCAGACCACGGGATAGTGTAGGCTATATCGATATAAATAGATGAATATTTTGAGTCTAGAAGTAGGCATGAATTAAGGCTAATGCTACGTGCAAACTGTTAGATCTGCTTTGGGTTGTTTTGGGTAAGGATTCCTGTTGGATGTGTGCACGAAGATCTTGAATCCTGCTGTGTGCGGACTCCGCTAGGCCGTGTGCGTGGGATGGTTTTGGTTGTAAGTGGATCTGAAGGTTAATGAATGAGAAGTATTGTTAAAGTATATGTGTGTTATCTGGATCAGTGATGTTTACTGCTGAAGCATATCTGTGATGGTTATTTAGCTCTGAATATATCTGTGTTTCTGCATCAGTAATCGGTGAATACTCTGTGATGGTTTTTGTTTAAGCTGTGAATACTTCTATGCTATTTGTTTATGCTGCGAATGTATCTGTAGCTGCATTTATGATATTATGTGCTGGAAATTGCTGATACGCATGTGGATGTGAAGGTATTTATTAGATTCATGAATGGTAATAACTCTGTTATGGTTAATAACTGACTGTACTGATAAAATCTTGTGAATATACTTACTCTATGTAAATCTGATAAGTTGTGAACACAGATCTGCCTCGACCTACCTACTCTCTCTCACGGTGTGGTAACATGGTTCCAACACCTTCCAGACTGCTTTGGGTGAGACCTTGGCCTACGCAAGTAGGTCATTGCCGAAAGGGCTAGTAGTATAGGGGTTTGTTGGAAAACCTTAACCTTCGAACCTGGGTCAAGACCCCTCAAGCCAACAAATGGTTCCGTTGTCAGGACTAGGAGAATTTTGAGAGAGAGATTGGGTAATGCTATTAGGTCATTGGAGACCTAAGAGGATGGAAATTGAAGAGTGGTTTGAAAGACAGATTCAGGAATTTGTTGTAAAGGAGAATCGTAGCATGAAATTGACGGCTGAGAAGTGGAAGAATGAATACATCTTCACTGAAGTCTATGAAATTTTCTTTGTAACCTTTGCGCACGAGCTTCAGGACTAGTTGGCAAGGCTCCTAGATTTCCAGACGTGTTGGAAGGACGAGCGGGTCACGCAGTGGACTCCAGAGTTGATCTAGCACTTGGAAAGGACTAACAATACCATCACCTGTACGGTAGACCACTAGGTGGATAGCGTGATGGGATGATTTGTGATAGAATTCACAGTCAACCAGTTCATATCCTATTCAGAAGCAGAGCAGAGGTTCTTCAAGGGTTTCTGAGGTAAGTTCTTGAAATAATTTCCTTTTTTAATCAAAATATTATGTGCGAAAAGGGCATTCTATGTAGCCACACCAAGTGAATGACCCCTGATCTGAGTGAGAGCACAACATGAAGTGGTAAGTACTACCGAACTAATCAAGAAGGAGATAGATTTGTCTATAGTCCATTAAGAGAATTGGCTGCGCATAGCCCTCCAACCACACCACCTTCAAGTCAGCATAGGGGTAAGAAATCACCCATACCTCCACCACCACCAGAAAACGATATGGCCTTGCACATGAAGCTACCTACCTTCAAGGGTGTTGGAGATGAAGATATGGACCGATTTTGGTTTGTCGCAGAATCAGTATGGGCTGCACAAAATGTGGCCTCCGACACTATAAAGAGGGTGCAACTATCACTTGCCTTTGAAGGAAAGGCCTTGGACTGGTATATGGGGTACGTAGGACAACACATAGATCCATCTATTCAAGAGATTAAAACAGCGTTAAAACAACAGTTTCGAAAGCCTGAGTCCTACTTCAAAATAGTGGTCAACTTAAAAGACTTTAGACAAGGACCCACTGAATCAATATGGGAATCTGATCAGCGGTTGAAAAAGGTTATCAGAAATGGGGAATTTTAGTATGATGATAGGCAGCACAAGGAATGGTTTATCGCTATGCTGCTACCTCACCTGCGCGGACCTACGGGTCAGCAGTAGATTGCAACACAAGAGAAGGCTTTGGAGATTGCTATGAAGCTAGAGGTTGCGCCGAGGGATGATGTTCAGTTTGGGGTGCTGCAGATATAGGGACAGCTGGAGGCAATGCACATTGAAATACAAAATCTGTGAAAATAATGAGGGAAAGAGGCTAGTCCAGACATATAGTGCATACGATGCAGGGTGTCCAACCATACCAAGGATTATTTTCCTCTGCTAGTAGATTACATGCAGGCTGGGGGACCCAGCCCCTTGCGTCCTAAGGAGGCTACGAGATGAAGTGGTCCAATTTTATGGTGCGCTGATTGTCATGTCACCGGGTTACATGATACTAACCATTGTCCCCATCTTGGTGCTTACATTCTAGAATTAAATCAGTAATGGTGTCGATTTTGCTCCTCTGTGGGGCATAACAAGCATAATTGTCGGACCTATGACCTGATGATAGATCGAGGAAACCTATACAGGGTACAAGCTGACCCTTCTTCACCAATATCTCCCTCAAGGAGAGGAGGCTCCCCAGCCAGGGACAGGGGAGGGGGAAGGGGTGGAGACGCAAGTCAGGGAAGAAGACAATTGATCTATTACAACTGTGGGGAGATAGGGCATTTTTTGAAGGACTGTCCAAACCCTACGCGACAATATTGTTGTTATTGCAGAAAATTGGACCATGTGATTGAATACTGTCCAATTATGATAGCAAAAATGTAGGAAAAACAGCAGACACCTACACAAAATGTGTAGAGGGTTAAGGCGGAACCACGTGATGAGGGACCAAGTATTAATGTCATAACGCACAGTGGCATGGCTACAGGACGAGCTGAAGAGAAAGCCAAAGCTGAAACTCTTATCTGGAAAGCAGCTGTCAAATAGGAAATCCTGGACCTATAGAAGGAAAAGGAAACCTTTGTCGCAGCTTGCAGAGACTTTACTAAGAATGAGGCGCCTATTTCAAAAGCTCCAGCAGACCTGAAAACAGACGATGAAGTTAAACCATTTCTACAAGCCTGCGTGAAGCTACTACACAACCAGAAGGCAGTAGAAAATCTACAAGCACTAATAGACAGTTGTGCCAAAAGAACTAGTCTGCCCCCGGAAGTTAAGGATGTGCACAAACTTTAGAATCATAAGAAACGCACTAGTAGGGAAATGCGGCTAACAACGCAGATTGGTGATTATGAAATGGATCAGGTTATTTTGGACTTGGGATTAGATGCGAGCATACTGCCCAAGCAATATTGGTAGTGGATGGGTGAACCTAAGTTGGAATGGTCCACTATCCAGTTGCACATGGCTAACCAACAGAAGATCATACCATTGGGGAGGTTGTAAAAAATTATGGTAGACATTACAAGAGTTAAGGTCCAAGTCAACTTTGAGGTAATTTAGATTTTGGAAGATGCAGACCCCTATCCTGCACTCTTAGGACTGGATTGGGAAATAGACATGGGAGGTATTATCAACCTAAAGAAAAGAAGCATGGTGTTTGAGAATGAGGGTACAAGGGTGATAGTCCCCCTGGACCCTGCGGAAGGAGAGAAGTATACAGAACCAGTGCGTGAAGAAGAGGAAGTGGATCACATCTATAAGTTAACCACTCGGGACAAAGATTGGATCAATCCTATGGCTGATAGTGTGCTTTGTTGGGAGAAGGACAATGAATGCTTCTCTGACTCCGATGGGGAGATCGAAAATTGGCAGAATCAGTTGCATGATGTATCTACGCTGCAATGTCTTAGAATTACAAAGAACTTCCGATGCATCTCCTCAGAGGTAAGAGAATTGCCCTACTTTGATGGATCTGGTAGTATTAGGAAGTTTTTGCGAGCATTTGAAGTTGAAGTCCCACGGGAGCGAAAGTTATGGGCCCTTAATCTAGCCATGTGCGCAACCCCTGCGAGGTGGTGGGACACGCATAAGGGGGCATTCCAAGATTGGGAAGAATGTTGTGACATGATGATCTTACGGTTTGAACCTCCGGCTCACCTACACATAAATAATTTCTTGGGGCCAGGGGACCCGTGGAAGCACTTGTCAGCATGGATGAAAGAATGGGGCGAAAACACTACAGAGGAATGGGTCCATTTGTTCATTCATGCCTTGGGACCAATCCCGACTACATGGTATTTAGACGCAGAATTACACCAGCGCACCCGCCACTGGGGAACCCTGAATGACGATTTTGTAGGAAAATTCGGGTTGATGGGAGGAACGGAGGCACTCGACGAAGCTCTGTAGGATATTGATGCCTTACTATTTGATGAATCTCACCCTTATGTAGCACATGGGGCACCAACATGGGAAACGTAGATGCAGGATATTATCAACTATCAAAATTTATCAATAGAGGAGTGCGATGAAGACCCGTGAAATTTCTTTATCCCGGAGTCTAAGGGAGAACATGCAGTTTCTAGACCCCCACTGTAGACCGTCGATGTTGCTAAGCCTCTAAAGTTGCGAGAAGTAAACAATGGAACAAAGGAGCAGCCTAATTTAGCTAAGATTGGGGACTACTGGGATGATGATACTGTTGGAAAAGTTGTGGAACTCCTCACTGAATACCAGGACTTATTCTCGACAAAATTTTCGGAACTGAAAGGGATTACAGGGGATCTAGGAGTCATGTGCATCACTTTAAAACTAGATGCGCGCCCTGTGAAGCAGCACCCTTATCGGCTGAACCCCAAGTACAAACAAAAAGTCAAGGAAGAAATCAAAAAAATGCTCACCGCAAGTATCATCGAACCAGTCGAACAGTCATATTGGGTAAGCCCTATGGTGGTTCAGGGGAAAACGACTAAGGGAGAGATCCAAATCTGTGTTGACCTGCAAAAATTGAATGATGCCTATGTGCATGATCCCTTTCCTACGCCATTCTCAGATGAAATCCTGGATAGCGTAGGAGGGCAGGAATCATACTCATTCATGGATGGGTTCTCAATCTACCATCAGATCAGGATCGTAGCAAAAATACGTTCACCACCGAATGGGGATATTTCCAATATACGGTCATGCCGTTCAGCCTCAAGAATTTCCCTGCCATATTTTCGCGGGTGGTGGTCGCAGTATTCAAAGAGTTCATCCACAAGTTTTTGGATGTATATTTTGATGACTAGACTGTCTTTGGGTTGGTAAAGAAACATGTCTCAAACCTATATCTGATGTTGGACGCCTGTAGAAAGAACCATATTTCCTTGAATATCAAGAAGTGCATATTTTGCATACCCTTTGGGATCTTGCTCAGCCACATAGTTTGTCAACAAGGATTGATGGTTGATCCCGCCAAAATAGCAGTGGTCATCAATATGGTAGTACCTACAACTGAGAAATAGTTGCGCTCTATCCTCAGACATACAGGTTACTACAGGAAGTTCATTCAGGGATATGTGCTAATCACAGCACTTATGGAAAAATTGTTAAAGAAGGATGTTTCATTTTTTTGGGATGACGAATGCCAGAAGAGATTCGAGCTACTCAAGGAGAATATGTTCTCTACGCCTATTATCATCTTTCCTGATTGGGCAAAGGTTTTTCATGTTCACGTAGATGCATCTGGAATTTCCCTGGGAGTTGTTCTTACGCAGCCTGGAGATGGAGACATTGACCATCTAGTGGCATTTTCTAGTAGGAAAATTTCTGGTGCGAAGCGAAACTACTCCACCACTGAACATGAGGGGTTGGCCATGGTCTACGCACTGCAAAAATACTGGCATTATTTGTTAGGCGGGCACTTCAAGATGTTTACGGACCACACGGCTTTGAAGTACCTAGTGAATAAGTTTGTGTTGGGGGGGGGGGAATCTGCCGGTGGCTACTAATATTCCAAGAATATGAATTTGAGATCATTTTCAAGCTGGGAAGGTTGAATGTTGGGCCAGACCACTTATCCTGAATCGAGAGCGGTGAGGAACCCACCAACCTAGAAGAAGGATTTCCTGATGCGCAGCTGTTCGCGATTAAGTTGGTTGATGCACACTTCACTGACATCATTCAGTCCGTGACTACAGGGAGGGCACCCACAGAGTATTTGGTACAATAGAAGAAATAATTAGTAACCTGTGCAGCAGATTTTACCATCATTGCAGGCCATTTGTATAAACTGGGAGCTGACGAAGTGCTGCGAAGATACGTATTGGAGCATGAATGACCCGCCATCTTAGCAGAAGCTCACGAGGGCGTAGTAGGAGGACAATATGTAGGGAAAGCAACGTCATAGAAGATCTTGAGAGCTGGCTATGGTGGCCTACACCGCATAGGACTCTCACAACTATTACAAAGCCTGCGATACATGCCAAAGGACGGGAAGGCCATTGCATAGAGACGAATTTCCCCTACAACCGCAGATGGCCCTACAAGCGTTTGAAAAATGGGCCATCGACTTCATTGGGCTCATCAACTCGCCAGGGAAGAAGACAGGTGTGCACTACATCATCACTGCAACTGATTATGTAACCAGATGGGCCGAGGCACAAGCTGTGAAGGATTGCACGGCAGATACCGCATCACACTTCATTTTGAGAAAATTCTAACCAGGTTTGGCTATCCAAATATCTTAATGAACGATAGAGGTATGAATTTTGTTAATGAAACGATACAGGCCTTGACTGAAGAATTTTGAATCCACCATACAAAAATCACCCCGTATCATCCTCAAGAAAATGGAGTTGTAGAAGCTTTTAATAAGATCTTGGAGCAGGCGCTGACCAAGGTCTGTAATGCCAATCATAGTGATTGGGACATGCGCATCCCGTCAATTCTCTAGGCCTATCGAGCCACCTACAATAATTTGATAGGGAAGACACCGTTCAGGATGGTCTATGGAAAGGAGGCCATTATGCCCATGGAGTATATTGTTCCTAGCCTATGCATCGTTGCCTCTACGAACATGGCGGAGCCTGATATCATGAAGGAGAATTTAGCACAGCTTGTGGCATTGGAGGTAGATCGTTTCATTGATAATTTCCATCAGCAAGTTCATAAGGCTCAAGATAAGGCATGGCATGATCCACATATTCGGAAAAAGACATTTTCAGAGGGTGAATTGGTCCTATTGCATGATAGCCAGTCTGTAAAACACTCGGGGAAGTTCCATCAGCATTGGCTAGGTCCCTGTACAGTATAAGAAATCATGGATGGAGGAGTTGTTCAGCTAGCTACCCTGCACGGCGATATGATACCAGAATACGTCAATGGCAGTCGGCTCAAACCATATCGGATAAAATGACTATATGGTCGGAGTAGTTGTATGGGGTGAAATATGTGCACAAAGGCAGGCAATTGTAGACAGGACCGTGGTATGCGCATGGATCGATCACAGGTTTGGAGGTCGAGAGAGGTGCATTAGGAGTGAAGGGGTGTGTTTAGAGCACAGGAGGTACACTAGGAGCACATGGGTGCGCTGGGAATGTAGGAGGTTCGAAAACTAGCCGTTGGAAAAGTAAAACTGGGAAAAAAGAAAATTTTACCGTTGAAAGGAGCGGGCGGCCGACAATTAGTGAGGTGATTTCCGAAGATTTTTTACCGTTTACTTGATGGTAAGTTCTAGATAAGTTTCACCCAACTGTTGGTTGATCTCCAAGGCTATAAAAGCATAAGGATAGCTCAGAAGAGGGTTTTGTGTATCTTGAGCAATTGGTGTTATGTACGAGTCTGTGATTATTGCACCTTGTTCATGTATGAGCGTGCTTCCCCCTTAGATATTAGCCACCCTGAGTTCATTTTTTGCACCAGAATGGCTGCATCTAATCCCGCCGAATCTTCCCATCTCGTGACCTCGATGGAGCAAGAATCTGAGGAAGTACTAGAAGTAGACCCTGAAGTGGAGGAGGTTATGTCCACGCCAAGCCAGGTGAAGAAGAAGGGAAAAGAAAAAGCACAAGGGTCAGGGAAACCTCCAAAATCGGTTTGGGTAAAGCCCCGCACCTCTCCTCGAAATGTGAATTCCCTACGAGCGGTGCCCCAGGCACGTTCGACTAACCCATTGAAGAGACCCCTATCCTCTCAAGAAGAGGCCTAGATTGTTGAACCGATCAACTGGATACCGCCCTATGTTCGGCCTTGCAGGCCCTTGGCACGCACACCTAAGAATATCGATGGCCTGCGCACCTATCTGCAAATGCCACTGACTTCGAGTGAGGTACCCATCATTGGAGAACCCTTTGGCAAACTCCACGAGGTAAAATTCGACGACCATGACCTGGCCAATTTGGAGTCCTTCCCTGAATTAGCACTGAAACTATATCTCGAAAGGGTCTTGGAAGATGACTGGATAAAAATAGTCCCCATGCCATGGGTGTGTGGATTGGCTGGTTCCAGGCTCTTAAACCTACTGAGGATGCCTCATTTTGGCCACTACAACGCCACAAACCAACTTTTGCACTAGTTGTTTGCCCTCGTTCATGATGGCAGTTTGTGGATCCAGGATCGAATCCCCATTGATGTCATGCTTATTCACCAGATTACTGGTCTCCCCATGGACGTGCCAGACCCTATGTTGCACGTCGGCAAAAATTATGAGAAAAATATCGCCGAAAAGGTGCACGACGATTACCATGTGGAGCGGAACACTCGGGGGTTCATGATCAGCACCATCAGCGACCTCGATACGCAGATGGGTGCCTTGTTGCTGGCATGTAAGATGATGCACAAATTCCAGGTTTCCACCATCCCTGCGTATGTAATTCAGCTGGCGGGCCAATGCAAAAGGGGGTATGCTTCAATTGGTCCCAATACCTGTGCAACAAGTTTCTGGCAAATGTACGCGAAGCCCAGGATCAGGGATGAGAATTCTGCTACTCCTGGCTGCTGCTTCTCATTGCGTTGGTTGCATGGGAAGCCCCTGACGACTCGGTCCTCCCTGAGCTCACCCCAGATATGTGCGAGGGGACGCGATACGTGAATTTTTGGGACTCAAAGGTTGCGTAGCCTATTGAGGACAATCAAGTCTTCTAGGTCCTATTTCAAAGCAGGCTCGCAGCAGCCATCAATTCCTAGCCAAGCTTGTTGCCAGTCGTTTATGATAAGTACACAAGAATCATTGCGTTTCAAGTAACCATGCACAATGTACAAATCATATGCCATAGGGATCGAGCATGGGTTTCACTCCCATACATGTTTGTTGATGAAGACATTGGCCGCCTAATTGCGACCTGGCCTCCACACTAGAAGCTTGGCTTCAAATCAAGTACGAAGGACACTGCAGGGGTGAGCACCGCGAAGGTCACCCCACCTAACACCACCAAAGAAACCGGAGGATAGGGCAATAGTACTGGTAAGGTCATGGAACCGGCATCACAAAAGGGTTCGCAGTAGGGCAAAAATACTAGGAAGGGCACGAAAACTGCATCGCAGAAGGATTCGCAGTAGGATCTGGGTGCAGAAGGTGTAGAGAGGGGAGATGTTGACTCTGCTTAGGGTACAATGTGAACTGGCGACCATGTTAAAGGGCCATGGAATAAGCAACGAGCTCAACGACTCAGACGTAACACAAGGGTTACATTGACAGAAGAGGACTTAGAGCAGATCGCAGATGCAATCACCCTAGCTGCAGAAGACAAATGGTTGGCCCTGGAAGAACAATAGAAATCCATAGTTGATACACTCCAGGCTGAGCTCTGCGATCTATAGCTCAAGACTAATACATTGCAAACTAGTATGATTCAGGCATGATTGACCCCAGCAACAAGCAACATAGTAATCAGTACGCCGAAAATCCGCCTCTGCCCTCTACCAGGCGCAACCCTCATACTGAGTCCACCCAACTTGGGAGTGCAAGTCCAGACCTATGTAGAGGTGCAGTTGGATATTGCCAGCCTACCACATGAACCATTTTATATCCTTCACGCATCCCTGTTCGAAGAGATTCAACATAGAGACCGACAAGTGTAGCAACATCTTAGTACAGTTGAGCAGACAATTGAAGAAAAAACTGCTGAAGTATCTCAGGCACAGGCTGCATGTACCCTCGTCAACGCATAGCAGACAGAGTTGGAGCACCTCATTAGTAGGCTCTGCGTAGACATCACCGAAGATATCTCAGCTTATGCCACCCCCCAGGCTAATATTGAAGGGTTGGTCGCAACACTTAAGATGAAGATGGAACAACATATTGTGGCCTTGTAGGCCAAGATATAGCCAGAAACGCCATCAGAGGTATGGGCCCAGCGAGCCGTGCTGGATAAAAAGGCCAAAAATGTCATTACAGTTCAAATTTCTTAGGGTGCAAAACTGTTGGAAACTGCTATGTAGCTATGGACCAAGGTGGAGCGTGACCCTCTCCTGCGCGAAATAAACCAAGCACTGCACCAGAAAGAAGAAGAGTTTGACCAAATGGAAGCTACACTGACCACTCTAGTCCCCGCTCAGCGATTGGACTGGCTGCGTACCACCCACGCAATCAGGTACAACATGGAAGCCCTTTGGCAATGAAGGAAGACTTTGAGTGATCACCTCAAGCTGTGGGATGATGAGGCCCTTAATTTGTCTCACGATGTCGACATTGCAGTCAAGCAACTGAACCAGACATTGGAGAGCGTCACTGCTGCTACAAAAGGTCCATCTTCACAGAAGTTGGTGGAGATAGCCCAGAATGCAGCTGTGAAAAGTGAAGGAGTGTTTCCCCCACTGGTGGATGCAATCAATCAGTTGTAGACAAATATGGAGAACCCATGGCCATAGTGACTCGGGACGAGTCACAAGATTTTGTCAGGGGCCTGTTGGAACGGGGCTCCATAAGCTACAAATTTTGTATATTTTTGTATTAATTAGTCTAACACAGGGGTTCTGGGGTGGGTAAAATCCCTGAATGCATTGTAATGGGTCCAAGGGTAGACCTAGAGTCCACAAACCATGATTTTCAGACCAGAGGATAGCGTAGGCTATATCGATATAAATAGATTAATAGTTTGAGTCTAGAAGTAGGCATGAATTAAGATTGATGCTACCTATGAACTGGTAGATCTGCTTTGGGTTGTTTTGGGTAAGGACTCCTGTTGGATGTGTGCGTGAAGATCTTGAATCCTGTTGTGTGCGGACCCCGCTAGGCTGTGTGTGTGGGCTGGTTTTGGTTGTAAGTGGATCTAAAGGTTAATGAATGAGAAGTATTGTTAAAGTATATGTGTGTTATCTGGATCAGTGATGTTTACTGTTGAATCGTATCTGTGATGGTTATTTAGCTGCGAATATATTTGTGTTTCTGCATAATTATATCAATGAATACTCTATGATGGTATATGTTTAAGCTGTGAAAACTTCTGTGCTATCTGTTTATGCTACGAATGTATCTTTAGGTACATTTATGATATTATGTGTTGGTAATTGTTGATACGCACATGGATGCAAAGGTATTGATTAGATCCGTGAATGGTAATAAATCTATTATGGTTAATAATTGACTGTACTGATAAAAGCCTGTGAATAGACTTACTCTGTGCGAATCCGATAAGCTGCGAACACATATCTGCCTCGACCTACCTACTCTCTCTCAGGGTGCAAAAACCTAGTTCCACCACCCTCCCATACTACTTTAGGTGAGACCTTGGCCTGCGCAAGTAGGTCATTTCCAAAAGGGTCAGTAGTATAGGGGTTTTTTGGCAAACCTTAACCTCCGAACCTGGGTCAAAACCCCTCAAGCCAAGAGATGCAGATGTGCACCGCTCGACAACCACTGGAAGATCTGGGAAAATTTATCCATCATAAAATTCCTTTGTTTCTTGATGGCCTCCTCAAGAAATATTTTGATAGGATCTCCTGATCCCTCATATTTATTTTCATCCACCATGGGAGGTCAATGGGGTTTGTGCGTCTGATCTTGAGAAGGTTCAACTAGATCGATCCCTAACTCCTTATACCCCAACCTCGTTAGGGACATGAAAAGAAAGATTGAGAAAGAGAAAACCACTCTAATACCACTGATCCAGATTTATGCAGGAACATAAGAAAATACATAAATAAAAATAAATGCAGAGATGCAGTAGGAATAACACTTAATTCCATTAATACCAAATATTGAAAAATGCTTACAGATATAACAATAAATAAACTAGCTCGGGTGATGGTAGGTTATCTCTGAGAAGAGATGTGGTTGCTACATGCCTCTGAACTGTGTGACAATGAGGATCAAGGACCTTTTTATTATTTAACAATACAATAAAACCATAAACTACTAAAACCCTAACCTGAGGAGATGTAACACCAAGATTTTATGGGCCTAGTTGGGGTTAGTTGGGCAGCCAACTTCCTGGGGTCGTAACTTGGTCATATTATCTTTGTTTGGCACATATTAAATCTTATTGGAAGGATCTCTCTAAGGAATACATCTACTAATGTGATTTATATGAAACCGCAAGAGGAATTATAACCAAAAAAAGTCGTTTGGAGCCTAAAAACGGCTCTAGAATTTTAGGACCCAAAAAATTGCTAAAAGTAGTAAATATGAAAACCAAAGAAATTGACTAGGTGGAATAAGTGGGTGGCCACGAATATCCACCTAGATCATTCCTCCCCCCTTAGGAAGCAATATTCCCCATTGCGTTGAGTGCCTCCATAATATGGGGAAACTTCTGTTGAACTTGGCCCCTGGTGAGCCACTCGCCTTGGTGCAGGAGTTGGCCAGCTTTGAAAACTTCATACAATTGAATAATCTGTTGGAGAGTGCTTTTAATTTTTCCGTACACGATCTGATTAGTTGCATCCTATTCCATGCATTCTATATTTAACTCTATCGGGGTGAGTTGTTCTGCAATGTCGGATGTGTCTAGTAATGGCGTCAATTATGGTTGAAGGCGATCCACATTGAACATTGGGTGTCGAACAAGGAATGGGGGAATGCTAAGTTCAAAAGCATTGTCTCCCATGACCTCGGTGATGGTGTATGGAACATATCAGAATGGGTGTAGCTTGCATTGGGGTCCAGAGAGGCGTTCCTTCTACAAATGTAACCAAAATTTGTCACCCACCTGAAACTTGTGTGGCATTCGATGTTGATCATGTCATTGCTTGTGCCTGGCATTGGATTTCTCCAAGATGTCTTGGGCCTATTAGCAGGCATGTTGGATTCATTCAATAAATCTTGTTGCTTTATTAGCCTTATATATCACATGCGTGGATTATTTCTGTGTGGTCACATGAGGTATGGAAACATCAGGCAATGATGCGCCTGGGGTCAGATCAATGGAGTGCTTGATCTGATAGTGTAGAGTAACCTTTGTGGGTGAGGAGAAAATGTCATTGTATTCCTCCACATCTTTTTCCATCTGTTGTTGTTGTGCATGGGAGCCATGTTTGGAGGTTTTTTCCACAATCTTCTTCTTTCCCTACGAGCATATCATAATGAAAACACATTTCTTGGTTTGAGAAATAATCTTACTACATTACTTTACAGTACTCAAAGCGATGGTGTAAGGCGGTACTAACTCTGGTATCTTGTACAAATTATTTCCCAAAGTGATATTAACAAAACGAGGCCTAGAATCATACACAACATGGCACTTCCACAAGTATGGTTGGCCTAATAATACATTAGACACTTCAAGAGGAGCAACATCACACAGTACCTCATCTGTGAAGGGCTTGATGTTGTACGAAAGGCGGAAATACTGGTGGATGTGGGTATCTCTTCCTTGGTGAAGCCACATGGTGGTATATGATTGTGGATGTGTCATGGTCAATAGGCCAAGCTGCTTCATGACCTTTGCTAAAATGAGGTTCTTTTGGCTTCCACTATCGACAAGGAATTGCAGTGGAGAACCCTTCACCCATATTTTGGAATGGAAGAGGTGCTCCCCCTCGTCTGGATCTTCGAGTTCTTCCTTTTTGATATTAGTGGTGGAAATGGTGGCATTGGGTTCCACATCAATGATTTTATTCACTTTGTCATTCCCCTTGTCTTGTTCTAACTTAGAATCAAAACATGCATCTGATTCGGATGCCTTCAGTTCGGCCACCAATGATTATTTGGTCTGACACTCGCTTGTGTTGTGAGTGGAGTTGTTATGAAATTCAAACCACTTCCTCGTGTCCTTATTTGGCTTTGTGGTGTTGTTTTGAGTCACCTTGCTTTGGCTTTTCCTCTTGTTTTGCGGTTCGAGGGAATCTCTCCCTGGCTTCGGATTCGTGGATCCAAAGTATCGCTTCTTCTTCTTAAATTTATGCTCGATCTTGGTGGCATATCAATATGTTGTGCCAAGTGAGGTAATGTTGAGGAACTCCATTTCCTCCTGAATCTATCTATGCAAACAATTGTGGTACGTTAGCACCAAATGTTTCCCCGAATCTTTAATACCCAACTTTGTGCACAGGGTATGGAAGAAATTCATCATCTCGTGCACATATTGATCCCTTTGTTGTCGCAACATGGTCCAGTGGATGTACTTGTCCTCATATCTCCCCACGGGGAAACATTTTTTCTTGATGTCGTCTTGGAATGAATTCCAAGTGGGTGTGGCTGAGAACAGAGAGGGTTCCCTCTCGTCCTTTTTCTCACAGTAGGTTTCCCACCAGTCTTTGACATAGGGGGTAGCTTTGAGGAGTGAAAAAGTAATATTTTCTTTGTCGGAGAAATCATGGACTGATAAATACCCTTAAAACAAATTTAACCATATATCTACAGTGTGTGAATCTATATGGCCTTCAAATACAGGAATGACGAAGTTAAATTTTACCTTGAAAGGAGTGGCACCTCCAGAGTGGCTGTTGGATGTAGATGCATCGCCGCTAGGAAGTTGTTGAAGGATATGGGAAAATTTATCCATCATCACATTCCTTTGTTTCTCAAGGGCCTCCTCAAGCAATATGTTGATAGGATATCCTACTCTCTCATCTTTCTTTTCTTCCGCCATGGGAGGTCATTGGGGTTTGTGAGGCTGATTTTGCAAAGGTTCAACCAAATCTAGCCCTGACTCCTTATACCCCGACCTCGTTGGGGACATGCAAAGAAAGATCAAGAAAGAGTAGACCACTTTGATAACACTGATCTAGATTTATGCAGGAACGTAATAAAATACATAAATAAAAATAAACGTAGATATGCAAGATGAATAACGCTTCATTCCATTAATATTAAATACTAAAAAATGCTTACAGACATAATAGAAAAAAAACTAGCTCGGGCCATGGTAGCTTATCTATGAGAAGAGATGTGGGGGCTACATGCCTCTGAACTATGTTACAATGAAGTTCAAGTTCCTTTTTATTATTGAAAAATAAGATAAAATGTAATATTCCCAATTTTTCACATCATATTTGGAATATTAGAGTCCTTGATTTTCTTAATAAATTAAGTAAATAAAAGGGTGGAGAGACCCACAAACTTCAAAGATGAATAAAATCCACTTTTAATGTGTGTATGTGGATATTTTAGATCTAGATCTAGAATCATGGAGTAGTGGAGTAGCTCCACTAATGGAGATCATGTCTCATTTATGTGATAGATTATGAAGGATGAAACAGTCAAATAAGATCATGGATCTTAAATATAAAATCATGAGGATCTTTGATAAGTTCAACTAAGATCATAATGCATTCAAAGAAGATCATGAAGCACTTATGATAATATAGTGGAGGAAGTGGTGCATTTAGTGCACACATGATGGAGAGGTTAATCACCCCATGTGAACATGATGGAGGACATGGATCAACAACTCAGTCAACCTTGGAGACTTTTGTCCACATGTACAATGTAGTATTGGAGTGGGCCTAGGCTATGGGAGGCTCATGCATATGATGAAGGTGAATGCACAATGGAAGGCATGATTTGGATTATTCATTTCTTGATCTGTTTAGATCTAGATTTGTCTTAGGACTTTTCTATGCAAACTTGGGTTGTTTAGCAGAGTTTGAAGTGTTGTTTAGCACAGGGTGTTCCCGAGCGGGAATCCCACCTCTTTCTTTGAGTAGCTCTAGAAAGAGGATTGTTCTTCATTCCTTATCAGGCATTGGCACCATCTTCAGGAGGTTGTTTCTAGCATTAAGCTAGGAAATCAGTGGAGGATTCATCCTACCACTTTGTTCTTCACATCCAGCCTTTCAGGAGCAGCAGATCTACATCCAGCATTCAAGCCATTAGGTTTTACCTCCATGTAGCAGCAGTCCCTTCAAGGATTGTGAAATTTATTCCTGTAGATCTATTGGAGGAAGGAATTTTCTAGTATTTGAGCTTGAAATCCTGTGAGGGATCACCTCCTCACATTGGATCTATTGTTTCCATCACTCAGGAGCTTATTTGACACATCTATCAGTAGGCTAATGAGCCTCCCTCTCTAACAGTGCAGTTTTCTGAAGTTGTTGTTCATCCAGTAGCTATTTTCAATGGAGATTGGAGGAGCTAGATATTGAGATTTTAGCCCAAGGATCTAGTGAAGGGATCAACCCTTCTTGCATAGATCTGATTGTACATATTTGTAGCCATAATATCATCATATCTAGCTTCAGATATGCATTCCCACCAGCATACATGTGAAGCCCTAAGAGGGTGGTTTTCTTAGACTTACAGATCTGAGAAATCTCTTCTAGGTTATCTTGGGAATCCATCATAGAGCCCAGATCTACAATTTCAGCATCATCAGAGCTCCCATTCTGCCTAGATCTAACTTTTTATCTTTTAGGCAATTGCAGTCCCTACAGTTGCAGCAAGGACAGTGCATTTTACCTTCTAGCAGAGTAGCAGTTACGCAGTCCCTCTTGGGATATCATTGCAGGGTCGTTCTAGGCCACCCTTGTGGCTTGAGTGTCTCATATTTTGAGCACTGTTGTAGTTGATTTTTTCACCTCCAATATAATAAAATGGCTCAGCTATTTCTGTGAATTCTGATGTGTATCTAGATTTATTGTTTACTTTGCTGCAATTTTCATATTGTGTTTTATTATTACTGCATTCTGCCTTTTGGGATATTACAGAAAACCCTAACCTGAGGAGATGTAACACCAAGATTTTATGGGCCTCATTGGGGTTAGTTGGGAAGCCAACTTCCGAGTTCGTAACTTGGTTATATTATCTACGTTTGACATGTATGATATGTTGTTGGAAATATCTCTCTGAGGACTACATCTATTGATGTGATTTCAATGAATATGCGAGAGGAATCATGCCTAGAAAACATCATTTGGGACCTCAAAAAGACTCTGGAAGTTCAGGACCTGAAAACTGCTAAAAATGGTAAATAAGAAAATTGATGAAACTGACTAGGTCAAATAGGCAGGTGGCCACCAATATCCACATGGATCACCACTTCCCTAATTGGAACTTCAAGGTCATGTCATGTCATAGTAGCACTCATCTCATGTTTACCTAGGAGAGCTTGTGAAAGTGGGTAAATGTGGGTGAGGCAGTTACATGGTGGTATCGGAGTGGATTCCATTCTCTTTGGGTGATATCTGATACTAGGGTGTTATTAGAGTAAGGTTTTAGCACTCGACCTTGGGGTAGATGTGATTTTTATGCATGCATTTTAGTTTTTGATATGTTTGTTATGCATTCAATGTGATGGTCATTTTTGCAGTCTAGTGTCATTATGATTATGTTGGTATGTTATGATGTTGATCTGTTAGTGTCATTATGTATATATCCATGTATATCATGCTAATATGGACTGACTTGTGCAGATGAGATAACCTCCCCTGAAATACACTAAGGTATGTTTGATTATGTTTATATCTAGTTTATCTAACATGGTATGTTTATAATATGAAAAAGGTTAGAGATGACGAGCAGAATGGGGGATTACAGTTCACATGAATCTCCTTACAAATCATTTGGGAAACAAGGAGAAGGGTACTCTCCTGATTTAGCAGACACGCTGAGAAGTTTAAAGGTATAAATCAAAGTTGCAAGGAGGATAGTGACAGGATAATTTAATCATAGGAAAGGCTTGCTAGAGCTCAAGAAAAGCATGCAAAGTTCAATACAGTGAATATTTAGAGCTTATTGGATTTGGATAGATAGGGATAGATGAGAATCAATTGTGAATGGGAGGAAAGGAGAAATGGGGCATATGGTAGCAGGTCTCATGGTGGGCACAAGTCGAACATGGATGACAAAGTCATACATGGCAGATGGTTGGATACACCCGACAGGAGAGGTAGTGGTTATGGGTTCTATTCTAGTTTAGATCAGAGAGACATCATGGTCATCACTCCTATCATCATTATAGAAGGAGTGATAAGCAATACTTTTTGGATGATTTCAAGAAATACAAGACTCCTACCTTTGATGGAGATTTAAAGAAGATTAAAGACGTAGAAGCATGGCTACTTGGGATGAAGAAGTTACTTGAGTTGCATGATTATAAAGATAATATGAAAGCCAGGATATCTATTTTTTAGTCTAAAAGGGAAAGAAGATATCTAGTGAGAAGACATGAAGCGTTTCAGAGGCATCTAGGCATAGGATTTGGGTTGGCATCAGTTTAAAATACTCTTCTGAAAGAAGTACTTGTCTGAGAGATATCACGATGGAAAGGCTAAGGAGTTCTATGAGCAGAAGATGGGTTCTATGATGGATGAATAGTACATGGCTAAGTTTATCGATTTTTTGAGGTATATTCCATATCTTAAGGATGATATGATGGAGGTTCAAAGGTTCTGTTAGGAACCTATAATTATTTGGAAATCAGGATTGCTGAATTATATATATTGGTTTTGATTGTAGGACGAAAACACGGTTTTATCCGTCAAAGTGAGGTTCACATTCAAAAGCATCCCAAACCAAGTTCTTCATGGGGCATATTTAAAAGGAGTATGTGATAAAAATTCCATTTGCGCTGCTCTAGAATGCCGCAAAATAAGTATTTCTCATATATTATTCTGGGGTTGCATGGAGGCGTGGATCGAATTTTCCTTCATATGTTGGGCTCAGTTGATTCCATTTTCACCCCTCCATCATTTTCGTCATTACATGCATAAACAAGATTAGGATTAAAATAAAAATAAGAAATGAAAATATAAAAATAAAATAAAAAAAACTATATCCAAAATTCTTTACATGTCATATCATGGGTTAAAGCCCCCAAAAATTTCCACCTCATCCACCCACCATCACTTTAATCTGACAACCTATGTTACATTTTAACCCCCCCTACCATCCTAACTTTATCCTCACCGGGGGGGGTTCCAAAATAAGTGGTTTTCAAAAATGTCCCCCCCATTACGTGTCATTATCTCATGAATTAGGACCCCCCCATTACCACTTACCACTTCAAGGGGGGGGGTGGTGTGGGGGGTCCGAAATACCATTTTTCCTCCTGAAAAACCACTTTCCCCAAATAAAAAACCATTTTGGCCAGTTTTACCAGTCCGTTTTCAAGAGATATTCTAGGCAAATGGGAATGAATTTTGGAAAACCAAGAGATTTTGATTCAAAACAGGCTGAAGAAAAAAAACCTCCCATAATTTCTACAGGTGTCTTCAATTGGGATAATTGAAGCCATCTTTCAACCCTATTTTCAGATCTCTTTTTTTCCTATTTTGGTCATGATTTTATGGTCACTGTTGTGGAGATATGGAGATGAATTTTGAAAATGTGAGAGAGGTATTTGACCATCATGGGGCCAAGAAAAATAACCTCTCTCATATTTTTCATAGGTGTCATTGTTGGGGAGAAACAAATGTCTGAGTGTGCCCCTATTCTCAACAAATTCCACCCAGTTTTCAACTTTGTAACCGTATTTCCTCTTTTTTAGAAGATGGGAGATTCAATCAAATGGAGTGTTTCAAGCCACCAAGCCACATGAAGATCCAAATAAAGAGTTTAGCACTCAAAGGGATTGCCAGATAGCCCAAGTGTTAAGACTTGATAGGATTTACACTTGCAAACATATGACAAACCTGATTGCAGGGAATCAAAGCAGTACCAGATGTCCATACGTCCTTTAGAAATGCAGCAGATTTATTTATGCATGTCCAATGATATTATGTCCTTCTTTTTTATGCGTTGAGAAAGAATGTAATTGTTAGTGACAGTGTTGATCATAATGAGTTAGTAGGATGAGCTTTTATACTTCATTTTTCAAAGTATAGCGGGGGGGAATCTGCAATGAGGGATTGAGTCCCATTCTGTAATGTTTTGGCTTCTCACAAATTAATACAAGAGAAGTTTCCAAGATTCAATTGGTGCACCAAATGGTGAAGTTTCTCCTTTTTAATGTGTTTTCCATAGTTTTCTTGTCTGAGTATTTTTGAATTCTTGTTTGTAGAACAGAAAATGATGAATATGATTTGTTTCTTTAGCACCCTATTCTAGCTGATTCTACGATAATCTATGTTTTCCACTGATTCTAAACCAAGGAATTCTTAATTTCTCCTTGGTTTTTGTTGAACCTTACACTCCAATTTAGTTGAGGAATTCTTAACTGCTCCTCAAATTATGTTGAGTTCCACCCTTCCTGTATCTTCCCACTCCATTTTATCCTCAGAGATCCAAAGTAGTACTCCTTGCTTGCCCTGTTTCACTCATGCCTGATTACTTCTATAAGTTATTCACCCGATACCTTTGACTCCATTTCCCAATTTCCCTCTTCCCTCGCTTTCCCCCACCAAACCAAATTTAAATCCCAACTATGCTTATATTAACTAGCCTAAAATTCCCAATAAACAAATCTAAATCCTACAGAGAGATCCCTCTCTGGGTCTAGGAGGGCTAGATCCGAGGCCCGAAGTGGTTTTGATGTTTCCTCTAGGACTCTGACTTTAGCCTCAGAATTAAGGAGTGCTAACAGGTTCATCAATGGTTTCCCTCTAGCAATTAAATAACATATTAAGTATGATGAGCCTTGATCATTGGATGAAGTCGTTGGAAAGTTGAAGCATTGTTTTGAGTAGTCTAAGCATAAGTCTAAGCCTAAGAATGATTATAAGGGGAATGGAAATACAAAAGGAAAGTGGGATAAGAAGTGAGGAAGACCTCATGATGTAGGTAATAAGGATAATGCATCATCGTACAATAAGTTCAATGTAGTTTATAGAGGAAACGAGTCTCAACCTGAGGAATATAACAAAGGAAATGGCAGGAAGCCTTTGCAATGTTGTACTTGTCGTGGAAAGCATCGCAAGAGGGATTTTCCACAACATCATGGTGGAAGACCTCAAATTTTCAGTGATGAGAAGGCACAAATAGTTAGGGATGTTGGGTAGAGTATTTCTCGTATTTATGCAATAGTAGATAATAGGTAGGTGGATCATCAAACATCTATTATCGAGATGGAAGGTAAGCTCTGTGATCATGTTGTTTCTATTTTTATTGATCCTAGATCTAACTATATTTATATTAGTCCTGACCTGGTGGATAAGTGTTGCTTGAATAAAGAAGTGCATGGAGAATTTTGGTTGGTGTAGTTGGCTACAAGAACCAAGAAAGTAGTTCATTATTAGGTGATGGTTTTTACATTTTAGTTGAATGGTATGTATACATCAACATTTCTAAATGTAATTCCTTTGGGTTCATGAAATATGATGTTGGGCATGGATTGGTTGTACATTCATAGGACTAAGGTAGATTGCTATGATAAGGCTATTGAGTGCCTAGACAATGACGGGGATGAACAATTTTGTTTGTTAAGAAGAATCATACATCAATGATAATGGTTAGAGATATGCGAAAAGAGTACTAGCAGGAAAGGATGTGTTTGTTCATAGTTCATATTTCTAGTGAAAAATGGAAGGATGTTGAGGATGTTGAATTATTGAAGAGGTATCATGTTTTGCAATAGTTTTAGGATGAATTTCAAGTAAATAATTTAGAGTTCCCTCCTCCTAGGGAAGTGGAATTTTCTATTGAATTGATTCTGGGACTAGCAACAACATCAAAGGAACCTTACAGGATGAGCTCTCTAGAGTTGGTGGAAATGAAGTTGCAGCTTAAGAAAATTATTGATAAAGGATGCATATGGCCAAGTGTATCATCTTGGTGTGCATAAATGTTTTTTTTAAAGAATAATTATGGTACTTTAAGGTTGTTCATTGATTATAGGAAGTTGAACAAGGTAACTATCAAGAACAAGTATCCATTGTCGTGGATTGATGATTTGTTTGATCAGCGGAAGGGAGAAATATTGTTCTCAAAAATTGACATGATATTAGGATATCATCAGGTGCACATCAAAGAAGAAGACATTTACATGATCACATTTCGTACCAAGTATGGTAATTACGAGTTTTTGGTGGTTCCTTTCGGAATCATTAATGCTCCAACTACATTCATATGTTTTATGAACAGTGTTTTGTGTCCCTATTTGGAAAATTTTGTGGTAGTATTCATTGATGATATATTGATATATTCTAAGAATGAAGAAGAGAATGCGAAGCACCTAGAAAAAATGTTGAGATTATTAAGATAGCATCAATTTTATTCCAATATCAGTAAGTGCAGCTTCTTTCACACTAAATTTCATTACTTGGGGAATGTTGTTTCGAAGGAAGGTATAGTAGTGGACTCAAAAAATATTAGAGTTATCATGTAGTGGAAAACTCCTTGAAATGTGGATGAAGTTAGATCATTCATGGGACTAGTAGTTTATTATAGGAGGTTCATCGGGAACTTTTCATGGATTTCATGTCCTATTAAATCTTTGTAGAGGAAAGGGAATAAGCTTGAAAGGACAGAGGAGTGTGCAAATATCTTTGAGAAGTTGAAGCATTTGCTTAAAAATGCTACATTTTTGAAGATTGGAAATACTGACAAGGAGTTCATGGTATGTTGTAAGGTTCCCAAATTGGGATTGCACAACAGGCTTGGAAAAATAACACACTCCTTGGGAGATGGATGTACAGAAATGAGTTTTCAGCCCTTGGATCCCTTAGCTCATCAAATATGGAGTCTAAATCCAAGAGGGGAGCTAAAAAAAATCAAACTAGGTGTGGTAAACAGGTCTCCCCCAACCTAGTCTAGCTAGAAAACACCCTACAAGAGGGGTTGTAGCTATGCACAAAAAGCATCTTCACGAATAACGCAACCTTTGACACATTAAGAAGGAGGCTATCAAATATAATTAATAAATGAATGTACAACAGCAAATCAGAAGTAAAGTGAAGCCCTTTCAATATACAGTAGTTTACAGGAGACAAGAGAGCAAGATATCTTCAAAAAAGAGAGCTACAACATATATATCAGAAGATATGCCTCAACAACGTTATTTTTAGGAGTTTTAGTAGCTGCACATTACAACTCAGATCTAGGACAGATCTGTGAACAAAACATCAGATCTATCTCAGATCTGGAAACTAGATGGTTTTCTCTACAAGATCCCCTTGGGGTTTTGACCAAATCATGCATAAATAAGAGTAGATCTGAGATACAAGTTGTAGATCTATAAAATACTTCATTAATTTCTGAATATAACATTACATTACAAAATATCAGATCTAAACATAACATGGATCAGCAATATAATCCATGGATCACCCAAGTGAAAGGCAAAGCCCAACACGAGAGATCTCTGATCAAAACTGGAATCAAAACACAATAGAGAAGCTCATATAAAAATAATGCAGTCTATCAATAGAAACAGCTTTGTAGCTCAAGATGACATGGATGGCCACTGCCAAGTTACAGATCTGAAGTAAAAACAAGAGAGGCACTCTTTCAGGAGGTTAAAAGACACATTCCATGAGAAGAGGCTCCCAAAATACACTAAATCTTTGCAGATCTAGACACCCACTTGTTGTAGCTTGCAAGAGCAGAAAAAATCTCAATGGATCAGTGTTGTAATTGTAAGTAGAGCTTGGTCTCAAGACTGATAGTGGATCAATTCAACAAATACTCCTCTAATAATCCTCAAAGGAAGAGGTGAAATCCCTGCATGGGAATTCCAAGCACAATCCTCCATTAAACAAAAGAGAATAGTATTTGTCTAGGTAGACAAAATACTCAGAAATATGATCAATCAAAAACCTCCTCTTGCTGCCTTCCCTCTCCTTTTATAAGATGAGAGCCTTTGCAAACCCTAAACCACCTTGATGAGTTAGCTCTTTTCACATGAGGGGCCTCCTTCTAAAACTGTGTTGTCTCTTTAGGAGATACATTGAACCTAGATAGCGCTGTAGATTTGGTCAAGGTTGACCCAGTCTCACAACTCAAACCCCTTTCACACCTGCAAGTGATTATTTACATGGCCTTGATTTAACTGTGTTCACATGGGCATTTATTTATTCAGTCTTCTTAGGAGTTTTACATATTGTCCTTTATTCATTTATTCATACAACAGAAAATAAAACAAAAATGAATATTCCTCTTAGCTTAGGCTAAGTAGGAATATTACAGCCCTCCCCTCCAAAATGTTGCTTTTCATCAAGCAACTGATAGGGTAAGAGCTATAGTACTTCTCCTCCTTCATTGTTGGCATCATCAAGGATCTAATATTCATCATGACCCAAGTGCTCAACAAGCCAAAGCATCATGAATTTCTCCTCCAAGGCCAACATAATATGTGCATAGTCCATCCCTTCAGGAGTGAAAAAATCAATAGAAATAAACATGGGTGGAGCAATGCTACATCTAAAACATGTATCATGAAGTACAAGTTGAAGTTCCAAACCATGTGGTACATACACACTCCCCATCCTCTGTCCATACAATCCCATAAACAATACAACTATATCATCAATGTATGGAAGCAAGACTACATAGATGCAAACTGAAACCTGAACTTGAGGAGGTGAGTCAAAATCCCACATGTGATGCCAGCGCAGTGCACCTCTTGTCTTCATTAGATCCAGGTGTGGTAAGTGGTATTCCCACCACACTTTTGCTGCACAAGTCACCTTAACATGGCTGAAGGTGTTACATAAGTTTGGTGCCTTTGGGAAGCAGCCATCATGAAAAGGAACCTCCCTTTGCACATCAAGGGAGTGGCCAAGTTCAGAATTTTCATTGGCACCCAACAAACTATGAGATCCATATGATCTCTTAGTCCCTTTAGGAGTCATATCCTACAAAAACATGGCAAAGGAATGTAATAGATCATAAAATACAACTTTTTTATCATGATCAATCCCTTTACCATCATAGTCCTTCACACACATGGAGTTGTGCATGAGCATTCCCTTCCTCTCACGCAAAGCAAGAGTTGGTTGAGATGACTCTTGCAAAGAGTCCATTGGCTGCCCCAATCCTCCATAGCTATTGCACTCTTGAAAGTGTTGATGTAAGTCCTCTCTCATGCCTTCCCAATCAAAACTCTTCATTATCAAGGAATAGATCTTCATTGAATACATATGGTTGAGGAATAATTCTTCATATGCTCCTTGTAGGATCTTCTGCTTGAGCTTGGAAGCTCTAGCAAAAATACCTTACCATGATAATAGATGACTCCTCCTTGGACCAAGTAGCCCTCTTCTTGATGCATGCCATCTAGTATCATACCTGTGTGGATATCTTTGGAATACTCTACAAGAAGTTGAGAATTCCAATAAAGATCCACACTGCTCAACAATGACAACGTTGCTGATACATACATGGAAGTGCTTATCATGTTGCTGATTTCCCTTTTGATATTACACATGCCAAAATGGTTTGTTGGAAGGCTGATCCTCCCATTCCTCTCATCCCACAACGAAGATTCAAAAAAGTGAGAGGGAGATAGTGAAGCAGGAAGAAGATCTGCCTCATTCTTGGGCTGTCCCAAGCCTCCCAGTGTTGTAACTTGGTCTCTCATGGCTCCAATACTTCTTGGATCTAGACTTGGAGCAGCAATTTGTGGAATCTTTCCCACAATATCTGAATCTGATGGCATTCCAAGTGGCTTGCCATGAGATAAGAATTTCCCTTGCAGCACCCTCATGAACATGAGAGAAGGAACTGTGAGATCCTTGCTTCCACTGCGCAAATACATCTTTGTTGTTTGTGTGGAAACATTAGGTGAAGGATAAGTGTGCATGTCTTGAATCATTTGTGGTTTCCCACTCTTCAAGTCTACCCACTCCATTTTAAAAGCTTTCCAATTAGTGGTAACCTTCCCCAAGGTAATCAACCATTAGACACCCAGGATGATGTTGGTGTCTGGTATGTCAACTACAAAAAAATGATCCACCAAAGTGTAGAATCCCATAGTGACAGAGTGATGGAAAATATTGCATGCATTGCATGGTCCTATCCCCTGGGACCAAGACAAAAAATCCCTCAATAGTATCAGTGGGGATTCCTCTGTTTTGCACAAGATGAGCATCAATAAATTTGTGGGTTGCCCCACTATCAATCAATATAGATACTCTCTGATTCATAACTAAACCTTGTACTCTTAGGGTCAAGTACTTAGGCACTCCACTCCCACTGGTTGGAGCAAAGGCTCCCTTCCCATATCTGGTGGGTGTTTGGTCTTCCTCATCATCATCAATGCTGTGACCCCTCCTAGGTTCATCATCATCATCTTCCTCCTCAAAATCAGAGAAGATTTCTATGTAGTGTGATTTTCCAGTAGCACTCCTATGTCCTGGTGCCCATGACTCTTAGCAAGTGAAGCATAGATTATTCTTCCTCAATTCCCTCCTTAGATCAACATCAATAGGTTTCTTCAAAGAGCTCTCCTTGGGAGGAGAAGCTTTTCCTTCCTTCCCCTTAGAGAAGTGAGGGGCCTTGCTTTGGAAATTTGCCTTTGCTTTTGGCAAGGCATCTTGGAGATCTCTAGCCCTCTCGATGGAATCATGCAAAGTGATGGGCTTGGTATATTTGACCAACCCATGCAAAGGTTCCTCCAGACCATCAATGAACATGTAGACCCTCCTGGCTACAGATAGATCAGGGACCATGACTGATAACTTAAAAAACTAAGAGATATAAGTCTCTGCATCTCCTGACTACTTCAAAATTGCAAGGCTTATGAAGGGTGCTTTGGGATCCTTCCTGTCAAACCTCTCCACCAGTATTCTAGTAAACTCAAAGTATTTAGTCACATTGATATGTCCCAAGGTAGACAGCCCATGGAACCACCAATTGTGTGCTTCTCCCTCAAAGTGCAGCGCTGCAATCTTGATGGCTTCAATTTCAAGGACCTTGTTCAATTGGAAGTAGATATGCAGCTTCTCTACCCATGCCTTGGAAGAACTGGAGGGTGATCCATCAAACTTGGGTAAAACGAATCTGCCCATAGTGTGGTGTGTACTATGAAAGAAACCACCATCTCTATACTGCTGCCCTGGTCTTCTTCTGTCCTTGAGGTGAAAAAAGTCTTGGAAACTCAAGTGATCCTTGAATCTCTAACTCTGAGAATCATACTCAACAAAGTAATCTTCAAGGGAAGCTTTCTCATGTGGTCCTTCATTCTCCACAGCCAAGAAGGTAGGCATAGTGGAGCGTTGTGAAGCTTGTGGGGCTGGTGGTAGATTCACTGGTTGACCAGTCCCATGGTGAGACATATTTGAGATCTCTCCCAACTGAAATCTCCAAGGAGATTCCCTCATTCTGTCCAGCCTCATCTCTTTGATCTCCTTGGCAAGATCTTTCATGGTCTCCAAAATAGTTTTTGCAAACTCCTCTGCTTCTTTATCATTCACAGCTTCAAGGGCTTTCCCCTTGTCTTGACCCTTGTCAGGATCATCAGTGTAGTCATACTTATTATGACTCTTGTTCTAGTACCTCTTCTCCCTCTCATTAAAAGGATCATATTCTTCTGAATGTAGCATGACTGGTGCTCCAAGGCAAGCACGGGCTGTGCCAAGAAAGGAGCTTTGATACCACTGTAAGGTTCCCAAATTGGGATTACACAACAGGCTTGGAAAAATAACACACTCCTTTGGATATGGATGTACATAAATGAGTTTTTAGCCCTTGTATCCCTTATATCATCAGATCTGGATTCTAAATCCAAGAGGGGATCAAAAACAAATCAAACTAGGTGTGGTAAACAAGTCTCCCACAACCTAGTCTAGCTAGAAAACACCCTACAAGAGGGGTTGCAGCTATGCACAACAAGCATCTTTAGGAATAACATATTCTTTGACACATTAAGTAGGAGGCTATCAAATATACTTAATAAATGAATGTATAATAGCAAATCAGAAGTAAAGTGAAGCCCTTTCAATATACAGTAGTTTACATGAGACAAGAGAGCAAGATATCTTCAGAAAAGAGAGCTGCAACATATATATATCAGCAGAAATGGCTCAACAGCATTATTTTCAGGAGTTGTAGCAGCTACACATTACAACTCAGATCTAGGATAGATCTGTGGACAAAACATCAGATCTATATCAGATCTCGAAACTAGATGGTTTTCTCTACAAGATCTCCTTGGGGTTTTGACCAAATCATGCATAAATAAGAGTAGATATGAGATAAAAGTTGAAGATCTATAAAATAATGTAGTAATTTTTGAATATAACATTACATTACAAAATATCAGATCTAAACAAAACATGGATCAGCAAGCTAATCCATGGATCACCCAAGTGAAAGGCAAAGCCCAACACGAGAGATCTCTGATCAAAACTGGAATCAAAACACCATAGAGAAGCTCATATCAAAATAACACAGTCTATCAATAGAAAGAGCATTGTAGCTAAATATGACATGGATGGCCACTGCCAAGTTACATATCTGAAGTAAAAACAGGAGAGGCACTCTTCCAAGAGGTTAAAAGACACACTCCATGAGAAGAGGCTCCCAAAATACACTAGATCTCTACAATTCTAGAATCCCACTTGCTGCAGCTTGCAAGAGCAGAAAAACCCTCAATGGATCAGCGCTCCAATTGTAAGTAGAGCTTGGCCTCAAGCCTGATAGTGGATCAATTCAGCAAATACTCCTCCAAGAATCCTCAAAGGAAGAGGTGAAATCCATGCATAGGAATTCCAAGCACAATCCTCCACTAAACAGCAGAGAATAGTATTTGTCTAAGCAGAAATAATACTCAGAAATATGATCAATCAACAACCTTATATTTCTGCCTTCCCTCTCCTTTTATAAGATGAGAGCCTTTTCAAACCCTAAACCACCTTGATGAGTTATCTCTTTTCACATGAGGGGTCTCCTTCTAAAACTGTGTTGTCTCTTTAGGAGATACATTGAACCTAGACAGCGCTGTAGATTTGGTCAAGGTTGACCCAGTCTCATAGCTCAAACCCCTTTCACACCTGCAAGTGATTATTTACATGGCCCTGATTTAACTGTGTTCACATGGGCATTGAATTATTCACTCTTCTTAGGATTTTTACATGTCCTCCTTTTTTCATTTATTCATGCAACAGAAAATAAAACAAAAATGAATATTCCTCTTAGCTTAGGCTAAGTAGGAATATTACATATGTATAGATTCTTGAAAGAGAGGAATTGGTGGAGTCCTAATGCAGGAAAGACATGTGGTTTTATATGAATCAAGGAAGTTGAATGAGCATGAGTAGAATTATGTGACTCACGATCTTGAGTTGGAAATTATCATTCATGCGTTGAAGATTTGGAGAAATCATCTTCTTGGCAGGAGGTTTGTATTAATGAGTGATCATAGTGGGTTGAGGTACTTATTTGACAAACCCAATTTGAATGCCAGGAAAGCTATATGGTTGGATACCCTTAGTGAGTTTGACTTCAAGATCATATACATCAATGGAAATGAGAATAGGGTTGCAAATGCTCTCAGTAGGAGAGTACAGCTGAATCACATTGCGATATTGAGTTCTTATGGTACAAATTTGTCGGAGAAGATCTTGCAGGAAGGAAAACATGATGACATGTACCAACATTTGAAGTAGATATTACAACAACATGGTGAAGGTGATATGGATGAGGAGTATCACCTCATGATAGATGACTTTGTCTGATTCATGAACAAGATTTATTTGCTGCGTAGCAGTGAGCTCAAGAATATTATCTTAAGAGAGTTCATGTTAAGACGTATTTAGTTCACCTAAAATATCATAAGACTTTGACAATAGTTAAGAATTTATATCATTGGATAAACTTGAAGAAAGAGGTGGTTTAGTTTTTTGCTAGATATTTGGACTGTTAGCAGGTAAAATCATAGTTTAAGAATCTAGTTGGTTAGTTGAAACCTATTTTTATCCCATAATGAAAATGGGAGGTCATTTCCAAGGAGTTAATTATAGATTTTTTTAGGACATCGAGACTACGTGATTACATCATGGTTGTAGTTGATAGGTTAAGTAAGGTAGCTCACTTCATTTCAGTTAAGTATAAAAATTCAGCTAGTAAGGTAGCTCATATTTTCATTGGGAAGATAGTGAGGTTGAATGGTGTTTCCAAGAAGATCATATTAGAAAAATGCCTATTTCACTTCCAAGTTTTGGAAGGAGTTGTTTGTAGGCTTGGGGAAAATTTTTTCCTTCAGTACAACTTATCATCCGTAGACAGATGGACAGACATATAGGGTTGATAAAATTCTTAAGGACATGTTGAGGATGTTTGTCATGCATCAACAGAGGAAGTGGGAGGAGTATCTTCCACTGGTATAGTTTGCATATAAAAATGGGTATTAGGAATCCTTGAAGATGATTCCAATTGAGGCTCTCTATGGGAAGATTTGTAATACTCCTATCAGCTGGAGTGATCCAATGAACAAGGCGTTGATTGGACTGAAAATTTTGGCAGAGATGGAAAAAGAAATGCAGTCTATTAAGAGGAATTTAAAGGAAACATAGGACAGGAAGAAGAGTTATGCAAATCAACACAGGGAATTCGAGTTTCAGGTTGGGGAGCATATGTTCTTGTGCATAAATCCCAAGAGGAGATCTTTGAGGATTGGATCATGTGCCAAGTTGACACCTCAGCGTTGTGTTCCTTTTGAGATCCTTGAGAAGATTGGACCAATGGCTTAGAGACTTGCAATGCCTTCGACAGTGAAAGTCCACAAATTTTTCAATGTTTCATTTCTTAAGAGACATGTACGGGATGTTAATCATGTGATTGATTGGTCTGTATTGTAGGTGGAATCAGAGGGATAATTATATATATAACCTAAATGCATATTACAGTAGAAATAACTCATGCTATAGAACAAAGAAATCAAGCAGGTTAAAGTGTAAAGGAAGCACTTTGGGCCTGATGAAGCTACATGGGAGATGGTTTATCAGATGTGGGATTATATATTTAATTATTTTCTGGTTTAAGAAAATTGATTTTTGATATATGTATATGTATATGGATGTCGTTGTGAATTCTGAAATGAGTTGTGTTATAAAGCTCCAATAAGCGGTATGTTTCTTTTGTCTTTCAGCGGGATGTCATTGTAAATATTATATCGAATTATGTTATAAAGATCCATAGGTATCATTTTTTGTTTTCAGCGATTTTATTGCCATAGGTGTCATCGAACATTGAGGATGGTGTTCCCCTAAGTGGGAGGGGTTTGTAACAACCCCTGGTTGATTTTCCATGTAAATAAAATAATACCAAGATCATGGGACATGTATTCCAAGTTGAATGTTGGGAAAACACTATAGTGGGCATCAATTTTGGTTCATGGATATGGAAATTGGCAAATTCAAAGAGGAAATAATTGGTATTTATTTATGAAAATAAAGGAAAATAGGAGAAAAGGAAGGTGAAGAGACACAAATTTGCATGCAAGGGAAATTAGAGGAAAATTGAAGGAAAATAAAGAAAATAGAGGCCTCAATGATAAAAAGTCTTATGAGGATCATTTCATAGCTTTTTTTAGTTCAATTTTGGCTCTCTTATTTCGTTCTCCCATTCTCTCATACTCTTGCACACTTATAGTATTCTTGGAGCACTTTGGCATTCACTTGGATTTGGAGAAAGAAGGAAAAGGAAAGAAAAGAGCACAAGGAAACAATTGGATCAATAGTTATAGCTTGATTAATTTATAAGTAACAAGTTGCACATGTGATGTCCTTGTTGATTTCTGGATGTATGGTATATGCATGTGATTCCTTGGCTATGTGTTGTCACTAGCATGGAGAGTTGCCTGGATTGATAGTCATTTTAGAATTTCCTTCCCATTTCCTGGATAACCATGGTGTTGTGGGTTTCTCAACTTGTTTTTTCTGGTTGGTGCTTAGGTTCCCTATGGTTGTGGGTTGGAAAAAATGCTCTGGAATCCCTAGAACAATTTTGATTGAGTTCCTAGTTCCCAGTAGGTTGGGACAAACGCTATAAAACCTGATGCAGGGGCATTAGAAACTAGCCAGCAATGTAGGAGGTTTTGTCCACATGTTGTGGCTAGGAGGGTTTGAAAACATTTGAATTGTAACAGCTAGGTGTCAATACCTCAGCTGACTATTTCATTTAGATTAGTTAGAATCCATAGAAGTCGAATAGGTTTAGATTCGATCCTCTGTCATGTTTCAGTTAGTTGAATTATTGTAATTAGGCTTTTTTTTAAACGGTCCTCACAGAGGAACCGAAGAGTCATATGTTAATGTATATAATTTTTTTTCTCCGGATGTATTGAGGAGAGGAGAAAAAATGGCCGAGAGGTTTCTGCAATAAAATCTGTGTATCAAACAATTTCTTCCAGTTAAATGAGTTTCCATTCCCATTGATTATCTAACTGTCTTGAGTTGTTATTTGTGAGGAAATTTGTTTGATTGTGAGGGGATTGAACATTGTCTTGTATGTAACTGTTGAACTGAGTTTTTGTACAATTTCGCATCATTGTGCCCATTGTTTCCTTTGAATTGTTTGAATAGTTGAATTAATCCCACCCACACGGGAGATCTATGTGAAAAAAGCAGCCGCCAAACTCTGTCCCGAAATAATAAAAACCCCGCTTAATAAGAAGAGGAACTGTTCCGCTGTTGATTAAGTCCCGAACCACGGCTAGACCCGAGTTAACTGAATTAAAAGGATAGCGCAACCCTAGACAAACTTTGGTTAGTCACTTTTCAAAAACCTCAAGCAGATTTACAAAGCCGGGTTGCCCATATCGCATCGCTTTTGCAGAGTAGGCGGTATTTTCTGAACACGAGCGATTCCATAGGGTATGTGACACGTGGCAAGGTGGACCCATGGAAAACCACTATCATAGCGCTTCATCGCACGTTATCATTCAACCAGGGAAGCCGAGCGATATCGTGGAGAGTCGTTGATTTGGGAAGGGGCCATTGGACGGTGATCGGTTGATAAAGATGCACAGAAGATAACCAGGTACGGTACAGGCATTTGATTGGTCGATTGATCGTAGAAGTGGGGCCAGAACCAAAGGTCTATTTGAAAGTCATTTATTCAAAAAAAGCGTTGGTTATTAATATAAAGTTCGGGAATATAAATTAAAATTCAAAAGTTGTGGATAATGTTTATTTATCAAATTTTACGAATTAAAACTCGAAGAAATTAGAGAAGACCACGTGGAGAAAAGAACGGGGTTTCAGAACAGAAATGCTGACAGAGCCACAGCTACTGTAAACAATCTCTCCTCAGGGGTGACTTTTAGTTTTGTTGCATCATTTGTGGTATCAGAGACATTGTTTTTGAGTTGTTTTTGCTGAGAGTTGACATGGAAATCTGAGTTGGTAGAGGTGCTGGCAGAAGGAGACCTGTTGCCAACGCAGAGGTGTTGGATATTTTGTAGAGGTTTGAAGCTAGAGTGGATGCCGTGGAGTGAAGATAGACCATATATCCTGAAGACATCAACGAACCTGAAACAGAGGAAGCAGAAGAAAATGTTGAGATTCCTCCTGACATGAGGCTCCTTAGAACTGTTATGGGGTCTGCAGTTAAGCCCAGAATTGAAGTGTCGAGTTATGCAGGGGGACTGAATCCAGAGGAGCTGGTGGATTGGATAAATGAAATGAAAAAGTGCTTCGATTATGAATAAATAAGCGAAGATAAAAAGGTCAAGTTTGCAGTGACAAAGCTGAAAGGACATGCTGCACTTTGGTGGGATGGAGTGCAGGCAGAAATGATGAGAGTTGGCAAGCAACCTATCAAGAGCTGGACAAGAATGATGGCTAAATTAAAAGGTAAATTCTTGCCTAGTGATTACCAACTCACATTGTATAGGCAAATGCAGAACCTGAGACAGAGGTTGCTAACAGTAAAGGAATACCCAGAGGAATTCTACAGAGTGAGCATAAGAGCTGGGAAATTTCAAGACACACCAGAGAAGACTGCCAGATATGTGAATGGTCTCAAGCTGGATATCCAAGATGATATTGGTTTTCTGTATCCTAAGACATTGGAAGAGGCCTATCAGATGGCCTTAAAAGCAGAGGAGAAACTCCTGAGGAAACAATCTGCCAAGAAGAGAGGTACTTTCCATGGAAAGGGAAGTCAGGGGGGTGGAGGAAAGCCTACTACACCAGGGATGGAGCTAACAGTAGCTCACCTCATAATGCATCTACAGAGGGTGATGCAAGGGGAAGAAGGGGTTCTTACATAGGAAAAGGAAGAGGAGGCAGAGACAGAGGCAGAGGTAGAGAGTTGAGGTGCTATAGATGTCAGCAAGTGGGACATAAGCACTATGAGTGTCCAGAGAATGTGGGTGCTGATCCAAGAAATGTTGTTGTTGCCCAGGCTGGAGAGGAGGCAGAAATTGAAGAAGAAATTCTACCAGAGAGGGGAGAATCCTTGGTGGTAAATAAGGTCCTGTTGAAGCAAGCCAAATAGGTCAAGGAGCATGCACAAAGGAAGACTTTGTTTAGGAGCATATGCAAAGTCCGAGGGAAATGCTGCGAGCTAGTCATTGATAGTGGCAGCACAGACAATCTGGTTTCCACTGAGGTAATAGAGAAGTTGAAGCTGAGGACAAGGGAGCATCCCACTCCCTACAGGGTGTCCTGGCTGCATAAAGGGCACTAGCTGGTTGTGAAAGAACATTGTGAGATAGAGCTGCAAATGGGAAAATATAAAGATAAGGTCCTATGTGATGTAATGCCCATGGATGTGTGTCACATACTGCTGGGTAGACCTTGGCAGTTTGACAGAGTAGCATTGCATGATGGCAAGAAGAACACTTACAATTTCTTCAAAGATGGGGTACACCATACATTGATACCCATGGAAGAAGGAGAGCCATACAACAGAGTGATTGATCCAAAGACCTTGTTTCTAAGTGGGAAGGAATATCTGCAACAGATAGAAGAAGAAGAGGTAAGTTTTGCTTTAGTTTGCAAACCTAAGGTAGTTCTTACTTCTACAAATATTTCTGATTTTCCAGTAGAAATCCAAGAGATGTTAGACAATTATTGTGACATTGTTGTGGATGATTTACCTAGTGAGTTGCCACCTGTGAGAAAGATCAGCCATCAGATAGATTTTATCCCTGGTTCAAATCTACCAAATAAGGCAGCCTACAGAATGACTCCCAAAGAAAATGAGGAAATCAGGAGACAAGTACAGGAATTGGTGGATAATGGGTTGATCAGAGAAAGTTTGAGTCCATGTGCAGTACCAGCAGTATTGAGCCCAAAGAAAGATGGAGGCTGGAGAATGTGTACTGATTCCAGAGCAATCAATAAGATCACAATCAGGTACAGATTCCCTTTGCCTAGGATTGAGGATTTAATGGACTGTTTGAGTGGTGCTAAATATTTCTCAAAGATATATTTAAAAAGTGGATACCATCAGATTAGAATAAGAGAGGGTGATGAGTGGAAAATTTCCTTTAAAAAAAATGAAGGATTATATGAATGGATGGTAATGCCTTTTGGGTTGTCAAATGCACCTAGTACTTTCATGAGACTTATGAATGAAGTATTGAAGGAATTCATTGGTAAATTTGTGATAGTGTATCTGGATGATATATTAGTTTTCAGCAGAACTAAGGCAGAACATTTAAGGCATCTAAATCATGTCTTGAAGAAGCTGCACCAAGAGAAACTGCTGATAAATTTAAAGAAATGATCATTCATGAAGGAAGAGCTAGTGTATTTTGGTTTTGTTGTTTCTGCAGAAGGATTGAAGATGGACCCAGAAAAGGTTAATGCAATCGTGGAGTGGCCTTCACCCAGGAATGTTTTTGAGGTAAGAAGTTTCCATGGACTTGCCAATTTCTACAGAAAGTTTATAAGAAACTTCAGTAAGATTAATGCACCCATAATTGAGACAATAAAGAAGAGCAAACAGCCATTTAAGTGGACTGCTGAAGCAGAAATAAACTTTAAGCTTCTGAAGCAAAAAATAACTGAGAAGCCTGTTTTGATTCTGCCTGATTTTACTAAACCATTTCAAGTAAAATGTGATGCCAGTGGAGAGGCCATTGGAGCTGTGTTGATTTAGGATGATAGGCCTGTAGCCTATTTCAGTGAGAAGCTAAATGACACTAGAAGAAATTATTCCTCTTATGAGAAGGAATTCTATGCAATTGTTCAGGCATTGAAAAAATGGAGACATTATTTGATGTCCAGGGAATTTGTATTGTATTCTGACAATCATGCTTTGCAGTATATTATACAGCAGCCCAAGTTGAAGCATAAGCATGACAAATGGGTGGAGTATCTCCAAGGTTTTAACTTTTTTTTGAAACATATAAGTGGCCAAGCAAATAAAGTAGCTGATGCTTTGAGTAGGAGGCACATGCTTGTTCAAGAAACTAATTTTGAAGTTGTAGGATTTGATTTTCTCAAGGAATTGTATAAAACAGATCCATATTTTAAAGAAGAAATTGAGGCATGTTGTAACCCTGTTTTAACAGATAGAAGCCAGTGGCTGGATTATTTCTTGCAGGAGGACTTTTTATTCAGAAGGAACCAACTGTGTGTACCAAAATGTTCCATGAGAGAAAATTTGATCAAGGAGAAGCATAGTGGTGGACTTGTTGGACACTTTGGTACTGATAAAACCTATGAGTAGCTGAGTCACTTCTATTACTGGCCCAGGATGAGAATAGAAGTAGATAATTTTGTGAAGAATTGCAAGATCTGTCAATATGCTAAATGAAGGAGCCAAAATGCAGGATTGTACACTCCCTTGCCTATTCCAGACAGGCCTTGGGACATGGTGAGTATGGATTTTGTTCTAGGATTGCCCAAGACTCAGAGAGGGAATGATGCAGTCTTTGTTGTAGTGGAAATATTCTCCAAAATGGCCCATTTCATTCCATGCTATAAAACTAGTGATGCCACCCATGTTGCTAACTTGTATTTCAAAGAAGTTGTTAGATTGCATGGGTTGCCCAGGAGTATTGTTTCAGACCGAGACACCAGGTTTGTGGGTCATTTTTGGAGGACATTTTGGAAGAAACTTGGTACCAAACTGAGTTTCAGCTCAGCTTATCATCCCCAGACTGCTGGACAAACTGAGGTAGTGAATAGGAGTCTGGGAAATTTGTTGAGAAGTCTTGCAAGAGAGCATCCCAAGCAGTGGGACTATATTTTTCCCCAGGCAGAATATGCATATAATGACTCACCAAACAGGAGCACAGGGTAGAGCCCATTCCATAGTGTTTATGGAATGCACCCTAGAGGAATATCAAAGTTAAGAAATCTGGGAAAGGCAAAGCTAAGGAGCGCAGATGGTGAGGAATTTTCTTCAGAGATCCAGGCCATACATGAACAAGTGAAACAGAAACTACAAGGCAGCAGCATCAAATACAAAGGCAGAGCAGACTTGAGCAGAAAGGAAGTTAATTTTGAAGTAGGAGATATGGTTTTGGCACACTTGAGAAAGGAGAGATTCCCAAAGAAGTAGTATAACAAATTGAAGTTCAACAAGATTGGGCCATGCAAGATACTTAGAAATTTTTTTGCAAATGCTTATGAGATTGAATTTCCACCTGATGTTGGAATATCTCCCATTTTTAATGTTGCAAATTTGTACAAATATGAGGATGATGGTGCAGAAGAAGGATCAACAGACAAGGAACAGATTGAGTGGAAAGAGCAGCTACCTATAGCACAACCATTGCAACCAGAGAAGATATTGGACAAAAGAGTGTTCAGGAAGACCAGAGGACAAGAGTGCTTTCAGTACTTGATCAAATAGAAGGACAAGACGGAGGAATATGCCACTTGGATGACTGAAGGAATGTTGCAGAAGATAGGCAGATCAGTGGAAGAGCTCATGGACAGGAGCCCATGAAGAAAATTTCCCTCGGGAGTCTAATGCAAGGGCATTAGACACTAGCCAACAATGTAGGAGGTTTTGTCCACATGTTGTGGCTAGGAGGGTTCAAAAACATTTGAATTGTAACAGCTAGGTGTCAATACCTCAGCTGACTGTTTCATTTAGATTAGTTAGAATCCATAGAAGTCGAATAGGTTTAGATTCGATCCTCTGTCATGTTTCAGTTAGTTGAATTATTGTAATTAGGCTTTTTTTAAATAGTCCTCACAGAGGAACCGAAGAGTCATATGTTAATGTATATAATTTGTATTCTCTGGATGTATTGAGGAGAGGAGAAAAAAGGGCCGAGAGGTTTTTGCAATAAAATCTGTGTATCAAACAATTTCTTCCAGTTAAATGAGTTTTCGTTCCCGTTGATTATCTAACTGTCTTGAGTTGTTATTTGTGAGGAAATTTGTTTGATTGTGAGGTGATTAAACATTGTCTTGTATGTAACTGTTGAATTGATTCGTTGTACAATTTCGCATCACTGTGCCCATTGTTTCCTTTGTCTTGTTTGAATATTTGAATTAATCCCACCCACAGGCGAGATCTGTGTGAAAAACGCAGTCGCCGAACTCTGTCCCGAAATAATAAAAACCCTGCTTAATAAGAAGAGGAACTGTTCCGCTGTTGATTGAGTCCTGAACCACGGCTAGACCCGAGTTAACTGAATTAAAAGGATAGCGCAACCTAGACAAACTTTGGTTAGTCACTGTTCAAAAACCGCGAGCGGATTTACAAAGCCGGGTTGCCCATATCGCACCGCTTTTGCGGAGTAGGCGGTATTTTCTGAACGCGATCGATTCCATAGGGTATGCGACACATGGCGAGGTGGACCCACGGAAAAACCGCTATCATAGCGCGCCATCGCACGTTATCGTTCGACCAGGGAAGCCAAGCGATATTGTGGAGAACCGTTGATTTGGGAAGGGGCCATCGGACGGTGATCGGTTGATAAAGATGCACGGAAGATAACCAGGTACGGTACGAGAATTTGATTGGTCGATTGATCATAGAAGTGGGGCCGGAACCAAAGGTCTATTTGAAATTCATTTATTCAAAAAAAGCGTTGGTTATTAATATAAAGTTCGGGAATATAAATTAAAATTCAAACATTGTGGATAATGTTTATTTATCAAATTCTATGAATTGGATAATTAAAACTCGAAGAAATCAAAGAATACCACGTGGAGAAAAGAACAGGGTTTCAGAACAGAAATGCTGACAGAGCCACGGCTACTGTAAACAATCTCTCCTCAGGGGTGACTTTCATTTTTGTTGCGTCAAAACCCTTCGTGAGTTGAGTTACTAGTCCCTGGAGCCATGGTTGGAAAAGACACTCTGGAACCCTGGAAGGTTTTGGGTTGAATTAATAATTCCTGGAGCCGTGGAAAACTTGGGTAAAGACCAATCTGGTTGATGTTAGTGATTTTCAAACCATAGATGTGGAATCAATGTGGTTGAGGGATTGAGGTGGTTTGGCCTATAGAAGCCATGGTTGGTTCTGTCTTGGTTTATTCCATGAGATCCCACATTCATGCTTATAATATGGCTTGGGGGTGATTAACTGAAAGAGATATTTGGTTTAGCCCAATCTATGATCGGGTGGTACGTGGAAGTCCCTAACTTGGTTGGTATTTTCATATATTAATAAGAGTTATTTTCCTACTGTTATTTATGAATACTTGTAGTTATTATGTTAGCGATATTATAGCTATGTTTCCATGGCTTCTATGTTGGTTATATGTTAGTTATATGATGTAATCTATCTATGACTCTTGACATGTTTTGATAAGTTAATGATTGGTGGATGGATGCATGGACTAACAAGTGTTATTGCAACTAGCTAGAGATGGATTAGAGCCCAAGTGTTATCGAAAATAGCTAGAGATGGATTAGAGCCTTCTTATTTATTTTCAGATGAAGGCTATCACTTTATGATCAGATATGCATTCATGAGCTGTAGCTTACATGTTTTCCATATGTTTGACGAAATTGTTTTTATGGATTAAGTAGTCTAGGTCAATTTCTTACTTCAAGTTTGAATTTTTTTCATTACCATCATGTAAATTATGGTTCTAGAAAGTTACAAGAAATTCTGGGCAGTGGTCTGGAAGCTGGCCTGAAAAGGTGGCACAAATCCCAGAACCACATACTCATAAGTAAATGATTTAGGCCATAAATGTGGGGAAGCAGAACTATGCATATGATCGTATGCCTATAACCACACTCTTCCCTATTTTTTCATGTGGTTGGGGTGCTAGGCTAGAAAAAAAGGGTTCCAACTCAGTGATTAATCACTAGGGGTGGTTGAACATCTCTTGAGTGATATGTAGTCCCTTTGATATAGTTTTAAGTTGTCATTTTGTAAGACCCACTTCCTTAACTGGAACTTGGAGGTTAGGTCATGTCATAGTAACAATCATATCATGTTTACCTTTGACAACTTATGAAGGTGGGTAAATGTGGGTGAAGCAATTACAATCTCCCAAAAGAAGTACATTAGATGATTTTTTAACATGTTTAGTATGGTTGAATGTAACCCTATTTCGACTGTAATGGAATATAATTTGAAGCTCACATCAAAAAAATGGAATGAATGTGAGTATTCCACATTTTGTGGGAAGTATTATCTACCTTACCATCACCAAAATAGATATTTCATTTATTGTTGAGAGTCTTTATAATTTTATGGAAAACCTTATAAAATACATTAATCTATTGAAAACAAAATTCTAAAATACTTGAAGGGAACTCAAAAATTGTAATCCAGTATTCAATTGTAAATGAATTCAACTTGATTGATATATTAATTTAGAATTTGATGGGGATAAACAAAATGGAGTGTCGACTTCACAATATCTCACAAGTCTGGGATCATCGACTATCTCATAGAGGCCACACATATAGTCAGTTCCAAAAAATTCCATAATAGAGGAAGAGTATGCAACAATTATAAATACAACAGAGGATATTGTGTGGCTTCATAAACTACTTGAATATTTTCAAGAGAAACAAGTGAATTATATTCTTGTTTTGGTTTATAATACTTATGCAATCAAGATGGCCAAGCATCCCAGATTCCACAATTGAACAAAACATCTAAACACAAAATAATATTTGATTCAATATCATATAAAATTCAAGACTATTCATTTGAGATATTTTTTAATGAATGACCAAATTATAAACATCTTCACCAAAGTACTTGAAAGATAAAAGTTTAAAAAGTTTAGAATGATGCTAGAGAGAATGTTGGACACATAATTCTTTAGAATTATTATATTATTATTGTACATACTATGGAGGTAGATAAAATGAAGAACCTTGAGAAAGACCAAAAATGCATTGTATAAATAGCCACCTCCATTTATATATGCATCTTTTAGTGTATGAAACAAACATTTTTTTATTAGTGAATTTAACTATACAATTTACCTAGATTTATTTTTAAAATAATAATAGGAAATAAAAAAACCATAATACCACAATATTATGCCTTTATGTAGTTCATAAAGGCTCCTTTGGGTTAACTTCTCTTAACTAAGGGGGTTTACTTGGATAATTTTTTGGGGTTAAATCGTATTGTTCACTAAGTGGGAGATTGGGTATGTGGTACATATATATTAGGTTTAAGTTATTTTAAAGTTTTAGTAGTTTGATTTTTCATTTAAAAAATTAGTATAAAGATAATATTTATTTTATATTTTAGAGGTATAATGTCTAAAAACATAAATTATTATTAGAAGAAGAAGAATTTAACAATTCTCTTTATATGTAATTGCTAGTAAACATGTGGGGTGTATTACTTGTCTTTCTCCCCATAGACTTAATCTGATTCAGGAATATGAATATCTCACTTTTCATAGGACTCACATTATTTCTATCACATTATTATTCCAAAACTTTAAAATAAATGTAGACTATTATTCAAGAAATTTAATTTGAATAAAGAAAAGTAATTCTCAATAATTTATCATTAAATTACAACTCAAATTTTATTATTATTGATAATTTAGCATTAAAGGTTTTTTACTATAATTTTTTAATTTATTAATAAAATGTATTTATAAATTAGACAGTATTTTTGGAGTCTCAGCCTTATTTGTGTTGCCAAAACCCATGAGCCACTTGATTATGAAGAGCTCACCTATCAAACTTGTAATTTCAATGACTTCCTACCAAATTCTAAACAAATTAGAGTAGAAAATAAACTGAAAAACTTTCCAAAAATTCACACTTAAAAACTACTAATTTAAATCATTTAAATTATTAGTGATAAAATTATTATTTTTAAAATTTATCTTTTAACAACTTTTAAAATAAATACACAATACTATTTAAATTTTTTAAATTTAAATCAAAATTAAAATTCTTAATAATTTATCATAAAATTACAACTCAATCAATATTATTATTATTTTTTCACTCAAAATACAAACATGGTAAAGTAAAAAAAAAAAAAAAAAAAAAAATTATCATTATACCACAATACAATCACTAACATTACTATATTTTTTTATTGCAATAATTGAAAAATTAAAACAATACATTTTATAATAATAATGTGTAAATATTATAAGGTAATTGTTCTCTATTAAGGAATCAAAAAATGAGAAATTATTAATGATAGTGGAGACAAAATAGCGTTGTGAAATACATAAATATTGATGATTAGAATATGTCGTACAAACATAATTCACAAAGTTTATCACGAGAGTCATGGAGACACTTGACATTAAAAGTGCATGCAACAATAGAAAATGATGGTGGCATAAACTATATATAACCACATAAACAAACCTGGATATATGCACCGCCTTTGACGGAAAGAAACAGCATATTGTTTTATATATAAAGTCAATCCTATGGTGATCATATTTATTTATGCTTACATGAAATGTGTGTACATTGTTGTATGACCATCCTATCAAAAAATGATCCAGCAATAAAACAAAGTTCATATTAAAACCTATTGTTTGAAGTGCATGCTAGATCAGGTTTGGTGGTGGTGCATGAACTGCATTAGTCTTTCCTCACTTGGAAAATATGAGAGAAATAACTTAATGTCTTTTTCTTTTTCTTTTTCTTTTTTTCTTTTCTTCTTCTTCTTCTTTTTTTTTTTTTTTTTTGACATAGGTATATACACATATGGTTGCAGAATCAATAGTATTAATTACTTGAGAGGAAAAAAAATACTATAAAATACAAATGTTTTTTTAAGGGTGGTTCACATATATTTGGTGGTCATTATATTTGCGTGAAAATCTAGGCAGATCAATCTCAGAGGAAGAGATCTACTTGTTAGCACAACAATACGAAAGGATCTACCTGTTAGCATAACAAACAGGGTCTAACCTCAAAGGTGTGACCTCGCTAACAAACAGAGTCTAACCTCAAAGGTGTGACCTCCCAACTAGAGAAATACTTAGCAATAGGAACTCGACCAACTGAGTTATCCCTTGGAGCTTATAAAATAGAAATGTTATTATTGTATTATTTTCAATAATTATACTTATAAAAAGGAGTAAGTAAAAAAACTTTTGAGAAAAAGAAAATAGAATTATTAAATATAAAGTTTATAATAAAGTTTTATTACTGTGTTGTTTTTTATATTTATAATGAGGAGCCAAAGGATTATATACTATAATAAATATTATAATAATATTAATTCAAGGATAGCTATCACATTTATTTTATTATTGTATTATTTTTTATAATTATAATGGAAGAAAGAATATTATATAATATAGAAAATATTATAATAATTTTAGTTTAAGGATAACTAAAATATGTATTTTAATTTATTAGGTTAAAATAACTAGATTTTAATAATTTATTTTATATTAAACTTAGATCATGCTAAGCCTCATCATATTTTGATGATGATAAAGAATATTTGATGATGATAAAGAATTTTAAGATGAGTTAATTTAATATTTAGATATATTAATTAAAGTGAGTTAACTTAGCCATTTATATGAGTGCTACGATGATTTCTAGCCATCTACAAGTGAGAATGACCAAATGCATCTCTCTTAGCATGGATTGCTTAATCGTATGCATGCAAGTATGAAATCACTTCCTCTATGCTTCCATTAACATGACTCCAAAACTCCTTTATTCACCACCCTAGTCACCCCTGAGAGCCGCCATTCAACTCCTTGATGTGGAGAAATGATTTCCAAGAAAATGAGAAAAAGTATAGGTTTTACCACTCCTCTCACAACCCCCATTATGAAGTTACTTAACCCCATGCTTCCATAATTTTAGGTTTATTTTTCCACCAACCACCACATGCATTTAATGAATGGTAGTTTGGACACATGAGAAAACTTGCATTTAATGAATGGTAGTTTGGACACATGAGAAAACTTACGGTTATTTTCCATGTATAATCCCCTAAAACCCCCTCACCTTTCCCCTCTCATAGCCTCCTTTCTGTGTGCTATTTCCTTAATTAGTTCTAGTTATTTTATTAAATGCATAATAACTATATTTACAAATATTTAAATTTCCATGTCATAAATTAAAGCATGGTAATTAAAATGTCCATGCCAAAATAATTAATTAAATTTAATTAAGGTGGTTATAAATTGGGACATTATACGCCACCCTTGGAATAACACTATCCTAAATGTTCTCTTCTCATCAATAACACTTATTTTCTTCTTTCTTTAGCTATATATGCAATGTAATCCTCTTCATTTTCTTGGTGTACCACCAAACTTCATCATTCTGACATATGCCTACATCAACCATCAAGTAAGCACGCATATGATAATTATTTTCACACAAAAATTATCTTGTCCGTAGGATATTCCAACAACACAACGTAAACATGTATTCAAAGATATGTATGTGATCTTCATTTAACACTTATCAATATGTCTATGTATCTAAACCCCATGGTTGTCATATGAAATAATTTAGCTCACTATCCTTGTCAACACACACTCATGATTCCAATCACTATGCCACATGCACTTTTAAGTTGCCTCATACCTACCACACTCACCCTTTAGGTTTAGGCATCTCCTTTGTTGCTAAATAGTTTCTTGAAAAATCCATCTTTCCAAGGCTTTCATAAGCAAGGAAAATGCCAACTTACTACTAGACATCCACTAGTAGTATATGGTCAATAACTTGTGGCAATCATAGGGTTCTAGTGCCTTCAACTTTTCAGCTTCAACATTCATCATTTTCCCTTCTCATAATGTTTGGGCCTTGCATATAGTATCAGAAAGTATTCCTTATCGACTTACACTCATTACCATATCCAAGTCCATCCTACTTACAATGTAATGTTTTCTAGTCAACTAAAAAATTGTGAGTATCCATGCATATGATCCTTTCATTGTAAATTTTACAACCATCCATGATGTGATCTCAGAATTATCACACACTGATAATCAGTCACTTTTAGCTTTTAATCATACTAAATAAAATGAAACTATCGATCATTATGTATGTGTTTCTTAGCACACTCAACATTACGTGATGAAATCAAGTATTTATGCCAATAAGCCATGTGCCAATACGCATGGACATATCTACTCAATGCATCCCTTCATTAATTTCATAATATCATATTTATATACAATGTATGACATAATGGTGAGCTATAAGGTATCGTAAAATCTTTTCCACATAATCCAACACCTCCCTAATGCTAGATCAACCATCCAGACACCTTACTTTTTATCCCAACACAACACAGAGTATATACCACAAGGGATTCACTCAATGAACCTTTGACCTATCACGTGCGTTCGTGGCATATTAAACAATACCATTAATTTGACTACACATTGGAAAATGCCCCTAAAAATCACATTATTTACCCCCTACCAATATGAACCAAATACATGTTCCCGATTTAAAAACCCTACTTCCACTAGATATTGTAGGTATCCATTTTTTCATCAAGATTTTTTATACTCCTTTGTATTTTTTCATTAACTTTGAGCTCCATTTTTTATCCCTGCCAATATAAAAACCCTTTACCCCCTATATATCCCCCAATATATTATGCCATTTTTTCCTCAATATATATCCCCCAATATGAACCCACGTGGTATGGTATTTCTCCCCCAATGAAGCCGCCATGGTATATACCCTTTCACTGCTGAAGGTAAAAATTCATAACATACTGTCATCGACTCAATGTTAACAAACACATTCAAGAAATACTAATCGATGAACTCGTCACAAGGATTTTAAAAATATTTTCATAGTAGAAGTTTCCTCCATGTCACACCACCTAGGTATCAATGACATACATGAGTCCAATCATAAATTTTTTATTGAAGATATATAGTAGGACTGAAGGAATAATTACCTAATTCCTTTCAGTGATATATATCACCCTAACTAATTTTCACGACAACATTATTACTTTCAAAATCCCTAATGTTACTTGATCAACTTATCCATAATGGAAACTCACATGATCCCTTTGTAGACCATCCTACCAAGTATTTTCTCTCCATTATCATTTTCATGAGGTTGTCTATCATAGGAAACTACATCAGAAACATCCTCAACCATTCCTTTATGTTTATGCATACCCAATAAATTTTTCCATCAAAATAATTATTGTCAATCTCATCATGTAATTGAAGGAGAATTAGGATGAAGGTATGAATATGTGCCTTTATAAGGTATGTGCATGTATACTCATAAAAACTAGAACACCACGCCCTAGAAAGAGTAGTTTTGCTACTACCTACTCATATGAAGGGAAAAATTTGGCTCCAACTCAAGGACATTCACTATTAGAATAAGAGGTTGTGAGAACTCGAAAATTTCCTTCAAACCGATGATCTACACACATATCTAATACTTTCCTTGAATATTAGTAATGCCATGATAAATCACAACATAAGACAAAAACTTGATAGAATGATTTTTTTAATCCATAAAGCATGTAACTATTATAAGATAACGGGGAATCAAGGATAGTTTCAAATCCAATATTTTCAATGGGTTTGGGGAGATAGGCGAATGGAACCCTAGCCACCCTAGCTCCCTATTTCATGCCTCCTTGTCCTCGAATCTAGCGGCCTTCCTTGTGTTCCTTGGCGGGCATTAGTTATTGGTTCTCGTGTGGTGCTTTGATGGGTGTTTTGGCTTCTCCATTGCATATTGCCACTATCATTTTTCTCATGCAATGTTCTGTTTGGGTGCGAGGGTTGTTGTCAGTTATTTTTGGGATTGATGGTCCTCTTTTTCTCACCTGTGGATTTTCCTGCTACTACCATGACCTATAGTTTTGGGTTGGCGTATCTACTAGTTTCTTCCATGCTCTGTGACTCAAAATTTGTTTTCATCTCTTAGATTTTCCACTCACAAATTGACAAATCCCTCGGGGCTTTGTTTGTAGTGCCTATTTTCTATTTTTGTGGAGTTGGGAGTTAAGGGGAGCTTTGAGCGACTCCCCTTTTGTTATGGCCCATTTCGTGCCTTTCTTTCTACATTTTGCAAAGGAGTTTTTGTTGTTGGTATTGCAAGGTTATTGTCAGCTTATTCTTGTGTTTGCAACTCATTTTTCTGGTTTTTTCGTGGCCATGCTTGGCCTCTTGGTTCTCCTCAAATTTTATCCTAGGGTTTAACTTCTTTAGGGTTTTTTGGGAATTTTTAAGGGCTATCTGGGTGGTCGGTGCCCAGTTTTTTTATAGTTTTTTTAGATCTCTTATTTTTTGATTGGAATTTTGGTTGAGGTATTTATAATTCCCTAGGGCATCTACAAAATGTAATTTTTTCTTGTTTTTAGGTTGAATAAAGTTGCGGTTTTTTTTCTTTGGAGAAAAAAAACTATTAAAAATATTTATAGAAAATAAATTATTTTAAGGTAAATCAAATATAGGAAATCAAATAAAAATAAGATTTATTTGAAACTTCCACAGTTATTCATATTTTTATATATTTACGGAATAGCACTATGTAAACTTGTGATCCATCCTATCACGTGTGATTGGACGGATTACACGTTTACGTAGTGTTATTCCGGAAATCTCTAACAAACAAAAATAATTAAAGAAATGCATCAAAAGAAAACACACAACCATCCTAAAACAATAATTATAATATTGTATTCTCTTCTAATGTTTCAAACAATAATCTTGTACCAAAAAAAACTCTTGTCCTCAAGGAAACTCAAGAATAAGAGTGAGTAAGAACCATTGTAATTACTCAAGTCACCATCCAAAGTGTGCAAAAATTCATTCATGTGTTCCTTAGGATCTTCCACATGGTATAACAATATATTTATCTATATAGAGTCATAAATATATGTTTATGAGTAATTATAATAACATAATAATGGTCCATTTATACTAATATCCTCCACATAGTAGAAAAATTCCCAGATAAGAACATTCCCAAGAATCCAGGATATCTATAACCGCAACATCCATTAATATTTCCATATCTAGATACATCACAGATGTCTTTGTTACCAGCAATTTATTAATATAGAAATGGGTAATTAACAAATCCATGGCTATTAATAACATTCATGCCATAAACATTTCTATAATGCCTAGTGGTATTGAGACCCAAATATTCCATCACTTTTAATGCCATGATATATTCATATGCTCCCAAATCAAACCTAAAATTGTGCAAAAACACTTTATTCACATGCAACGATATGTATAAGGACTCATTGCTACCATTTGATCACCGTTTATCCATGTTTTGTGCTATCACACATTAATTTTTTATTTTTATTGATAGGCTCACGCACCTAGGTTTCATTTTGTCTCAATAGGTTGGTTCATGAAATTGATGAAAAAACACATGGAATAAACCTTTACCCTAAGTCTAAAACCCCCCATTAGTCATGTCATGTCATTCATATCCACCAAATTCCACTTTAAGTTCATATGCATGGTTTCAAATCAAACAAATGCCACCTGTCTGTTTTTTCACTGTTTTGTAGTGAATATAACTACATAATGGCAGATTTTGCTACAGAATCACCTGACGAATCCGTAGCAAATCTACTAGGTTTATAACTGTCTTCGCTATAGAATCATGTTTTTATGTAGAAGAACTGAGGATGATGAGTTTTCAAAATTATGATGGTTAGGGATAAAGGTGAGGTCATCCAATTTGCTATCGTGATCACCCAAGCATGCAAAAGTGTAAATACCCTCATCATTACCTTTTATTCTCACATTTGGCATCATTTTCCCCACTTTCAAATTCCATATTTTTGAACTCGAATCAAAGCACCTCTCTATCATCTGTTGTTCAAGTCTTGCATGCAACAGTCCATTATCATCTTTGAAGAGTTGATTCCCACCACAAGCAGCTCGTTGTCTAGTGTTTTTCTTTGCACGTGTCACAGTTAAGGAGACAACATGGTTATAAAGGAGAATGGCTATGAAGAAGAAGATGAACAAGGGACGCTCTTGTGTGAGATACGAGCCCATGGACCTCAAGTTATTAAATGAATACCCCAATTTTTTGGATTCATTCAAAAATGTCGGATGCCTGCAATTCTGTCAAAAGCTTCAGGGATTTCATGCTCAAATATCATAGGATTTTGTAGTGAAATTTACAGGCATAACTTCGAAGGTGGAGGTTTTAAATCTCATAGTGTCACCTGATACCATTTCTCAGGCCATAAAGATACCAAGATAAAGTGAAGAGTGGTTCAAGGCCACTAAATTCAAAATGCAGAGTTGTGAGTAATTTTTCAAACTAGAACACATTGGAGCTGACATGGCATCTGGGATTCCAAGGAGTTATATGAAGGAGAATTATTCTAAACTATTTTTTGTGATCCAGAAGTACTTTATTTTTTAGGGGAGGTTTCATATGTTTTACCTGTACCATTTCAAGCTCATATTATACTTTACTGGTAAGCAGTCTCTTGATCTTCCTTTATTTTTGTTTAGGAGCTTAGGGGAGATGTATGATAAGGTTAAAGCCAGGGCTAAAGGCAGTGAGACATCAATCTTTCACCATGGTTTGATTAAACTCTTAGTGCTGGAGGAATTGCATAAATTAAACATAAATTGGGCATCTTTCCTTTTCCTCAGTGGTTATGAAGTTGATTCAGTGACACCTAAGAAAACTCCAAAGCCAAAAGCTACTTCATCTCTAGCTATGACAGAAGGTGTAAATGAAGAAGAGGCAGCACCTATCTTAGAGCCAATGGATGTTGAAACAGAACCTATACTAGAGGCAGATATCCCACAGCCTTCACATACAAGCAACAAATAGAAGATTAGTAAGCATGGTAGCAGGAAGTTTATTAGAAGTCAAACAATTGAAAAGGGAAATCTTGAAGACATGCTCCAAGCTATATATATTGAAGAGAATATAGTTTTAATAGTTGAAGACATTGAAGGTGACAAGAAGAAGAAAAATAAATGTAAGATTGTTAAAAAGCTTGATTTTGCAGGAGAAGATGTGGGTTTCTTATTTCAGCCAAGGAAACCACTTACTAGGCTGCAGCTTGCAAAGGGTGTCATGGAAAACAAGAAGACAGAATATTTTGACAAAGTCAAGTAGCCTATCATAGAACACATCATATACTTGTCTCCAGCAACAAAAGAAGTTTTTGTGCAAAGGAAAGGAAATGAGAAAATGGTGGAAAAAACTGAAGTGCAGGTATTGAAGGAAAAGTTAAGAGAGGCCAGAGAAGAGGTCATTAAAATCAAGTTAGAATTACAGGAGGCCAAGGTGAACATAAAGCTACTGGAATATTTCAATGAAGAAGTAAATGATCAACTGAACCAATATGATGAATCACTAACAAATGCCAAAAATTTGTTGAAAAGAACACTTCCTTTGAGAAGAGTAATGAAACACATTAGAAAGAGAAACCTATGGTTACAGTCTGAAAGGAAGAAGCTCAAGGGACAAGTTAAAGAATTAGAGGATAAAATGGAGATGATTCAAGAAGAATTGAAGAAAAGAGGACTTAAAATCAAAGTGATAAATGAGATTGAGGAGATGCAACCTTCTACTGCTAAAGATGGAGTTCCCAAAGTTTGAAGAGTTGACCTAAACTATTTTTGACAGTTTTGCAACATTCAAGAACCGTCATTTCCATTTTTGAAGGTGAAATTTTGAGGAAAAAGGGAAATTTTGTGTTTTTCTGCCAATTAGGCAATTTCGTAGCGAAGCCCAGGCTTGAAGGCCAGATTTCGCTATGAAATCCTTGTAGATTACTTTTTGAAAAAAAATCATAGTTTGGGTGGAAATCTGTTGGCTTGAGGGGTCCTGACCCAGGTTCGATGTGCAAGGTTTGCCAACAAAACCCTATACTACTGGTCCTTTCGGCAATGACCTTCTTGCGCAAGCCAAAGTCTCACCCGAAGTAGTATGGGTGGGTGCTAGAACCAGGCTTCTGCACCCTGAGAAAGGATGGGTAAGGCAAGCAGAGCTGGCTAGATCCCAGATTACTTTGTTCTGCGCAGAGTTAATTAAGTCTCTATTCGCATCCACGTGCACTAGATCTATAGTTATATGCTTTTTATAACATCAACACAACATTACATAAACATAACATAACAGATCTAGATCCAAGAACGCAGTACACAGATCTTTCGTAGCTTAAAGACAGAAAACGGACAAGACAACAATTATCAGTAATTCACACAAAAGTACTCACAGATTCAGTTATCTAACAATCTTTTGCATTCATTCATTCATCAGTTCTTCCTTACAATTCCCTTCCCAACCTGCGCACACAACAGCAGGGTCCACACACAGCTAGACTTGGATCTTCGCGCACATAGCCAATAGGTGTCCTTCCCCAAAACCCAAAAAGATATCTTAAACCACTATTCGCATCAATAGCTCATCATTCCTTATCCTTTTACAATACAAAATGCATCTCTATTTATAACAATATAGCCTAGACTTTCCTATGGTTCGCAACCCATGGTTTTCGGACCCCTAGTTTACCCTTTCACCCATTACAATGCTTTCGAGGCTCTGACCCACCCCAAAACCCCTGCGCTAGACTAGATATAATAAAAAATATTCAAAATGGACCAGTTTCGCAGCTTGTTAGGAGACCCCATTCCAACAGTCCTCCAACACAATCTTGTGACTCGTCCCGAGTCACTACAGTGGCACGACCTCTATTTGCGCACGCAAGGTAGCTATAGCACGGACGAGTGGAGGGAGCACTTCCTGACTCTGGGCCACATCTCGTTGTGCAATTTTGACAAGTGTCAGGGTGGTAGGGCCATCTGGAGCCGCGGTAACCCTTTCTAACAGCCGGTGGAGGCACGCAATGGCGGACTGAGCACCTTCGGCGAGCTGGAGTGTGGTGTCGGCCCATGGTTTCAACCATTTTCGGATGAAATTCTTGTTGTGGCGAAGGTTCTCAAGCTTTTCCAAGATGGCTAGACGTTGAGTGGAGATGGTGGAGGCTCTGACTTGATCCAGAGTAGCTTCCGCCTACTGTAATTTCTTCTGGATATGTTGAAGCGTAGAATGGTGTTGGGCGGCCGTCCATAGTTGGGTAGCTATTTCGACCAATTGTGCACCCCGCGTCAGCTTCTCTTGAATGATATGCGTTGTGTCTGTGACCACTGCAATCTGCTGATCCTGTACTTTCGGAGGTATGTCATACTGTTGTTGTGTGGCCCGATCACGGTGGCGAACCTCGTGCAACACTCTAGTGTACAGTCCTTGTAGCTCTGTGCAAGATAGTTGCACTAAATATATTTGGATGTCCCCAGTAGTTAGATCAGGAGCGTTAACTAGGGTAATGCAAGGGAGTGAACACACATTGCTTTTGTTGGGTAGTACTCTGGAGTTGCAGAGAAGTCGCAGCATGTCCTTGTATCTCAACATTCCTTCTTGGCGCAGAACTAGTTGGGACCTGACTATGATGCTGCGGGCAGGGGACTGCGGTACTAGCAGACCTTCTTCTGCTATATCTTCTAAGGCCATCCGGTTGGGTCCCGTGGCTATCCATGGAGTGCGAAGGTCGGTTGCGCAGTACTAGTGTCTCTCTGTTCGTGGCTTGCAGACAATTCTTTCTGCAGGAAGCCAGTACTCATTCCTTTGACTACACTCAGCATTCCCAGGCTCTCTTAAGATGATATCTATAGGTACTAAGCAGCTTGGGACTGGATCATTCGACGGGTTAGGGTCCATCTTAGCAACAAGAAAACAAGCACCCCAGAGAATGTTAATGAGCGCAAGAAACTAGTACGCAGATAGCAAGAGCATGTTGTAGGGTGCATAGATAGCCTGGTACGAAGTTATCTAGCCAACCGCACACCATGCAGAGCTATTTAATGGTGGAGTAGCCCATTCGTGAGACTGACCATCGATCAGGTGGATCGATCTCACCATAAATGGCTGTAATGATGATCTGCCACCTATTTTTTGTAATTGTAAGATTCCTTTTTTATCAATTTGGGATGTGCTGACAGTCGTCCTTCGTGCCTGAGGTCGTTTCTACGGAATGTCAGACCACGGATGACGCCTGCATGTCGTTCACGTACCCTGAATGAAGGTCGACGTGAGGTGTGTCTGCAAGTTGGCCATAATTCTTTTCGATCCATGCGCTTCGCCCTTGGTCAGGACGTCCCTATATGATACGGTTGCATCACGCGTCCTCGTGCCATATATTACTTGAGGTTTCTGCAAATTCTCCCAATTACATGTGGGTTCAGGTAGGTCCATAACCCAACACACGCCTAGGTCAGTGGTACCCCGGCAAGCCTGTCCGGGCAAGGTTTGATCACACCCTTGAGTGTTGTATGTCAGCAAGTATCTGCATAGGTCGTCTGACCTTGGAGCCCATCTAGCAACTGGGGTCCCTATGCGCAAGATCACCCTTCTCCAATACTTCTCCTGAGTGAAGAATATTGGTCCTTGCGTAGGTGATCTGCGCAGTGTTAGTGGTAGTGCTCCTAGCTTGTATTTCGTGGGAATATTATGTTCAACAGTCTTCTGACTATAATCTACGTCCTCCTGGCAAGGCAGGTTTCTTTCCTTGGTAGAGATGAGACAAAAATTACTGATGGTCTGAAGACATCGAAGCACCGAAACCTCGTGCAATCGACCTTGCCAATTTTCCAGCTCCTCATTAGAGTCAGAAAAAAATTCACTATCCTTTTCCCAGCAGAGAATTCCTCCATCCGTGGGGTTAACCCGATCTTCATCTTGCGCAGTTAATTTATAAATGTGATCTAATTCCTCCTCCTCATAGGCTAGCTCTGTATACTGCGCACCTTCTGTTGGATCTAGTGGTACTATGACACGCGTACCTTTGCTTTCAAACACCATGCTACGCTTCTTGAGATTGATGACACCCCCCATGTCTATTTCCCAGTCCAGTTCGAGGAGTGCAGGGTAGGGGTCCATGTCTTCCACAATTTCTATTACTTCAAAATCATCTAGGACCCTTACCCTTACGATGTCAACCATGACTTTTGGTAACCTACCTAGAGGGATGATCTTTTGTTGATTTTCCATTTGCAGTTGGATGGTGGACCATTCCAACATAGGCTCTCCCATTCGTTGCCATGTTTGCTTTGGTAATACATTCGCATCCGACCCAAGATCTAAGATAACCTGATACATCTCATAGTCACCGATCTGCGCAGTTAATCGCATCTCTCTCCCGGTTTCGTAGCAGCTTCAAACATGCTTTTAAAAAGGGCTCCACTCCTTCCTCTATCATAGGCTGTGTCGGCAGCTACGCGGGACCGGCCAATGGTGTTTGTTCTTCGAAGTGTACTCCTTCCTGAGAGGCAAGCTCCTCTTTCGCTCCCTGGGTGACCAGCCCGCTACGTGTCATAAATTTTACACTTGGATCTACCTTCCTTAGCTCGATTTTAACTCTTTGTATGTTCTGCGTAGGGGTGGGCTGCTTTTCCTGCATCTTGGCTATTAAAATTGGGCAGTCCTCTACCTCATGGTCCAGCTGCATACAATATTTGCACGATGGCCTAGTGGGATTTGGGCATTCTCTGGCAAAGTGCCCTATTTCTCCACAGTTATAACAGATTAGCTGCCCACATCCTCGCCCTGCGCTTCCTCCCCGACCTCCTCTGCCTCGAGCCGGTGATCCTCCAAAGTGCGCAGAAAGTCTCGGTGATGTAGGGTCCGATTGTACCCTATATAAGTTCCCACGATCCATCATTAAGTCATAAGTATGACAGTTCTACTCATCATGTCCAACTGATCGGAAAAATCAACACCATTTTTGCTTTAGTTCTGGGACATACGCACCTAGCCGAGGGCAATGGTTCGTATCATGTAGTCCTGCTATCCGACAATCATCACACCATAGCGCAGGTCCGCTTGAGCCTGGTCGTAACAGGACGGGTTCCCTACTTGCCCCTGGGCATACCGGACTAGGTCCTCCTGCTTGCATGTAATTTTTCAGCAGAGGGCACTGATCCTTCGTATGGCCAGACAGCCGGCATTGTATGCACTAGAGATCTGTGTAGCCATCCTTTCCTCGCTCTTTTCACAAGTTCTTTATCTCCATATGCGTAGCCCCAAGTTTTTCATGGATTTGTTGTACCCCTACTGACTTATCCTCCCGAGGTGCAGCTTCTAGTTTCATAGCAACTTCCACAGCTTTCTCCTGCGACTCAAAGGTTTGATGACTCATTGGTGTGCACAAGTGAGGTAAAAACATAGCGATGAACCATTCTGTATGCTATCTATCATCATACTCGAATCCTCCTTCCCTGATTGCCTTCTTTAATCGTTGATCAACCTCCCATACTGAGTCAGACGCACCTTGTTTGAAGTCCTTCACTTCTGCTACTAGCTGGGAATAAGATTTCGGCTTTCGGAATTATTGCTTCAAAGTGTCCTTGATATCTTGAATGGATGCGCCCCCATTCTGGGAAATATACCACATATACCAGTCCAGGGCCCTGTCCTCGAATGCCAACGACAGCTGCTCCCTTTTTACCGTATCACTCGCCACATTCTGCGCAGTCTATAAAGATTCTGCAACGAACCAAAACTTGTCCATATCCTCATCTCCTACCCCCTTGAAGGTAGGTAGTTTCAGATGCATAGCCATATCATTGTCTAGGGGGGGTGGTGGTATAGGCGAATTCTTACCTTTACATGGTCTAGGTGGTGATGTAGTTGGGGGATCTTGCATAGCTAGTTCCTGCAACAGATTTTAGGCGGATCTCCCTCCATCAAGGTTGGTCCGATAGTATTTACCACTGTGCATCGCACTCCCGTCTAGATCCGAGGTCATTCAGCTAGTATGACTGCACAAAATACTCTTTTCGAACAATAATATCTTAATCAACAACGGTAACGTCCTCAGAAATTTTCCTCGGAAACCTTTGAATAATTGTCACTCGACCTCAGAGTATGAGACAAACTGATCAATGGCGAATTCCGTCACAAATCCTCCTAGCACATTATCCACCCAGTGATCCACTGTGCGTGTGATAGTACTATCAGTCTTTTCCAGCTACTCGAGCAGCTCTGGGGTCCACTGAGTGACTCGCTTGTCCTTCCAGCACTTTTGGAATTCCACAAGTCTGGCCAGCCACTCCTAGAGTTCAATCGCAAAGGTCACAAAGAATATTTCGTAGCTTTCAGTAAGGATGTACCTATTTTTCCACCTTTCCGCCGTTAACTTCCCACTGCGATTTTATTTTACTGCAAATCCTGGATCTGCCTCTCGAACCAATCCTTGATTTCTTTTCTTTCAGGCTTCCAGTATTCTCTTGTCATTACCCGATCCCTCTCTCAGACTTCTTCGTGTCCCGGCAACGGAACCATTTGTTGGCTTGAGGGGTCCTGACCCAGGTTCGGTGTGCAAGGTTTTCCAACAAACCCCTATACTACTAGCCCTTTCGGCAGTGACTTGCTTGCACAGGCCAAAGTCTCACCTGAAGTAGTATGGGTGGGTGTTGGAACCAGGTTTCCGCACCCTGAGAAAGGATGGGTAAGGCAAGTAGAGCTGTGCTAGATCCCAGATTACTTTTTTCTGCGCAGAGCTAATTAAGTCTCTATTCACATCCACGTGCACTAGATCTATAGTTATATGCTTTTTATAACATCAACACAACATTACATAAACAGAACATAACAGATCTAGATCCAAGAACGCAGTACACAGATATTTCGCAGCTTAAAGACAGAAAACGCACAAGACAACAATTATCAGTAATTCACACAAAAGTACTCACAGATTCAATTCTCTAACAATCTTCCGCATTCATTCATTCATCAGTTCTTCCTTACAATTCCCTTCCCAACCTGCACACAGAGCAGCAGGGTCCGCACACAGCTGGACTTGGATCTCTGCGCACACAGCCAGCACGAGTCCTTCCCCAAAACCCAAACAGATATCTTAAACCACTATTCGCATCAATAGCTCATCATTCCTTATCCTTTTACTATGCAAAATGCATCTCTATTTATAAAAATCTAGCCTATACTTTCCTATGGTCCGCAACCCATGGTTTTCGGACCACTAGTTTACCTTTCACCCGTTACAATGCTTTCGGGGCTTTGACCCACCCCAAAACCCCTGCGCTAGACTAAATATAATAAAAAATATTCAAAATGGACTAGTTTCGCAGCTTGTTAGGAGACCCCGTTCCAACAAAATCGAAGGAGGATAAAGTTTGTATTTAGCTTATTTTGTCCAACAAACATATCCAAATCAAAGAGGAAGGCTAAAGATTGGCCTAGATGGGTGAAATATATTTGTTACCAAACCACACTACGAAACTGTCTGTTTCACTCTGTTTTTGCATCTAGCAGCATTTGGTAGTATTTTAATGTTTTGAAGGTGTATTGAAGGTTAGCCAACCATGTGGAGGCATTAAAGGGTATCAGTGGAACACTCTAGCAAGGATTTTCTCCTCGACAAAGGTGTCATCTGCTCTAGCTCAGCATAAAGACAATGATCAAATTTCATGATTATCTTCTCCTTAAAAGTAGGGTGATCAGTTCCTAAATCTAGTGGGTGTATTTATGTCTTGGTTATAGTTAGTGCCACTCGAGCACTTGGTTATCATCGACGTAATTATCCAATTATACAGATAAGTGAATGTAATAAATGGAAGGTAGAGTCCTAATAAGCTTATAAGTCTAAATTTATTAGGTTTCTGTGTTAGTTCCAGGAATATTGTTTATGGTTAAGATAGGTGTCAAAGATGATGGTTTGATGATCTAGCTTGATGGGAAGATCCAATGTAATTGACAAAAGCCTATTAATAGGTAGAAATTCGAATTAGAAATGGTTGGAGAATGTTATTTGACACTACCACTTTGTAAATATTTCATGATCAGTAATATACAGTGACTATGTTTTCTTCTTCACCTGAGATTATTTTGGTGTTTCAATGAAGCTTATGTCTTATGTATCTTAATATGCTGCTTTCAATAGATTGATGTTTAATTACTCAAACTTCATGTTCCTCATGCTCTGACTTCATTTGAATATTAAGCCATTGAATATTTATATGTCTGTTTTCCTTTCATTGAAACATTACATGCCTCAGCTTCCACAAGGAGAGCCATTGTCATTGAATTTCCTAACATTGAATCCATAAGCCCAATGGTAGTGAACCCTACACATTTTTCACCTACAATAAAACACATTCAAGTCAATATCATAGAGTTAGCCATCAGATTGAATCCTAATTGAACAAATCACAAGTTAATTTGAGAGAGCCCTCTCAAGTTGAAGAGGCTAATCCTCAGTCAAAAGTTGGTTTGAAAGAGTTACTCTAATTTTTCTGGTGGAGCAACCTATCAGTACCAATTTAGAGATAACAATTTGCAAGATTATTGGTGCATCTTCAAAATAATCCTCATTAACTTTACCAAATCCAAAGATTCTTTCAAGCTTCTTCATTTTTTGATGGAATTTTCATAAGTTCTAGAAAAGGAACTACTATGTGATAGTTCACAAGATAAGAATCCAAAGCCCATATATATTCACAAGTATCACTAGATAATTTTGAAGTTTAAGCTCCACTTGAATTCCTTGTTGGTTGAACTGGTTGCTTTTCCTTGAGGGTTTCTTGAGGTTGTGGACTTGGAGCACTTTGGACTTGTTGAATAGAAGTACTTTGGGGTTCTTGAATTTGAACACTTTGGGGTTCTTGTCATATTTCTTTACCCCTCCATTTATCTTTGACCCAATCCTTCTCTTGGATTATCCTTCTTATCTACTCTTAGGATGGTTCAAGAGCTAAGGCCCTAGAAATGGTAGTTGAATCAAGAACTTTCTCCTTGACTCCTTCCAATAGTTCATTAGAGAAATTAGAAACATTATTAATCATATAAGACCACTCACCCACACAGTTTTTTAAATCACTGGGTCCATCCTTGTTGATATCACTTGTTTCTTGAAAGGCTTCTTTGAAAACCATACAAGTATCTTCATCATGTGGTAGTTCACATGAGTTGCAACATGGTAAAGTTTCTTGTTGAAAACCATGCAAGTATCTTCATCATGTGGTAGTTCACACGATTTGTAACATGGTAAAGTGTCTTGATCAACCACATCATGTGCATTGAATGAAGTAGGAATCCTTGAATTCTGGTTCTATTGAGGAGGCGTAGGCTTATCACATCCATTATTTCCCCCTTGGTTGAATTATATTTTGTTGATTTCGTATTTTTAATTAAACAATTTTGTTTTGCATGGCTTGATTTAGTTGTTGAAACACTTTAATATGTTTGGAAAACATTTCCTCCATGCACTCCACTACATCTAATAAGAATTACATCATATAAGGGTCTAGTTCCATTGTGTTTATCACCCCTTTCTTTGGTTCACTTCTAGTTTTCGAGGAATTAGAGTAGTTTTACATACAACTTATCAATGACATTTTTAGATAGATCATGGTGAAACCCTTGAATATTCATGAAATTAAATGACCTATTCCACTTAGTAATTCAATCACCCATTTTTGTTTGAGTGTTTTGCACAAAATTCCCAACCATAAGATATTGAGTAGCTTGAATTCTTAGATATATAAACTTGTTGGGAAAAATACCTCTAAGGCTTTGAGATCAAAGGAAGAGTGCCTTCAGAAGATGCTCTTGTGTAAAATATCTTAGGAAAAGGTTCACCTTGTGGATTCACCAAATAAGCTTCAAACTAGTTATCAATTCTCCCAAGCTTATTAAAATATTTTAATTTGAAATTCTTAAACTCATAAAGATGGTTTTTTGGCCCCGGATGCGGGTGTTTGATTTTCTATGGGACGTGGTGGCTCCTCCGCACATCATTTGGCTTGGCCACACATGACCCTCGTCCGTTTGACCATAAATTACATAGCTGCCCGCTTCACGCCGTCGTTAATTCCTCTGCCTCCAGCATTAACGCTCGTCTAGATTACTGACCCTCGTGCTATTTCATGGCACCCATCTCCATTTTTCTTGCATTCTCCTCCTGCAGCCTCAGTATTTCTGTTCATTCTACCAGTTGCAACATTAAGCTCCTCTATGTCCATTCTCTGCTTGCTCTGTTGCCTCATGCCTCCTGCCACCCTTCCGCCTCTCCCCTTGCACCAGCTCCCTCCTAAAACGATATGCCGCGGAGGCACAAGATGAGGTGTTGTAGGGGCTGTGGCAGAGGCCAGACCTCTCGCCCCCCCATTTCCATTCATGAGGATGTTGCCCCCCCCCCCTTCATAAGGATAATTCGACCGCGTACCAGCTCCATTACGACTCCTCTGGCACTCTGGACTGCCCTCTTGTCACCACAACCCTCATTGTGCATTTTCCAGACGTTCCATCCAGCTCTGGTGCGCAGAAACATCTTAGGAAGTCCACCATTTCCCTGTCTCCCCCTCAGCGTTCCCAGAAATCAGAGGCATTTCCTGTCAAAACAGTCTCGCATTCTTCCAGTAGTGAAGGCAGCGACAGCCCAGCAGTAGATGACAAGGAAGCATGTGTGCATTCAGCCACTACACATGAGCCCACGATGTAGCTGTCAAAGAAAGATGAGGACTCCTCGGACGACTATAGGTGCCTCATCATAGAAGAGCATCCTCCTCATGATAAGTAGCATGTCACGCTGTCTCAAAATCCATATCGAGAGGTTACGTCCCTCAATGAGGATATACCTTTCTTCTTTCATGTTTTTCTTGAACAATTCGATAATCTTTTGGATATTTTTTTGTACATGTTGGTTTCCCCACTTGGGACAGAAAACTTTGGACTGGTTTCCCCAACTGGGGTAGTCTCCTTTTTGTATTTTTGAACTCTACTCCTGCTGGAATTGACTAGCATAGCAACTCCGGCGGGAAAGCTTCACATTGTATTTTATGTGCCATATAATAGAATAGTCTTATTTAGAAAAAAAATGGTTTTTTGCAATGGTGCCAAAATGTTACGACTCAAACTCTTACTAAATGGGAAAGTCCTAATCACAATAGAATATCCTAGAAGCAACTATTAGGCAAGCCACTCATTGCCACCGTAGTGACCTTGCCTCTCACTTTAGGCTAAGGAAATGGGTTTTCCTAGTCTAGAGGATCCCTAAAATTAACCTAACCAATGTGTTGTAGGTTGACAAAATAATTACTTTAGTTTATTAATAAAGTATTTAAACGGGATAATCTATTTTACTCTCAACAATTGTGAATTATGTGAAATATCATAAATTGATTGATTTGATCAATCTCACAATTATATATTTAATAACAAATAAATTATTTAAAAAGCATATTGTATATCATTTTAATAAAATTTTATAAAGAAAAGAAAAGGAAAAAATGTTGATTTGAAAGTTATGTTTAATTATTATCATAAGTAGCCCCTAGGGTTTGGTTTGTTGGCTAGCGAACACATTGTTAAGGCATTCGAGCCATTGCGTAGGTCACATGTTCAATCTTCACTTTACCTGTGCTCCATTCTTGGGGATGGTCGTTCTTAGGGATGGGCAGTTGCTCCTCAAGATTATAGTGAGAGTCAACATGTAAATTAGCCCTTTATCACGTAAGCATGAGAACTATCATAATTATTGATTCCTCCAAATACAACAAAATAAAATATATTATTATCATAAGTAAATAATGAAATTTTAAAATTTCAAAACTAAATTTATAAAAATAATTTTAATAAAAATATGTAAAATATAATTAATAATAAAAATGAGTGTAAATTTATTTTCATTTTGGGTTTAGATCCAAACATAGTGAAGGATAAACTTTTCCTTGAATTTTATATTTCAAAAATAATTAGATTTAATACTCTTCGATAAATCTAAAATCAAAATAAATTTACACCAACTTAAAACATTTCGAAAAATACAAAACTATATTATCATAATAAAAAATATAAACATGGTAAAATATTCAAAAATATATTAGCATAATAAAAGACAAACATTATAAAAATTGTATACATTGTAAAGTGATTAAACTATATCGTGGCATCAATTATTAGTGATAATGGGCACGGAAAGAGCATTGCGAAAATGATAAGAATATGTCGTACAAATATAATTCATAAAGTTTATTACGGCCGTTGTGGAGAGACTGGCATAATTCGTGAGGGTGGGACTTGTTCGAATTTCGTTAACGACAAAAAGAATCCTAAACATAAATAGATCAAATTGGAAGTATTGGAAGAAGAAGAAGTTGCAACACTAGTCAAAATGAAGACATCTTTGAAAACCAAGGGAGAATACAACAATTTTCAAATTGGTCCCTAAGTTTATAAAAGTAAAAGGCCTAAATTCTAACGTATACAAAAATAGACAAGTGGTCCAAATTGAGGATTCCCATAGCCCGGTAGAAGATCCTCTAAAATGGGAGGATGCACCTCAAGAAAAAGGGATATGTAGAACCACATGGGAAACCATAAAAATATAAGGAATCTCAAGGAAAGAAATTCCATGTGCAACTTTCCTCTTACATCATGCTAAATTGGACATAAAAAGAGCCAATATAGAGGCTCACAAGTGGAAAAAAACAAGAAAAAAGGTACACAGGAAAACTACAAGATCAAGTTCATGATTAAGGGAGGAGAGATGATATTGAGACTATAGGAAGTAGATGATAAATATGAACTCATAAAATAAAATCAACTACTAAAACTGGAATTGCAGGATATTTGAGGATAATTAGATGCTAAGGATGAAAGGCTAAAGTTGTTGAAGACTCTTTGAGAACAATGACAAAACTATCTTAAGAAATGCTTAACTACAAAAAACTTGGCAAGGCCTATACCTTATTTCTAAAACAACTATGGTGCAAACATCAAATTAGTTAGTTAGCATAGCTAGGTGAATTCAATATTGAAACACCAAGAGAATTAGTAGAAGCCTATCAATTAGAAACAACATAGAAGAAAAGGAAGAATTGTGTGAGTTTGATCTCACAATCCTTGTCTTTTCCCATCTTCATTCATAGGATCCCAATCCTTATGAGGGGGGATGTACAATTAATGGCATTAATATCATGGATGACGCATGAAGAGCTAAGGGTAGTGGAAATGAAGAAGTATATACGAGAGGCATAATACAACCCTCTCTAGATTAGTGTTGAGGTTTCTAACTTTAGAAAGCATCCTAGTTATCTAAAATACCTTGTCCACATACATTATGTAGCTCCAATTTCGGAGCATAGGAAATAATTCCATTGCACATTGTGAGGATACTTTGATACTTTTAGGGGATGAAGGAGCTCAAGCCTACTAAAGGAGGTGTAAATACCTCCCTCATGACCTCCAGATCCAAAAGCCACACTCCCCAACACTCTCTAAGTTTTATTTTCTAGCATCCCAATCTGCAAATAGTCCATGAAGAAATTGAAAACAAGGTGGATTTTATTGCGACTTAAACCACCTATTCTCCTCAGACCAACATTATCAATATAATTTAATCAAGAACAGGAAAAGGAATAATGGAAAGAAATGGGAGAATTGGCAGGGTTTTATCATCTTAGGGCCATGACCAAGTATGTTGCATGGGCCCTATTAAAAAATTGTGTAGGGGTCAACAAAGGGAAATACAACAAATATGAGCACTATAATTTTTCTTGCATAAGGATGTGCACAAATTCAAGTTGGGGGGTGATGATGGGCTCACACATTGACCATTCTACAAGCCCATCAATAACACTCTTATTTCCATTTTCACCCAAAATACACACAATTTGACCTTATTTTATACACGATATGGTTTTTTGTAGGATAATCATGAGTCAAGTAAGGTTGTTTAATTCATTAGGTCATGTTCAAGGTTTCAATTGATTTTTGGTATAGTTAGTTTATTAACACAATAGGGTGATATGGAGGTATTATGTCCAACAATCTTGAGACAAAGTAGAGATCCTCTTCTCTTTGAATCTAACACTTTGTCCAACAAAACTGCAGTTAGCTTAGAGATGCTTCAATTGAGTAGGAGTCTGAATCTGGTAAAGAGGAGTTAATCCTAGAAAAAAAATTGGGATTAAGGGGTGGGGGGAACTAGTCCACATATTAAAATGGATGGTCCCTTGTGTTTATGCATAAAAAATGGTTTTAAGGCTCAACCTCAAGGGGTTCAAGACTTTTTTTGTAATTTGTTTACGACTTCCTAGAGTTGTTGAGCTAGTTATTTTTAAACTAAAAAATGTACTCTATTTTTATGTTAATTTAATGAATAAAGATACATGTATAAAGGTTTAGTGGTTGATATTTTTAGGTTCCATTAGCACCATGGGTAGGACCCACAAAATGGTGCTCTGAGGAACCCTTTTGTATTTATAATTCCTTGTATTTAATTTCTCATTTGTCACTTTTTAGTATTGTGCTTACACATAAACTGTTCATGGTTAGGATTAATCGTTTCCAATAGAAATTTTTTGATCATACAATCAATCATTCTTTTGTATAAAAATTATATGCATGGATTTATTTGAGATACATTGCTATTATTTGTCCTAAAGAATGATTTTTTCCGATTATTGTAGTTCATTTTGGCTTCCTATGCATGTTTCCTATAATGTTGTAGAGTTTCCTATAGGATTGTGAGTTTTCATGTAGAAAAGTGTATAATTGTCTTTTCCAACATACTTCTCACTTAGAAACGTATGTTTTTTTCATAATATAATGGTGACATCTGAAAATGGTGTTCTTAAGGGAAATTATAGCTATTTATCTATATTCTACAAAATAGTTTAGTATTCTTTTATACAACTAATTAGACACAAATACTTTGTATTCATGGTTTAATCCTTAAATCAGATTAAAATGTAATAATTAGAGTAAATTTAAGTCTTTAAGACATTTTCTTTGTTTTTCTGCAATGGATATTCTAATTGGTTTCCAACCTTGGCAGATACTATTCATTGTTTTCCTACGTTAATGATTTTTACGCTTTTTCTAAACACACAAAGTAAGACCTATGGTGCCACTTTTCCCAACCATCAAATATAGCCTTACAAATAAGGTTGGCACGTAAGGAGTATGTCTTTCTCACATAATGCATAACATTTTCAAAATTTTGTATGACCCTATGTTGATAATTAAAGTAGGAAGATGAAGGAGGGAAGTATTCTTGTTGCATTTCTAACGTCTATAAGGCCTAAAACAAATAACCTAATATTTTGCAAAATTTATTACCATACCCATGTAACTACAAAAGAGGTCTAGAAATTCCTTTAGTTTTTGCAGCATTGGCTTTGAGCCATCATAAAAAATAAGTTTTCCATCAATGAAAAGTAAATATAAAATAGTATATCTTGTTATAATGCCAAGATCCTTCCACCACCTTGCATAAGTGCTCCTTTATGAACTCATAGCAATTGATAAACAATTCTATTGGTAAATTATCATGTCTATGGCTCTTTTATTTTTTATAAATTTAATAGGGTTCCAAGCAATTCTTTCTTTCCCACCTCTACATCATAAATTGATTGTCTTCTGATTCTATAAATTAGGGGAAGAAACTAGAGGGTTAGAGAATGGCATCTATCATTGTGTGACTTTCCTCTTTAAACAGGGTTTGATAATGCTTAACCCATTCTAAGGACGCGTTAGAAAAAAATTCTACCTAATATCCATCCCCTCTATCAATTTTCTATATGGATTTGGTGTTTTCCAAAAGTTTGCAAAATAGTGAGAAATTTTCATGTTGTTCTCTCCTAACTTGAGCTAAAGCACCCTAGTTTTTAGGTGCCACTTATTTTATTTTTCCTAAGCAGTTGTTTTTCTCTTGTTTTCTAATTAGTAGAGATCCTTCTTCCATGCACATTTTAAATACCTAAATCTCCAAATAGAATAAATTAGTTAATGCTTCTTCAACCTCTTGAGGTATGCTTTCATATTTGTCTCACTTTTTCTTTAACCATTGGATAATAAGGACTTACCCTTTTTCAAGTTCAAAATAACTTACATAGTTTTATATTTACTTAAAGAGTTATTGTATGGGAACCATACATTTTATAGCAATTGAATGAATCCTTCCTTCATGATCCATTATGGGTTTAGTTTAAAGTATCTAGGAGGATTTCCTTACATAGGGACCACTTTCAATAGAACCATCCAATGGTTAGAATCTCCTCCAATTGAAAAAGATATATGAAATTTTAGGTTTCCGTCAAAGAAATATCTTGAAACCAAAAATTAATCAAATTTTTTAATCCAACTCTCTCTAATTCTTTCATTTTTCAATGTCAAGGTGAGTTTGGTTGTCTATACATCCAGGAGGTGACTTGGTCTAGAATCCTAATAAGATTTATTAAAAGAGACCACTTGGGTTTCTAGCCCCTAAACCTTGGAAGCACCAAGCATGAAATTTAAATCACTTCCTAAAATGGTATGCCCTTCCTCGATCCATGACTTGGACAAGAGATAGTCCCAATATACCAAGTGGCATTATTATGATCCATAGATGTTCATGTATTTAACCTCATTTACCAAATTGGGAGAGATAATGGAGACTTCTATTCCTAATTCGAAATACATGAATTACCAAGAGAAAAAATGGTTGTCTTCTAGCAAGTGACAAACCCTCCTAAGCAACCTAAAGCATCCACAAAATTGAGTCCTGTCCTTTTAATATTTTTGAGAGGTATTCAAAATTCTTGTCCCATTTCTTCATAAGATCTTGTAGAAAAAGTAATTAGGTGTTATGAGTGTCTGCTAACCTCTTGAGGGTCATTTTTTATGAGGGATTGGCCAACATTCTACAATTTCGGGTTAGGAAAAACATTATGGTACTAATTTAGAGTAAGATGCTTTAAGGGACACAATTAAAGATTTTTATTTTTATTTTTCCACTTTTCACTTATTGTTACCCCACTCCCCTGGTAGTGCATTTAATATCATTGTAGTCATTTCACTATCAGACATGAATTCTCCTAGTTCTTATAGTTGATCTCGGATCTCAGATATCCTAATAATGTATGAGGATACTCCATATTCCTTATAAATCTTCAACTTTTAGAGTTATTTCCTTAATGGTATGACTTCTCCAACAATTCTTATGGAATACAACTCTATCAGTATGTCATAGATTTATTTTGAAGTTGCAAGTTTAGATACATATGGGATGAGTGGATCATTTATGGATTCAATGAGAATCCTTTGAACCCTAACTTTTCCTTCCATATACTTGGCAAGAGCTTGAGCATATTCCTCTCCTGGTTTTTTGATAGATCCTTTGACATGATCCATGACCTCATTTTCAATGAGATTTATATTTTCCTTTTCTTCCATGCAAGACAATTTGAAGCCCCAACCAATTTGTTGCTCTCCTTGCAAAAAAAAAAAATTGACAGATTCAGATAAGGTCATATAGTTACTTGATAGGATTCTCCTTTCTCCTTATTGCTTCCTTCATGTTGATGATGATATAGAGAATAGAAAACCCCTCTTTGTTGAAGATATTATTTTTCAATAATGATCCTTGATCTCACAGAGAGGGAGATCCCTTTTGATGGTGAAGTCTTGTTATGAAGATCAGTGATGACTTCTTGATGATGTCTTGTTCCAATGAGAGAGAGTCTTGATGACACCACCTTTTGTTCTAGATCTCGTTGGATGAACAACCTTCAAAACATTTAACTTGATTTTTAGATATATTCAATTTGAGTGGACGTACAGTTTTGGTTTTCTTGTCTTGATGATGATCCCAATACTTATTTTTAGAATTATTTGATCTAGGGTTATGATACTTCCTTTGACTTGAAGATGATATTTTCTTTGATGCCTTCCTTGAAATTTCATCCTTGGATGTCTCTTGATAAGATTCCCTTCCTTGACTTAGTAACCTTACTCTGATACCATGTTGAGAAATCTAGGGCAATGATATTAGGTGATTTCTCTTCTATTAGTAACTTCTTGTGAGTTATTTTACTTCTTTATATTAGGATCTTATTTTACTTAGGTTATTAGTGTTATGATTCATCAAACATCTAACAATGCACAAACCATAAAGAGACAAGAGACACAAAATATAGGTTGTCATCTAGGGCTAAAACCTCTCACTCTTTGAGAGGAAAAATTGCACAAAATCTTCTTATATAGATTCCAACTGATGAATACCAAGACTAATACCCTTTGCCTATTTTCCCTTTCAAGATCAAGACACAAAACCTCCTTGATAATATTCTTCTTTATTTTCTTCCTCTTTCTTGGCCACCCTTTAGAATTTGGTTTCCTCTTCACTACTTCATAATTGTTCCTTACTTCGGCTTCCTTGAGGAGCTTAGAGGATTTTATTTGTGTCCTTAATTCTACCCTCACCTTCTCACCTTTGCACTACTCTACTTCCCCTCCACTCCTTATTGTACTACTACCTTACCTCGCATTGTATTGTTGCTTCACTTCACACTACATTGTTGCCTTTTATCGCACTATACTAATGCCTTATTACCCTTTCTCAACTCTTTCTTCTATTGTACCTCACACTTCTACTCCAGTACTTACCTCGCACTGCACCTTTACTGCAGTCTTATCTTCACACTGTAATATTGTCTAAAATGCAGACCCCTTAAACTCTTGTCTGAAAATCTATCTCTAACTAAAATTTGGATGGTTATATTTATAGTGGTTTGCCACTTAAATAAGTTGACCTGAAGAAGGTAAGCCAACATGACTATTATGAGGAGATAATTAATTTCATTTGAAGCCAACTTGAAGAGGGATGACTTGTGCTTGTCTTGGAGGGCTACTTTACATTTCTATTGACTTATACATAAGCGTAATATGCCGAAGAAGGGTCCTTCATACATGAGATAGACTCAATTTGACTTTATGACCATTCCTAAGGACTCACAATGGGAGCCATCACTAAAATAAAATTCCTTTCTCATGAAACCCATGAGAATAGTATTACAATAATAAATTTATTTTCTTCTTTTCATCAATTACATAAAATCACAATTACACATTACATTATGAATACCGAACCTAGTTATAGTTTTCAACAACCGGGACTATGCAATGATCTACACATTGAAAGCTTCCTCCACACTTCTGCACATATGCCTAATTTGAAACATGCTTGGAAATGAAAACTTACGAATTATTTATAATTAAAATATTATCAATCATAAGTGCATAAACAATGTCATTATCCCCATAGTGGAAACTTGACAGTCGTGGTTTTGTACACAAATTTTACTAAATTGACTACTGTTATGAATTATATATAACTAAATTATTAGCAATAATATTACAAACAAATATTTGAAATATTCGAAAATAAGAGAATAAACATAATTTATAATTAAAAATTTATCAATAATTTTGTATACATCAATCCTTATTAAAATAGCTACTCATTCTAGTGAAGACTAACGCAGAGCATGCATGCAGGAAACATATCCAGATATAGAGTGTGCATAGGAAGCTCAACAGACGTGGTTGTGTTGAACAACCAGTGCATAGCAAGCATGGTCTGACACAAAAATGTAGGCAATAGCAATAGTTGTAATTAAAATATGAGAAATAATATTAGAAATTGGTGCAAAGTGCGTAGATCCACACAATGAGCTCTTTCGCACGAGAGCCTAAAGAAACAAATATTCAAAATATTCGAAAATCTGAAAACAAGATGTTGTTTGGAGATGGTTGTTCTTGTGCGGAATCAAGGAAGTGCAGAGGTGTCTTTTAATTATAATGCATTGTAATATTAGATTTAATTTATGTGGTTAAATGTGGAAGTGCATACAATGAAATCTTGAAAGCTAAAATGACTAGCTGTGCGAACAAGTAAATGTGTAGAGGATGGAGTATGTGTGAGAGAGCCGAGGTCTTTCACATAAATGGGGGTGCTTAAAATGTGTTTTCAATCCCTGTGGATAAAAAGTATTGTGCGATAAAAGGCTTTGTCCTTTTTAATTATTATTTAGGAACATTTTTCGAAAATATGAAGGTGGTTGTGCGAAGGTAGTTGCTTGGAGGTATCGTGTGCATAATTTTGAATGTGAATGACTAATCAAAAGGCATTATTGAGTGTGGAAGTAGTTGTTTGGACAAATTTGTGTAGATATGGTTGTGTTTCTTCAAAGATAATAATAACTACATATAGAAAATGTGGAAAAATAAAAATGAAATGTGAATCTCACATGAACGATTCACCTTTTCCGATTTTTGGTTCGCATTTTCCAGTTTCTTAGCTAATTTGAACTTGTTTTGTAAGGTAAATACAAATGCTTTCTCATTGTGTGGAATAACTTCCATTTTGCAAAAACCTTTATGCAAATATAATCAATTAAATAATGGTATAGAAAGAGTCAACCTCTTCCGCACAATGTAATTTTTAATTACTATCTAGGAATGTTTTCTGCGACCATGGAAGTAGTTTTGCGGAGATGGTTGTTCATGTGTGGAAAATGCATGTGTGAAACGAAATAAGTGCAGAGGATTATTTTAATTCTAATGCATTGTTATATTGGTTTTAATTTAGGTGGTTAAATGTGAAAGTGCATATAATGAAATATTTCTAGGTTAGACGACAAAACGATTAGTTGTGCGAATGAGTAAATGTGTGGAGGATGAAGCATGTATAGGATAATCAAGGTCTTTTGCATAAACGAAGGTGCTACAAAATTAAGTACGGGAGTAGTTGTGCGAACGAAGTTGTGCAAAGCTAGTTTTGCATCTACGGAGATGGTAATAAAAATATATAGAAAATGAGGAAAAATAAAAATAAAATTTGAATCTCACATAAAACAAATCACCTTTACTGAGTGTAAGGTAAATACAGATGATGGCTCATTGTGCGGACAAGTGTAGATGCTCTGCACTATTTTTTTTGTAAAATTGGTAGATTCTTACTATTTTCTATTAGTCATAAAAAAAAAAGGTTGCATCATGTACAAAGTTATTGGCCTCAACCTGCCCGAAGGAAACCAGGTCTGTTGGCCACCTTAACGCATTGAAAGCCATCCAAAATTGATATTGTTTCCTTCTTCTACTCGCCGAAATGGCCATTTTATTGTTTAAAAAATTAACGAAGTAACAACTACAAACATAAACACTAGCTACAAAATTCATAAAAATTAATCCGGGCTGCTACCCATTAGAAGAGTCTGTTGGTGCAGGATCCTTTGCAGTGGAGCCAGGCATGTCCACTTGTTGTATATGTTGCATCTGCCTTTCAATGTTTCCAATTCGAGCTATTATTTTTTAGTAATAAATAATTTCATTTTAATTGTGAGGAAGAAGTTGTGGATAAGCAATTGACGTATACAATATTATTGGTGACATTTGTATTTACGAGTATCTTTTTGTATTTGTGCAGATAATTACATGTCCAGATATGGCATGTATGGAAGAAGTTGTGTAGTCATCATTGTGTGGAGAAAGTGGTGCAAAACAAACACGGGTTGAGAAAGAAATGTCGATGAAATATGAAACTCTCCACACAAATACGAAAATAAGCATAGTTTACACTTAAAATATCCAGATATGGCATGTGCGGAAGAATTTGTGCATACATCGTTCAGTGGACCAAGCAGTGTAGAACAAGGATGTGCTAAGACATAAATGTTGAAGAAATGTGGACCTCTCCGCACAATAGACTTATGTGTCCAAATATAGCGTGTACGAAAGAAGATGCGCAATTGTCATTGCACAGAGCAAGCAATATGAAACAAGCATGGGCTAAGACACAAACGTGGATGAAATGTGGACCTCTCTGCACAAATACAAAATATATTCAGAAATACGATTGTCACCAATAATATCGTATAGGTCAATTTCTTACAAAAATATTAGAAATAAAATCCTTAAATGCCAACGTAGATAGATTCCACTCTCCAAAATGTGGAAAAAAATTAAATGTGGACCTCTTTACACAATAGAGTTACGTGTCCAAATACAGTGTGTATAGAAGAAGTTGTGCAATCGTTGTTGTGTGGAGAAAGTAGTGCAGAACAAGCATTGTTTGAGACACAAATGTGGATGAAATAAGGACCTCTCTGCACAAATATACAAGGATATTTATAAATGTGAATGTCGCCAATAATAATGTATATGTCAATTGTTTACTAAAATATTAACAATAAAAGCCTTTAACACCAACATAGAAAAAATCTTTATGCAAAAGAATCAATTAAATAGTGGTAGAGGCATGGACTATGTTGCATCACAACTATTCCCCTTGTTATTATTATTATTATCCTAGAGCAATCCAATAGCATGCTTGACACGTAACTAGTGGTAAACCTCTGGGGCTTTACGACCTGTCCTCGTCCCCATAAACCGAGTCACAACCGGGGGGATTTGAACCTTGAATATCTCACTTTTTATAGGACTCACATTATTTCAAAATTATAAAATAATTGCAGACTATTATTTAAGACATTTAAATTTAAATAAAGATAAAAAATATTTAATAATATCATTAATTACAACTCAACTCATATAGATTGAGTGGGCCTAATGGTTAAGAGCATATGGTTCCTCCTAAAATATCACAAGTTCAAAACCAGAGGGAGATAGAGTATATATGCCTTCATAGACTTAGTAGTCAAATCCCTATTACAATTCATCTTTTCAAAGATTTATAATAAATGCAGACTATTAATTAAGAAATTTAAATTTAAATAAAGATAAAAATTCTTAATAATTTATCATTAAATTACAACTCAATCAATATTATTATTAAATTTTCACTTACAATATTTTAAACAAATTAAAAAAATATACTTTATAATAACCAAAAATGCAAACATGGTAAAGTAAAAACAAAATATTCTTAAAAATTTATCATTATACTACAATTCAATCAATAACATTACCATATTTTTTTACTTGTAATAATTAAAAAAATTAAAAACAATACATTTTATAATAATAAAAAAGGTATAAACATTATAAGGTAATTGTTCTCTATTAAGGAATCACAAAAGAGAAATTATTACTTACAATGGAGACGAAATTAGCGTTGTGAAATCTAAAAATATTGATGATTATAATGTGTCGTACAAACGTAATTCACACATTTTATCACGAGAGTCATGGAGAGACCGACATTAAAAGGGCATGCAACAATAGAAAATGATGATGGCATAAACTATATATAACCACATAAATAAACCTGGATATATGCACCACCTTTGACAGAGAGAATCAACATATTGTTTTATATATAAAGTCAATCCTATGGTTATCATATTTATTTATGCTTACATGAAATGTGTGTACATTGTTGTGTGACCATCTTATCAAAAAATGATCAAGCAATAAAACAAAGTTCATATTAAAACCTAATGTTGAAGTGCATGCTAGATCAGGTTTGGTGGTGGTACATGAACTGCACTAGCCTTTCCTCATCTGGAAAATGGGAGAGAAATAACTTAATCTTGTGCTTTTTTTACATGTGTATATGGTTGCAGAACCGAATTAATAGTATTAGTCGCGAGGAAAAAAATACTATAAAATAGAAATGATTTTTTAAGGGTGGTTCACAAATATTGGATGGCCGCTATATCTATGTGAAAATTCAGGCAGATCAATCCAAAGGGATTTGCTTGTCGACACAACAAGCAAGACCTAACCTCAAGGGCGTCGAGGAGGTTTGACCCCGTGACCTTCCAACTAGAGAAGTACTTAGCAACATAAACTCAATCAACTAAACTATCCCTTGGGCTCATAAAATACAAATGTTATTACTGTAATTATGTTTCAATAATTACACTTATAAAAAAGAGTAAGTGGAGAAAACTTTTGAGAGGAAGAAAATAGCATTATTAAATATAAAGTTTATAATAAAGTTTTATTACTGTGTTATTTTTTTATATATTTATAATGAGGAGCAAGAGGATTATATATTATAATAATATTAATTCAAGGATAACTATCACATTTATTTTATTATTGTATTATTTTTTATAATTATAATGGAAGAAAGAAGATTATATAATATAGAAAATATTATAATAATTTTAGTTTAAGGATAACTATTATATTTATTTCAATTTATTAGGTTAAAATAACTAGATTTTAATAATTAATTTTATGTTAAACTTAGATCATGATAAACCTCATCACATTTTGATGATGATAAAGAATTTTAAGATGAGTTAATATAATATCTAGATATGTCAATTAAATTGAGTTAACTTAGGAACTCATATGAGTGCTACGATGAAAGTGAGTTAACTTAGCCACTCATATGAGTGCTAATATAATTTCTGGCCATCTACAAGTGAGAATGACCCAATGGATCCCCCTTAGCATGGATTGCTTAATCATATGCATGCAAGTATGAAATCACCTCCTCTTGCTTCCATTAACATGACTCCAAAACTCCTTTGTTCACCACCCTAGTTGCCGCTAAGAGCCGCCATTCAAATCCTTGATGTGGAGAAATGATTTTCCAAGAAAATGAGAGAAACTATAGGTTTTACCACTCCTCTCACAACTCCCATTATGAAGTTACTTAACCCCATGCTTCCATAATTGTAGGTTTATTTTTCCACCAACCACCACATGCATTTAATGATTGGTAATTGGGGTTTTAGATCTTTAATGAAGTACATGATCATAAATGAAACAAAGCAAAGTTTGGACACATGAGAAAACTTAGAATTATTTTCCATGTAGAATCCCCTAAAACCCCCTCACCTTTCACCTCTCATAGCCTCTTTTCTATGTGCTCTTTCCTTTAATTATTTATAGTTATTTTATTAAATGCATAATAACTATATTTACAAATATTTAAATTTCAATGTCATATATTAAAACATGGTAATTAAAATGTCCATGCCAAAATAAATCCAATATTTAATCATAATTAATTAAATTTAATCAAGGTGGTTAAAAATTGAGACATTATACCCCTCACCCTTGGAATAACACTATCATAAATGTTCTCTTCTCATCAATAACACCTATTTTCTTCTTTCTTTAGCTATATATGCAATGTAATCCTCTTCATTTTCTTGGTATATCGCCAAAATTCATCATTCTGACATATGCCTGCATCAACCATCAAGTAAGCATGCATATTATAATTATTTTCACACAAAAATTATCTTTACCATAGGATATTCTAACACCACAATGTAAAAATGTATTGAAATATATGTATGTGATCTTCATTTAACACTTATCAATATGTCTATGTATCTAAATGACCATGGTTGCCATATGAAATAATTTAACTCACTATCCTTGTCAACACACACTCATGATTCCAATCAATATGCCACATGCACTTTTAATTTTCCTCTTCCCTACCACACTCACCCTTTAGGTTCAAACATCTCCTTCCTTGCTAAATAGTTTCTTGAAAAAACCATCTTTCCAATGCTTTCATATGCAAGGAAAATTCCAACTTACTACTAGAATCCACTAGTAGTATATGGCCAATAATTTGTGGAAATCATAGGGTTCTAGTGCCTTGAACTTTCCATCTTCAACCTTCATCATTTTCCCTTCTCATAAGGTTTCGGTCTTGCATGTAGTAGCAGAAAGTATTCCTTATCGATTTACACTCATTACCATATCCAAGTCCATCCTACCTACAATCTAATTTTTTTAGTCAACTAAACAATTGTGACTATCCATGCAAATGATCCTTTCATTGTAAAGTTTACAACCATCCATGATGTGATCTCAGAATTATCACACACTGATAATTAATCACTTTTAGATTTTAATCATACTAAATAAAATGAAACTATAATTCATTATGTATGTATTTCTTTGCACACTCAACATTGTGTGATGAAATCAAATATTTATGCCAATAAGTCATGTGCCAATACGCATGGGCATATCTACTCAATGTGTCCCTTCATTGATTTCATAATATCTTATTTCTATATAATGTATGCCATAATAGTGAGTTGTAAGGTCTCGCAAACTCCTTTCCACATAATCCAAGCACCTCCCTAATGCTATATCAACCATCCAGACACCTTACTTTTTATCCCCACACAACGCCAAGTATATACATGGTATATACCCTTTCACTGCTAAACAATACCTCATGCATAGTTAAAAGGAATTTCACTTCTCTACACTATAGTCCCTCAAGAACCTTCCCCTTTAAACATGTTCTTCAGTGTTTGGAAAGAAGGTTATAGTCCAAGATACCAATACAAGTTGGGATACCATTAGATGCTAGTGTACCACTATAGCCTTTCCATATACAACTATAGTATGGTATCACACATAGTTAGTGTTTTTTGCATTCACTTTCACATAAGGTATAAATTCATAACATATTCTCATCGACTCAATTTTAACCAACACATTCATGACATACTAATTCATGAATTCGCCACAAGGATTTTAACAATATTTGCATACTAGAATTTTCTTCCATGTCACCCCACCTAGGTATCAATGACATACATGAGTCCAATCATAAAAATATTGTTGAATATATATAGTAGGACTCAAGGAATTCTTACCCAATTCCTTTCCAGTCATATATATCATGCTAAATAATTTTCACATCGGCATAATTACTTTCAATATCCATAATGTTGATCAACTCATCCATAATGGAAACTCACATGATCCCTTCGTAGACCATCCTAGCAGGTATTTTCTTGTCATTATCATTTTCATGAGGTTTCCTATCATAGAAAAATACATCATCAACATCCTCAACCATTCCTTTGCGTTTATGCATGCCCAACAGAGGTCACCATCAAAATGATTATTGTCAATCTCATCATGTAATTGAAGGAGAATTAGGATAAAGTTATGAATATGTGCCTTTATAAGGTATGTGCATGTATACTCATCAAAACTAGAACAACACACCCTAGAAAGAGTAGTTTTGAGACTACCTACCCATATGAAGGGAAACAATTGGCTCCAACTCAAGGACATGCACTATTAGAATAAGAGGTTATGAGAACTCGAAAATGTCCTTGAAACCTATGATCTAAACACATGTATAATACTTTTCTTGAATATTAGTAATACCATGGTAAATCACAACATAAGACCAAAACTTTATAGAATGATTTTTTTATCCATAAAGCATGTAACTATTATAAGATAATGGGGAAGAAAGGATAGTTTCAAATCCAATATTTTCAATGAGCTCGGGGAGCTAGGTGGTTGTATCCCTAACCGCCTTAGTTCTCTGGTTCATGCCTCCTTGTCCTCGAATCTAGTGGCCTTCCTTTTGTTCCTTGGAGGGCATTAGTTGTTGGTTCTTGTGTGGTGCTTTGATGGGTGTTTTGGCTTCTCCATTGCTTCTCGCCACTATCATTTTTCCCATGCAATGTTTCGTTGGATGATAGGGTTGTTGTTAGTTCTTGTTGGGCTCGATGGTCTTCTTTTTCTCACTTGTGGATTTTCCTGCTACTGCCATGACCTGTGGTTTTGGGTTGCGTCTCTGCCAGTTTCTTTCACACTCTGTGGCTCAAAATTTGTTGTTGTCTCTTAGATTTTCGCCTGGGGCTTTGTTTATAATGCCTATTTTCTGTTGTTGTGGTGTTGGGAGTTGAGGGGGCGGGTTTGAGCGACTCCCCTGCTGTTATGGCCCATTTCATGCCTTTATTTCTACATTTTGCATAGGATTTTTTGTTGTTGGTCTTTCAAGGTCCTTGCCATCCTCTTCTTGTGTCTGCAACTCATTTTTCTGGGTTTTTGGTGGCCATACTTGGCCTCTTTGTTCTCCTCAAATTTTCTCCTAGGGTTTAACTTCTATAGGGTTTTTTGGGTATTTTTTAAAGGTTATCTAGGTGGCACGTGCCCATTTTTTTAAAGTTTTTTTTTAATCTCTCCTTTTTTGGTTGGAATTTTGGTTGAGGTTTCTATAATTCCCTAGGGCATCTACAAAATGTAATTTTTTCCTTGTTTTCAGGTTGAATAAAGTTGTGGTTTTTCTATTTGGAGAAAAAAAACTATTATAAATATTTTGAGAAATTAAATTATTTTAAAGTAAATCAAATATAGATAATCAAACAAAATAATAAGTGATTTTAGATTTCCATAGTTATTCATATTGTTAGATATTTTGGGAATAACATTGTGTAAACTTGTGATCCGTCCTATCACGTGTGATTGGAAGGATCACATGTTTACACAATGTTACTCTGGAAATCTCTAACAAACAAAAATAATTAAAGCATTGCATCAGAAGAAAACACACAACCATCCTAAACCAATACTCAGAAGAGTTTATTCTCTTTTAATATTTCAAACAATAATCGTGTACCAAACAAAATTCTTGTCCTCAAGGTAACTCAAGAATACGAGTGAGTAAGACCCACCGTAATTACTCAAGTCATCGTCCAAAGTGTGTAAAAATTCATTCATGTGTTCCTTGGGATCTTCCACATGGTATAACAATATATTTCTATATATAGAGTCATAAATGTATGTTTATGAGTAAGGATAATAACATAAGAATGGTCCATTTGTATTGAGATCCTCAATGTAGTAGAAAATTTCCCAAATAAGAGCATTCCCAAGGATCGAGAATATCTATAACTGCAATATCCATTGAGATTTCCATGTCTAGATACACAATGGTTGTGTTTATTACCATCAAGTTATTAATCTAGAAAGGGGCAATTAACAAATCCATGGCTATTAATAACATTCATGGCATAAACATTTCTATAATTCCTAGTGGTCTTGAGACCCAACTATTCCATCACCTTTAAGGGCATGATATATTTATATGCTCCCAAATCAAACCTAAAATTGTGCAAAAACAATTTATTCACATGCAACGATATGTATAAGGGGCCATTACTACCATTTGAGCACCATTTATCCATGGTTTGCAAGATTATTGGTGCATCTTCAAAATAATCCTCATTAACTTTACCAAATCCAAATATTCTTTCAAGCTTCTTCATTTTTTGATGGAATTTTCATAAGTTCTAGAAAAGGAACTACTATGTGATAGTTCACAAGATAAGAATCCAAAGTCCATATATATTCACAAGTATCCTTGGATAAGTTTGAAGTTTAGCTCCACTTGAATTCCTTGTTGGTTGAATTGGCTGCTTTTCCTTAAGGGTTGCTTGAGGTTTTGAACTTGGAGTAGTTTGGACTTGTTGAATAGAAGTACTTTTGGGTTCTTGAATTTGAACACTTTCTGGTTCTTTCATAGTTCTTTACCCCTCCATTGATATTTGACCCAATCCTTCTCTTTGATTTTCCTTCTTATCTACTCTTAGGATGGTTCAAGAGCTAAGGCCCTAGCAATGGTAGTTGAATCAAGAAATTTCTCCTTGACTCCTTCCAATAGTTCATTAGAGAAATTAGAAACACTATTGATCATATAAGACCACTCACCCACATAGTTTTTTAAATCATTGGGTCAATCCTTGTTGATCTCATTTGTTTTTTGAAAGGCTTCTTTAAAAACCATACAAGTATCTTCATCATGTGGCAGTTCACATGAGTTGCAACATGGTAAAGTTTCTTGTTGAAAATCATGCAAGTATCTTCATCATGTGGTAGTTCACACGAGTTGTAACATGGTAAAGTGTCTTGATCAACCACATCATGTGCATTGAATGAAGTAGGAATCCTTTAATTCTAGTTGTATTGAGGAGGCGTAGGCTTATCACATCCATTATTTCCCCCTTGGTTGAAATATATTTTGTTGATTTTGTCTTTTTAATTAAACGATTTTTTTTGCATGACTTGATTTTGTTGTTGAAACACTTTAATTTGTTTGGAAACTTTTTCATCCATGCACTTCACTACATCTACTAAAAATTACATCATATAAGGGTTTGGTTTCATTGTGTTTATCACCCCTTTCTTTGGTTCACTTCTATTTCTCGAGGAATTAGATTGGTTTGACCTAGAACTTATCAATGACATTTTTAGAGAGATCATGGTGATACCCTTGAATATTCATGAAATTAAATGGCCTATTCAACTTAGTAATTCAATCACCCATTGTTGTTGGAGTGTTATGCACAAAATTCCCAACACATAAGATATTGAGTAGCTTGAATTCCCAAAATTCCTAGAAGCAACTATTAGGCAAGCCACTCATTGTCACCTTAATGACCTTGCCTCTCACTTTAGGCTAAGGAAATGAGTTTTCCTAGTCTAGAGGATCCCTAAAATTAATCTAACCAATGTGTTGTAGCTTCACAAAATAGTTACTTTAGATTATTAATGAAGTATTAAAACAGTGCAAACTATTTTACTCTCCATGATTGTGAATTATGTGAAATATCATAAATTGATTGATTTTATCTATCTCACAATTATATATTTAATAACAAATTAATTATTTAAAAAGCATATTGTATATTATTTTAATAAACTTTTATAAAGAAAAGAAAAATAAAAAATGTTGGTTTGAAAGTTATGTTTAATTATTATCATAAGTAGCCCCCAAGGGTTTGGTCTGTTGGCCATCGAACATACTCCTAAGGTGTTTGAGTCGTTGTGCAAGTCACAGGTTCAATCCTCGCTTTACTCGTGCTCTGTTCTTGAGGGTAGGCGGTTGCACCTGAGGTTATAGTGGCAATTGATAGGTACCAACCTTGTGTCACGCAAGCACAAAAACCATCATAATTATCGATTCCTCCAAATACACCAAAATAAAATAAATTATTATCATAAGTAAAAATATGTTAAAATCAATTAAAAATATAAATAATAAAATTTCAAAATTTCAAAACTAAATTATCATAATAAAAAATATAAACATGGTAAAATATTCAAAAATATATCACCATAATAAAAGACAAACATTATAAAAATTATATACATTGTAAAGTGATTAACCTATATCGAGGCATCAATTATTAGTGATAATGGACACGGAAAGAGCACTGCGAAAATGATAAGAATATGTCGTACAAATATAATTCATAAAGTTTATTACGGCCGTTATGGAGAGACTGACACTAAAGTGTACGCAGCAATAGAAAACCTGGATATATGCACCGCCACTCAAAAATAATTCGTGAGGGTGGGACTTGTTCGAATTTCGTTAATCACAATATTATCAATCCCGTGGTCGCCATATTTATTTTTGTTAAATATTATCAAAGTGTAGGCTACAAAAGATTTGGTGGTAAGTTTAATGTTTCTTTCTAGTTTTTGACAAATTTGCACATGGTGGCAGAATCAAAATCTATCTCGTAGCATAAGTTTATATTATTCATAGATTAGAGAAAGACAAAGTTTATAAATAAAGAAAATAAATATAACACTTTATTACTTTTGATAATTATAATATGAATCAGATTAATATATTATAGCCAATAATAGTTTACACATAATTTGTATACTTATTGTAGTTTATCGAGTGAAAATGGTTAGGCTTTTTAGCTTAATTTTTCCATTAACTTGAACTTGAATTGTGATGATGAAGTTGTTAAAGAATTTGTCCTAAATTTTTATACAAAGAAAATGAATATTTTATTATAATATGAGGTCTAGAGATTTATGTAAATGAAAAAATTATTAGCAAAGAGTTTGGGCTCCTCATGTGGTTGCAATAGGATAAAGAAGAAATGCAAGAAGTTATCTATGTAATGAAAAACAATTTCCTAAAACTATGTGATTCATTTCACTAGTTTCAATCCCATTTCTTCACCCTTGTGAGTATCACTTGATCCAATGAGTGCTAAGTGGACTATTCAAAAATCATGAGAAATTAGTCAATTACGACTACCTCTCATGGAAATGGTCATAGCTGAATGAATTACTTAACATAGTTGAATCCCAAAAAATGACATATAATATAATGCACTGTGAAAACCCCTCAATACTTAAATATGAAGTGTGTTTAGAGGATAAAAATGGAGTCAAGAGGAAAATTGTCCCTGCACCCTAGAATGAAGTGGCTTATCATATCCTAAAATATATCTCCTGTGAAGGTAGACTCAATGTCATGTACGACTACCACTTTAGGGTTCTTCATTAGCTAAGACACTTTTCCCACCAAGAGCCAATACACAACCTTGTATAGCTTATTTCTTATTGCAATATTTTAAAAAATTGAGTACTAAAGTAAAGGGATGTAAAACTGAAGGATTGGCTCATCAAATTGATTGTTTGCAATTTCTTAGATATCTTGGAGTATAAAATCCCATGGATTGATTTCATACACATGGAAAAATAGGCCTTTCTAGAATCCAAAGGAAACTATGAAGGCATGAATCACAGTAAAACAAGGGAAAGAGAAAGGAAAAAAAGGTGTCTGGTAGTCTAGGCCCCTTAAGGAAAATAATTTACAAACATAAACAAATCAAATTGGAAGCAATGGAAGAAGAATTAGTTGCAACAATAGTCAAATTGAAAACGTCTCCAAAATCAAGGGAGAAGAAACCAATTTTCAAATTGGTCCCTAAGTTTATAAAAGGAAAAGGCCTAAATTCTAACATATACCAAAATAGACTAGTGGTCCAAATTGAGGATTCCCATAGCCCTGTAGAATATCCTCTAAAATGGGAGGATGCACCTCAATAAAAAAGGATACCTAGAGCAACATGGGAAACCATAAAAATATAAGGAATCTCAAGGAAAGAAAATCCATGTGCAACTTTCCTCTTACATCTTGCTAAATTGGACATAGAAAGAACCAATATAGAGGCTCACAAGTGGAAAAAGCGAGGAAAGAGGTACACATGAAAACTACAAGATCAAGTTCATGATTAAGGGAGGAGAGACGATATTGATACTATAGGAAGTAGACGATAAAGATGATCTCATAAAAGAAAATCAATTACTAAAACTGGAATTGTAGGAGATTAGAGGATAATTAGATGTTAAGGATGAAAGGATAAAGTTGTGGAAGCCTCTTTGCTAACAATGGCCTAATTATCTTAAGAAATGCTTGACTAAAAAAAACATGCCAAGGCCTATACCTTATTTCTCAAACAACTATGTTACAAACATCAAATTAGTTAGTTAACGTAGCTAGGTGAATTCAATATTGAAACACCAAGAGAATTAGTAGAACCCTATAAGTTAGAAACAACATAGAAGAAAAGGAATAATTGTGTGAGTTTTATCTCACAACCCTTGTCTTTTCCCACCTTCATTCTTGGGATCCCAATCATTATGTGGGGGATGTACAACTAATGGCATTAATATCATGAATGAGGCATGGAGAGCTAAGGGAAGTGGAAATGAAGAAGTATATATGGGAGGAATAATAAAACCCTCTATAGATTAGGGTTGAGGCTTCTAACTTAAGAAAGTACCCAATTTATCCAAAATACATTTTCCACATACATTATGTAGCTCCAATTTGGGAGCATAGGCAAGAATGCCATTGCACACTGTGATGATACTTCGATACTTTTAGGGGATGAAGGAGCTCAAGCCTACTAAAGGAGGTGGAAATACCTCCCTCATGACCTCCAGATCCAAAAGCCACACTCCCCAAACACTCTCTAATTTTTATTTTCTAGCATCCCAATCTATAGATAGTCCATGAAGAATTGAAAACAAGGTGGATTGCATTGCGACTTAAACCCCGTATTCTCCTCAGACCAACATTATTAATATAATTTGATCAAGAAAAGGAAAAGGAATAATAGAAATAAATGGGAGAATTGGTAGGGTTTTATCATATTAGGGCCGTGACCAAGTATGTTTCATGGGATATTAAAATTTTTTGTAGGGGTCAACAAAGGGAAATACAAGTAGTATACTTTTTCTTGCATAAGGATGCGCATGAAGCCAAGTTGGCGGGTGATGATGGGCTCACACATTGACCATTATACAAGCCCATCAATAACACTCTTATTTCCATTTTCACCCAAAAGACACATAATTTGTCCTTATTTTATTTATGATATGTTTTTTTGTATGATAATCACGAGTCAAGCAAGATTGTTTAATTCATTAGGTCATGTTTAAGGTTTCACTTGAGTTCTGGTATAACTAGTTTATTAACTCAACGGGATGATATGGAGGCCTTATGACAAACAAGCTTGAGACAAAGTAGGGATCCTCTTCTCTTTGAAGTTGACACTATCCAACAAAACCCTAGTTAGCTTAAAGATGCTTCGATCGAGTGGGATATTGAATCTGCTAAAGAGGAGTTAATCCTAGAAATATTTTGTGATTAAGGGGTGGGGGGGGACTAGTCCACCTATCAAGAGGGATGGTCCCTTATGTTAATGCATAAAAAATGAGTTTAGGGCTCAACCTCAAGGGGTTCAAGGATTTTTTTGTAATTTGTTTACACCTTACCAGAGCTCTTGAGCTAGTTATTTTTAGACTAAAAAATGTAAACTGTTTTTATATTAATTTGATGAAGAAATATTCATGTATAAAGGTTTAGTGCTTGATATGTTTAGGTTACCTTAGCACCTTGGGTAGGACCCACAAAATGGTGCTGCGAGGAACCTTTATGTATTTCTATTTCCTTGTATTTAATTTCTAATTTGTCACTTTTAATATTATGCTTACACATAAACTGTTCATGGTTAGGATTACTCATTTCCACTAGAAATGATTTGATCATGCAATTAATAATTATTTTGTATAAAAATTATATGCATGGATTTATTTGAGCTACATTGCTATTATTTTTCCTAAAGAAGGAATTTTTCCCATTCTTGTAGTTCATTTTGGCTTCCTATGCATGTTTCCTATAATGTTGTAGAGTTTCCTTTAAGATTGTGAGTGTTCATGTAGAAAAGTGTAGAATTGTCTTTTCGAACATATAACTTCTCACTTAGCAACGTATTTTTTCTTCATAATATAATGGTGATCTCAGACAATGGTGTTCTTAAGGGAAATAAGAGTTATTTATCTATTTTCTAAAAAATAGTTTAGTATGCTTTTATACAACTAATTAGACACAAATAATTTGTATTTATGGCTTAATCCTTAAATCGGATTAAGATGTAATAAGTAGAGTAAAGTTAAGTCTTAAAGACATTTTCTTTGGTTTTCTGCAATGGATATTATAATTGGTTTCCAATATTGGTAGATAGTATTAATTGTTTGCCTTCGTTAATGATTTTTTCCCTTTTTCTAAACACACAAGGTAAGATCTATGGTGCCAATTTTCCCAACCATCAGATATAACCTTACAGATAACCTAGTCACATAAGGAGAATGTCTTTCTCACATAATTCATAACATTTTCAAAGGTTTGTATGACACTAGGTTGATAATTAAAGTAGGAAGATGAAGTAAGGAAGTATTCTCATTGCATTTCTAAGGTCTATAAGGCCTAAAAAAATAGCCTAATATTTTACAAAATTTATTACCATACCCATGTAACTACAAAATAGGTCTAGAAATTCCTTTAGTTTGTGCACCATGGGCTTTGAGACATCATAAAAAATAAGTTTTCCATCAATGAAAAGTAAATGTAAAATAGTATATCTTGTTAGAAAGCCAAGATCCTTCCACCACCTTTCATAATTACTCCTTTATGAAGTCATAGAAATTGATAAAAAATTCTATGGGTAAATTACCATGTCTATGGCTCTTTTCTTTTTTATAAATAATATAGAGTTATAAGAAATTCTTCATTTCCCACCTCTACATTAGAAATTGATTGTCTTCTGATTCAATAAATTAGGGGAAGAAACTAGAGGGTTAGAGAATGGCGCCTATCATTGTGTGACTTTCCTCTTTAAATAGGGATTGATAATGATTAACCCCTTATAAGGACACGCTAGAAAAAGTTTCTACCCAATATCCATCCCCTCTATCAATTTTCTATACTGAGTTGGTGTTTCCCAAAAGTTTGCAAAATAGTGAGAAATTGTCATGTTGTTGTCTCCTAACTCAGGCTGGAGCACCCTAATTTTTAGGTGCCACTTCTTTTCTTTTTCCAAAGGATTTTTTTTCTCTTGTTTTCCAATTAGTAGAGCTTCTTCTTCTATGCACCTGTTAAATACCTAAATCTCCAAATAGAATATATTACTTAATGCTTCTTTGACCTCATGAGGTATGCTTTAATATTTGTCTCACTTTTTCTTTAACCATTGGATCACTAAGGACTTATCCTTTTTCAAGTTGAAAATAAATTACATAGTTTTATATATAGTTAAAGAGTTATTGTATGGGAACCATACATTTTCTAGCAATTGAATGAATCCTTCCTTCATGAGCCATTATGGGTTTATTTTAAAATATCTAGTAGGATTTTTTGACATAGGGACCACTTCCAACAGGACCATCCAATAGTTAGAATCACCTCCATATGAAAACGATATATGAAATTATAGGTTTTCTTCAAAGAAATATCTTGAAACAAAAAATCAATTAATTTTTTTAATCCAACTCTCTCTAGTTCTTTCATTTTTCGATGTTAAGGTGAATTTGGTTGTCTCTAGGTCCGAGAGGGTGACTTGGTATAGATTCCTAATAAGAGTTATTAAAAGAGACCACTTGGGTTTCTTGCCACTAAACCTTGGAAGCATCAAGAATGAAATTTAAATCACTTCCTAAAATTTTCTTCCCTTCCTCGATCCATGAATTGGACAAGGGATAATCCCAATACCAAGTGGTATTAATATGGGCCATAGATGTTCACGTAGTTAAACTCATTTACCAAATTGGGAGAGTTAATGGAGACTTCTATTCCTATTTCAAAATCCATGAATTACCAAGAGATTTTTTGTTTTTCTTTCTTCTAGTGAGTGACTATCCCTCCTAAGAAACCTAAACCATCCACAAAATTGAATCCTTTCCTTTTAATATTTTGAGAGACCTTTGAAATTCTTGTCCCATTTTCCCATAAGATCTTGTAGAAGAAGTAATGAGGTGTTATGAGTGTCTACTAACCTATTGAGGGTCAATTTTTATAATGGATTGAAAAAAGTTCTACAATTTCAGGTAGGGAAAATCATTATGTTACTACTTTAGGGTAAGATGCTTTAAGGGACACAATTAAAAATATTTTTCTATTTTTCCACTTTACACTTATGAGTTGGCTCACTTTTTTGTAATGGTGATGTAAGATTTTCTACCTAGCTTTAGGGTTTTTTATTTCAAATTTCTAAGGCCATATTTATCACATCCACTGAATGTACTAGAGCCTTTTTTACATGGTATAATGTTATATTTCAAAATCTCGAAGGAGAATAAAATTTGGTACCTTGTTTAGAGAGGTTGGTCATGGGAGGAGGTTATGGGTTGCATCGTTCTATAGGATTAGTCAAGGAATCTCCAAATCCTTCTAGGGGATGAGAGGAGAAGAATGGGGGATTAAGAATTGTAAGAGACAGAGAGAAAATTTTCTTGGGCACTTCTATTCCCATGCTCTAATTCTCCTTCCATGGTTCTAAATTTTAGAGTCATGTAAGATTGAATAAAAGGAAGGGAAGGTGCAGATATCTTACATGGGTATGATGAGATGTCTTGAGGAAGTATTTCTTTAGATATATCCCATTAATAAAACCCAAAAATTCATACTAAGTGGTCTGGTGATAGATGATATCTCATATTATAGGTTTGTAGGGAAGAGGTAGGACCTTTTTCCTATGTCATAGATGCATGTTCTTTGATAGGAGACTATAATTTCACACCTAGGAATTTTTGGAGATATCAAGGACATAATCCAAAACTAGATGCCCATTTTTGTCGCACCTTCCACACTTGAAAGGAAATCCTTCTTAGTCAATAATGTAATGAAATAAAGTGGAACCTTTCTTGATATTAATTGAATTTTCCAATCCTTTTGTTATGTCAAGATATATAATGATTCTAGCCATCCCAATGCATCTTATGTCTTGAAATTATTTTTCTACCTCATAATAAAGTTCCGAGGTATTACCAAAATTTAATAAAAACATCCTTAGATTAGAGAATAAATGGAAGGCCTAACATTCTAATAAAGATTGGGGTAAAATAAATTTGTGTTGATCTTGAATCAAATTCTAAGTGCCATTTTTTAATAAAGAGAGTATAATAGACTTCAGAATACAAAGTTTGTAATAGTTGTACACATATTTAGAGGCACAAAAGAACAAGCTACCCACCTTTTAATTAGAATCATTTTTCTTGGAAGTTAAAATGAAATAGTTTTGACCCATACAAATTTTTAGGGTTGTTTTTCCCATCCCATGGCTCAAGAATCTTCCAATTAATGAATAATTATAAAACTCTAAGATTTTATTTAACTTCATACTATACCCTTGGGAGAACATTGATATTGTCATATTTCTTCTTGTTTTACTTATTTATTTTGTTAGTTTTCACCTATCTTCCTAGTTCTATACTTCCTACTACATGAGCTTTATATTTAAAGAAGGAAAGAACAATTGTAAGACTATTAGTGAAAAATTCCCTAATAAAAATACATTTCTTCGAGCCCATATATCCATATTCACTGACCCTCACTCCACACCCTCTAATCATTATGTTGATGGGTATTTATCCCTAAATAACTATGTTTATATTATATTTCCTTTAGGATGGAAATAAAACTCCTTATTCCATGAAATCACTTTGTAATTGATCAATCTACAAGTGGCCCTTTGGATCATGGAATGAATCATTCTTATGTAGGTGGGAATTACATCTAAGGGTATCATGGTGGTTGTCACCACCTATTCATGTGAATTATTATATGGTACACAATTAGTGGTTATACATGATGTCATTCCTAGTGGGCTCTTGGTGTTAATTAGAATAACTTTTAAAGTGACACTAATGGGCTTGAGTAGGTGTTGATGGGTCTAGCATAAACTGGATGATCTATAGGTCACCTTATATATTCTAATGGGCCAAAGGGTCGATGATTTCCTCTTCTATGTAAAAATATAAGAGGAAAAAAATAAGATACTTATGCCAAATAAACCTAGAGATAAAAACACACTAGGTTTTAAGGAAACCATAGGTAGCTTGCCTCCTCAATACATGTCTGAAAATCCTCTCTCAATATTATATTAGAAAAATTTCAAGTCAACTACAACAATTTCTTATGTAGATCAAAATTTATTCATTGTAGAGTTTTGAATCCATCATAATGAAAATACACCATTAGACTAAATCAAAATTGAGCAATGATCTTAATCCACCACAATGATGTATTCTACAATTCTAAATTTAGTCATTGTAGCTATTTGAATTCGCTACACTGATTTGTTCAATAATTATACTCATGTTGAAATGGTGTACAAACTGATTATAATCACTTGGCATAAACCATACTAAAGAAAACTTGCAAAAATTTGAATATGCTTAGCAATCATATTCAAACAAATTTGAGGGCCTCATTTTATAGGTCGATTTGTGATCATACAAGTTGTAATCAAGAGAGGAGCATGGAATTTCCCACAAATACTATGTAAATTATTTTCATTTATCTCCCTCTATACCCTCAAACATCAAGAATGGATTAAAAGGAATTACTATACTAATATATATATTCACTAAATGATTGCTTATATAAAACCAAGTCCATAGAAGTTGAAAATCATAGTCCTTCTACTATACTATGAGATATATTCACTAAATTATTGTTTACATAAAACCCAATCCATAGAAGTTGAAAACCATAGTCCTTCGCTCATTTGTGTAAACCTTAGTCCACTTGACCATCCATTCCATCATTCCATTACATTCCATCTACAAAATACCTAGTCCATTTTCCGATTGACGCAAACCCTATCCCATCCAATCCACTCGAGCATCTTTGTCTTATTGATATAAATCTAACTATTGATCAACCTTCATGGTAAACATTATCAACCTAAAATAATAACCAAGTTTTGTGTAGAGTGATAATAAAGGTCTTCATCATTTTAAATTTTTTCCATGGAATTTCATCTAAGGACAGTTTAGAGTGTAACTTAACAATCTATGATCTGAGTTAGGATAATGATCATCTAAGATATGAAAATCAACAAAATTGGGTTATGTAATAACATATCCAATATAACATGGCCAACTGTACTATTCCTAAACCGATGAATACAAGTTATCATTTTATATTTTTTCCATTGTGTATTACACATCATTAGGTTTTCCAACTATAAAAATTGATAAATTCAATATTCAAAACATTTTCAAAAAAAAATTTAAACATTAGGCTTAGAATTATAAGTTGGTTAGTTTCTTATTCTAACTTTAAAGTACATTCACAAAATATTATTACCTTAGATTATTAGAATAATAGTCTCATATTTTAACTCATTATAAAAATAAAATAATATTTATAAATACAATATAACCAATTTTTAATATTAATAATATATATATATATGTGTGTGTGTGTGTGTGTGTGTGTGTGTGTGTGTGTGTGTGTGTGTGTGTGTGTATTTTAATTATCGCTGATTCGAATTTATGTAGGAACACAACAGAATACACATATAACCATAAATACAAAGATGCAGTGGAAATAAAACTTCATTTCATTAATATCAAAGAACTGAAATTTGCTTACAAACAGAATGGAAATAAATTAGCTAGGCTGCTGGTAGCGAATCTATGAGAAGAGATGTGGTGGCTACAGACCTATGAATTGTGTTACAATGAGGCTCAAGGGCCTATTTATTATTGAGAAATAGTGGAGAAATCTAAACGTCCAAAAACCTAACCCTAGGAGATGAAGCGCCAAAACTATGGGCCCTGTTTGAGTAAATTGGTGTTTCAACTTCCTGGGGATGTAACTTCGGCATACGATCTCTGTTTGACGCGTATGATACATCGTTAGAAAGATCTATCCGAGGAATACAACTATTTCCGCAAATATTAATTCTAGAACATAATCATATTTTCCAAACAAACGATGCCTAAAAAACGTCTTTTAGGGCCTCAAAATGGCTCCAGAAGTTCAAGACCCGAAAAACTGCTAAAAATAGTAAGTTGTGCCGAAACTGAAAAACTGAAAGAGACAATGGTGGGGCCCCAAGTGGAATATGTGGGTGGCCACCAATATCCACCTGGATCATTCCTCCCCACTTAGGAAGCAATGGTCCCCATTACGTTGAGTTCCTCCATGAGATGAGGAAACTTCTGCTGAACTTGGTCCCTGGTGAACCACTTGCCTTGGTGAAGGAGTTGGCCAGCTTTGACAACTTGATACAGTTGCATATTCTATTGGCGAGTGTTCTTGATTTGCATGTCCATGATACAATATGTGGTGGCCTGTTCCATGCAGTCTAGGTTTAACTCTTTTGGTGTGAGTTCTCTTGCAATGTCAGAGGTGTCCAGTAGAGGTGGGAAGTAGAGACGAAGGCAGTCTACATTGAATACTGGGTGCAAGCCAAGGAATGGTGGAACACTGAGCTCGAAGGCATTGTGCCCTACAACCTTAGTGATGGTGTACGACCCATATCGGAGCAGGAGAAGCTTGCGGTGGGGTCCAGTGAGCCGCTCCTTCTGCAAATGTAGCCACACTTTGTCACCCACCTGGAAGTTGTGTGGCACCCGATGTTGATCATGTTGTTGTTTGTACTTAGCATTGGCTCTATCCAATACTTCATGAACCTGTTGGTGGATGTGCTGAATGCACTCAATGAAGTTGTTCACTTTGTCAGCTTCAGACTGGACATGATTCGAATCGGCCAGAGTAGCCGCAAATGGCATGGCTACGTCAATGGGACATAGTGGCTGGAATCCCAAGCCTACCTGAAAGGGGTTGTGGTCGGTTGAGCTGTGGAGAGCCCGATTATAATTGTGTTGTACATAGGGGAGGCTCTCATCCCATGTGCGTGGATTATTTTAATTGTACATGCGTAGAATGTGTACAATCATCCTGTTGACGACCTCTGTCTGGCCATCAGTTTGGGGATGGAAAGCTGTGGACTTGGTGAGCTTGGTGTTCAACATTGACCAGAGGTTGGACCAAAATGTACTGAGGAACCTGCTATCGCAATCTGATATGATAGACTGTGGGATCCCAAAGTGAACCCATGCTCATTCAAAGAAGAGTTCAGCAGTGGCTTCTGCTGTGATATTATTCTTGCAGGCCACAATAATGGCCATCTTTGAGAATCTGTCGATGACCACGAAAACAAAGTCGTTTCCATGCTTAGTAGAAGGAAGGCCTGACATGTAATCCATGGAGATGGATTCCCAAGGTTGACTAGGGGTAGGTAGCGGAGTATAGAGCCCTTGATTCTTGATAGTCAGTTTGGCAATGGCGCAAGCAGTGCAGGATCTGATGTACTTCCCGACATCCTGTCGAAGGTTCAGCCAGTAGAAATACTTCTGCAGTACTGCCACTATTTTCTCGACCCCAAAATTCCCATCGACTCAACTGTAGTGCGCTTCCCATATCATCTTGGCACGCTCGCTTGAAGGAACACAAATGTGTCCCAGGTGACATAACAATGCATCTTGGAGGTGAAAATTTGGAACTTGCGTACCCTCCAAGAGTGCCTTGTATGTGTGGCTGAATTCTGGATCGCTCTTGCAGAGAAGTGGCCAATCAGAAGTCTCGTGCCCACAAGAGTTGAGAACTGTGGTTATGGCCATGATCGGTGGTAGACTGAGGCAGTCGGCAACATTATTGGTGCTACCCTTCTTGTACTTGATATTTAAATGAAATTGTTGTAGATATGTGGACCACTTCTTAAGGAGATCGTTCTGCAACTTCCCCTGTGTCTGTATGAACTGTAGGGGTCGGTGGTCTGTGTGGATGATTGTTTCCTTCCCCAAAATGTAATGCTTCCATTTTCGACAAGCCTCCACAATGGAATACATTTCTTTGTCATAAGTGGGATACTTGCGAACTGTGTCAAAAAATGTCTCACTGTGATATGCCACTGGATGCCCCTGTTGAGTAAGAACTGCCCCAATAGCATAGTCAGAGGCATATGTCTCGATCTCAAATGGTTGTTCAAAATCTGGTAATGTGAGCACTGGGGCAGAACAGAGGTGATGTTTTAATTCTAAGAACACCTTTTGTTGAGATTCCGACCAAAATAATTTTTCTTTAGCTCCTCTCTTAGTGACTTGACTCAAGGGCCAAGTGATATGAGAGAATCCCAACATGAACCTGCGGTAGAAATTAGCAAGACCCAGAAAGATGCGAAGCTCTGTTAGAGTGGTTGGGGCTGGCCAATCCTGAATGACTTGGATCTTGGCTGGATCCACATGCACCCCCCTTTCATCAATAATTTATCCCATATATTGAACCTGGGTCATGCCAAAAGTGCACTTCTCCAAATTGGCACACAACTTGTGTTGCCATAGTGTTTGGAGGACCTATCGGATGTGGTGGAGGTGCTCTTCCCAAGTCTAGCTGAAGATCAAAATGTCATCTAAGTACACCACTACAAATGAGTTGGTAAATGGATGCAAGATGTCATCCATCAGCCTCATGAATGTTGCGGGATCATTCGTCAACCCGAAAGGCATGACGAGCCATTCGAAAAGGCCCTCCTTGGCTTTGAAGGAAGTATTCCACATTTCAGAGGGTTCGATTGGTACCTGGTGATACCCATACTTCAAGTCGATCTTGTTGAAATACTTTTCCCCTTTGAGTTGGTCCATAAGGTCATCAATCCGTGGGTTCGGGTAACTATTCCAGACAGTGATCTTGTTCAGCACCCGATAGTCAATACAGAGTCTCCAAGTCCCATCCTTCTTCTATACCAACATGATCGGGCTCCCACAGGGTGATGAACTTGGCCGGATGTGACCTTTCTACAATAGCTCCTAAATCTGCCTCTTGATTTCACCATTCTCCAGAACAGAGCACCTATAGATCGGTCCATTGGGTAGCGGCACACCTGGGGTTAGGTCAATGGGGTGCTTGACCTGACAGTGCAGAGGCACCCTTGTGGGTGAGGTGAAGATGTCCCCGTACTCCTCCACAACCTTGTCCATTTGTTTTTGTCGTGCAGAGGAGCCATGTCTGGAGGTCATGGCCACAATATTCTTCTTGCCCTAGGGGCGGATCATTAGGAAAACAAATTCCCTGGTTTGGGAAATGAGCTTGCTGCATTGTTTTTCAGTAACCAAAGAGATAGTGGGAGGTGGTGGTACCTCTGGTATCCTGTACAACTTATTTCCCAAAGTAATAATAACAGCGCGAGGCCAGGACTCATACACAGCATGTCGCTTCCACAAGTATGGTTGGCCTAAAAATACATCAGAAACATCAATAGGAGCAATGTCACACAATACCTCATCCGTGAAGGGCTTGATGCTATAGGGAAGGCGACACTGCTGGCTAACGTGGAGATACCGTCCTTGGTGAAGCCACCCGATGGTGTATGGTTGTGGGTGCGTTGTGGTCGGCAAGCCCAACTGCTTCACGACATCTGCTGAAATGAGGTTCTTTTGGCTCCCATTGTCGACAATGAAATGGAGCGGGAAACCCTTTACCCACATCTAGGAGTGGAAAAGACTCTCTGCCTCCTCTGGATCTTCTGGTTCCTCCTTCTGGATCTTCGTAGTGGCAACAATGGCGTTGGGCTCTGCATCAATAATCTGCTTCCCTTTGTCATTCCCCTTGTCAGGTTCTGATTCTGAGTCGGAGCATGCATCTGATTTAGAAGCCCTCATCTTGGCCACCAGCGACTGCTTGGCTCGACACTCATTTGTGTTGTGAGTGGAGATCTTACGAAACTCACACCACTTTCCCATGTCCTTCTTTGGCTTTGTGGTGTTGTTCTTTGCTTGTGGCTTTGGTAGGTTGTCTTGGGCCATCATGCCTTGGCTTTGTCCTTTGGTTTGCGGTTTGGGGGCACCTTTCCCTTGTTTTTGATTCGCATATCCAAAGTCTCACTTCTTCTGTTTGAATTTCTGTTCAATCTTGGCAGCATACTGGTATACCGTACCAAGTGAGGAGATGTCGAGGAACTCCATTTCCTCCTAAATTTATCTGTGCAGACAACCGCGATACTTTAGCACCAAATGTTTCTCTAAATCTTTGATACCCAACTTTGTGCATAGGGTATGGAACAAATGTGTTAGCTCATGCACATCTTGATCCCTTTGTTGCCGCAATGTGGTCCATTGTATGTACTTGTCCTCATAGCTCCCCACGGGATAGTATTGTTCCTTGATGGAATCTTGGAAAGAATTACAAGTGGGTATGACTGAGAACAAAGAGGGTTCTATCTCGTCCTTTTTCTCACAGTAGGTTTCCCACCAGTCCTTGACATGGGGGATAGCTTTGAGGAGTGCAAAAATAATATTCTCCCGGGTCGGAAAAGTCATGAACTGAGAAATATCCTTCTAATAGATTCAACCATCTATCTACGACATTTGCATCTATTTGACCCTCAAATATGGGAATGTCAAAGTTTACTTGTACCTTAAAGGGAGTCGCGCCTCCAGAGTGGCTGTTGGATGCAGATGCGCCACTGGTGGGTAGTCGTTGAAGGATCTGGGCAAAGTTATCCATCATCGCGTTCCTTTGTTTTTCGAGGGCCTCCTCCAACAATATTTTGATAGGATATCCTGCTCCCTCATCTTTCTTTTCATCCCCCATGGGCGTCCATCGGGGTTTGCGGGGCTGATCTTGCAAAGGTTCCATCAGATTGAGCCCTAACTCCTTATACCTCGACCTTGTTGGGGACATGCAAAGAAGGATCAAGAAAAAGCAAACCGCTCTGATACCACTGATCTGGATTTATGCAGGAACACAACAGAATACACATATAACCATAAATACAAAGATGCAGTGGATATAACACTTCATTTCATTAATATCAAAGAACTGAAATTTTCTTACATATAGAATGGAAATAAACTAGCTAGGGTGTTGGTAGCGAATCTCTGAGAAGAGATGTGGAGGCTACAGACCTCTGAACTGTGTTAAAATGAGGCTCGAGGGCCTATTTATTATTTGGAAATAGTGGATAACTCTAAACGTCCAAAAACTTAACCCTAGGAGATGAAGTGCCAAAACTATGGGCCCCGTTTGGGTAAATTGGTGTTTCAACTTCTCGAGGACGTAACTTCTGCATACGATCTCTGTTTGACGCGTATGATACATCATTAGAAAGATCTATCCGAGGACTACAACTTTTGCTATAAATATTAATTCCAAAATGGAATCATATTTTCTAAATAAATGATGCCCAAAAAACGTCGTTTAGGGCCTAAAAACAGCTTCGGAAGTTCGGGACTCGCAAAACTGCTAAAAATAGTAAGTTGTGCCAAAACTAAAAAACTGAAAGAGACAATGGTGGGGCCCCAAGTGGAATAGGCGGGTGGCCACCAATATCCACCTGGATCAATAGCTAAGGTAAATATCAGATTAATGTATCGAGATATACATATTCTACCACCCTTTAGATTTGAAACTATAACCTCTTAAAAAGAAACACATATTCTTAACTATTAAACCTATACATATAAAATTTATATACTCATATTTAATAAATTTAAACCATAATCACAAAGCTTGACGAGGAGAATGCAATTTTATAAATGCACAACATTGATAGACTATGGAGCAATCCATCAACTACAATGTAACCTTGGTTGGATTAACTTGCCTTATTTAAGGGGGTTAACATGTACTAATTATGGAAGGGGAGATAAGGTTTATGGTAGATAAAAGAGAAATTGCTTTAAGTTTAGATTTTTTGTCTTTGTTTTTATTTTTATTTTTGAATATTTTGAATATATATATATATATATATATATATATATATAGAGAGAGAGAGAGAGAGAGAGAGAGAGAGAGAGAGAAATTGCTTTAAGTTTAGATTTTTTGTTTTTGTTTTTATTTTTATTTTTGAATATTTTTATATATATATATATATATATATATATATATATATATATATATTATTTTCAAATTTACTCTAAATATTTAAAATAAATATATATTAATAATGTCTTATTAAACTTTCTAATATATTACCAAAATCTATTTATATATATCAAAATAAGCTTCAAAATTAAATATAACAAGATTATTACTTTTAGGAAAGGTTTTTTTTAGAATTTGTTAGGAAAAATACTAAGAGGGGGTGAATCAGTATTTTAAAACTTTATTTATTTTTCTTATTATGATTTATGTAAATGACTATTCTGAAGTAAACTTGTGTATGTACACGACTTCTATGCATACAATTAGCGTATATCTAGTCAACTTATTTTTTAGTTAATTTAATATCTGTTTATCTTGAGCCAGTATGTCAATACTTCATCAACATTATATAAATAGTAACCATGTGCAATAAGACAAAATAAAAAATCACACCTAAGTAACACATATGAACACCATGATTTTTAGGTGGAAACCCAATGTGGGAGAAAACCACCATTGTTGTCGTCTTTGTCTTCTTTTTATTATGATGAAATAACTCTTACAATATCGTACTGGAACATACTCATACCAAAACATAGGCACCCACCTGCAGAAGGCTACAACCTTCCCTCATTCTCCAGCACCCACTTGAAGGGAGCTCCAACCCCCTGATTCAATACATCACAACTTGTAGGCCACATTTCATAAAATTTTCAGAATGGACCCACTACCACCATTTAAGCTCAAAATAAAATACCGATATTGAACCCAAACATTGCATCGACTCACTGAACCATCTGAAAACCCTAATCAATAGAATTTCATAATATATACGAGACTATCCTTTAGCATATCCGCGTGTATACACAACTTCCTTGAAGTATACTTGCGTACATATCTCAAAATACTAAACCCTGAAACTAAATCACTATCATTCTGAAATGAACTCTGAGTCACACACAGATCCCTTGAATCATTCTAAAATAATCATAAAACCATCACACATATTCAATCACATACAAGTAGTAGCATCATCACTCTTCAATATATCAATCCACAATCAATTCAACTTCAATCATCACAGTTAAACCAAGATCATCAAGTAAGACTTCATTGAAAAACAGCAGTAAACTCAACAAGACCAATTAAATGGATAACATATCATATTCAGGAAAACCCTAGGATATATGCACTTCCCATAAAGCACTTTCGTGTGTACGTGCTCCCTTTAGTAATCAAACCCGCGTACAGATCTATCCAAACTGCATAATCGACATGTGACTTACCAGAATGAGACCTGCATATGCACACACCTTTCAGTTATCAAAACCGTGTATGCACGTGCCTTTCAGTTATCAAACTTGCGTATGCACACGACTTTCAGAAACCTACATACATATATGAAATTATTGACTTATACCTTCATTGCACATCAGACCTTCATAAAATAACCCATATCTTTGCATACGTAATAAAACATGCGCCAAAAATTAATATCACAAGCCAAACCAATCCATACATAAATGATCAATGCTTAGTCATTTCAGATCCATTGAATCTGATCCATCATCATATTCCTGGGTGCAAACTTATTCCAGATAAAAAAAAAACCCGTACCATGCACACTTTCTTCAGATTGAACTATTCATGAAATACCCATCACTTGCACACAACAACACTTTGATCTTCATATCCTTATATAGTTTAGGAATTATCCAATACCACAGGTCAAATCCATAGTAAGGTTGATGGTATTCTTGGATGGGATCAAATATCTGTTTACATGCTCATTACTATGGGCTAATACCATGGTAAAGATCCTTGGTATATAGGATACCATAGTGCAGAAACTATACACACTTTCTCTTCTTCATACCTGCGTGTGTACACGACTTTGATTCACTAAACTCGCGTGTATTTCTCAAAGCATCACCTTCATCATTCCTCTGTCTTTGAACTGTTATGCCTTTGTCCAAACTCTCTGTCATTATGTTGACATATTCTTTGAGTAGGTTGTCATCAAGGACAACGCATCAAGTACGTTTCCATCAAGGACAACACATTATTCATAATGAAAAAATCCTCCCCCTTTGGACTTGATGGAAACCACTTTGGTGTTTGGTCACCAAAACCTGTAGATACCTGTAAAACACATCAAGTTAAGCACCAATATTTTCAAACACCAAGTTACTCTCCCCCTTTGACATCAAGGGAAAAAGGCTAACCAATGTTGAGTGAGGGCTAATTTGTCCTTTGTTGATATGAGCATTGTAGATCTGATCTGTTGAGAATGAACATTGTATACGGACCATGCTCCCCCTAAGCACATCTTGAATTCTCTGAAGATATACATAAAGGTAACTAGACATGACCTTTCCTATCACCAATGACTCATATTTACTATTATACATTTGACTCATCATTACATAAAATCATCAACATAGGATTGACTTTGACCTCAATAGTCCATACATAAATGAATATGAAAATGAGTACATCATAGATCTCTACATGAATTTTACATCAAGTGAAATATATGACAATTATAACCAAGACAAAAGACCTCAAATAGTGAGGTATCAAGACCAAGATCAACCACTATATGTAGGATCTTGTATCTGACAACAACACATACATGAGTATCTTGAACAACAATATCAACAATAAGATTCATTATGTACCAAAACATTCGTAAGCAAATATAATTCTGGAATTACAAATGCTCCCCCTAAACTTGTGCCAACAGTTTATTCATACATCAGATATCTCATCAAAGAAAATTCATCAAAGAAACATTATCAAACTATAATCAACCAATTCGAGAATCAACAAGAAAAATAAGATCTTTTCTTAAGCTTGTTCTTTCATCATAGCAAAACATACATGATTTTTTAAATCAGAACTTGCGTATATACACGAATTTTCTTCATAGGATCCGCGTACATAAATTAAAGTACTGAAATTTCACGACTATATCTCCCCCTGATCCTATATTGTTTGTGCATGTTCACTGTGACTATACCAGATGCATTGTCAATAATTAAAATGGATATCAAAACAACCATGGGAATCATCACCAAGAAAAAATATACATTTCTCCCTTTAAACTTGAAGGATTGATTAGAATAATTAACAGAGTGATGAAGCAGAGACCACTCCCAATTTCTGTCTAAGATATTAAAATGCATCATGTGGAAGATGCTTTGTAAACGTATCAACAACTTGTTCTTTTGAGGGAACATATTCCAGTTTTACCTTTTGTTCAAGCACCCTTTATCTTAGAAAATGATATTTAATTGGAATATGCTTGGTCTTGGAGTGCATAACAAGATTTTTCGAAATACTAATGGCACTTGTATTATCACATAGAATGGAAATTGGTGGAGAACAAATGATTTGAATAACTTGAAATGTTTGCATCATCCAGAGAAGTTGTGTGTGTTAGACTCCTATACCAATAGGTTTCATTTTTCATGATTGTCTTGATTGAACTACGGAATATGTTCAAACCTTCTTTCTTGAGCAAAGGTGTTCCATATTCTTGAAAAACCAAAAAAGTCAAAAAATTTAAAAAATGTAAAGAGGGTATACCCTAAAAGAAAAATCAAAGGGTAAGAAAAATAAAATGGTCAAAAAAGTGAAAGAAATGAACCCCAAACAAAAAATAGACCAAGGAAAGTGTGCAAATCCAAATGCCACTACTATTTCATTTTTTTGTAATAAAGCAATTGTGTGCAGCTTGTCAAACTTTTGCCACAATTCATGAATAAGTCAAACTGTTTAAACTTGGCTTATTCATATTTCAATTTCATGTTATAGAATAGAGAATAAATATCTGACCAAACAGATTAATCTTGGCAGATAAGTAGATAGGTAGAGTGAATAAAAGGTGCTCAACAGCTTAATCTGAGCCCTTGGATGTAATAAGGGTAGAATTAGATAGATTTGCCTTGTAAAAAGAAAAGATTGATAAGGGTTTGCAAGTCTAAATGCACCCTAATAAAGAAGAGAAAATGGTAGTGTCAAGTAAATAGGGTAGGTAGATGGTTGCAAATTTTTTATCTGATGAATGATGCTGCTACATGTTTTTGATCCTTTAATTTCATCACAAAAACTGAGGCAGGAAATACACTGGAAAATCACAGCAAGCAAAGTCAAAAATCATTAACCTCCCTCATCATTTCCCCCTTAAAATTTTTACTAATTTCCCCCAAAAGTACTAAGGTATTTGGAGATCAAAAGGGCTCAAGGCATTTCCTTGACTTTTGGAGGGACCGGACCCTCGGCCTAATGATCAAAAAGACCTAAGTACTTGAGATAATTCATCATTATAATCCATCATCTTTAACCTTTTCCTAAGTAAAATCTCTTTTGGTTTAGGAAAATTATGCAAAATTCCATAAAAATCCCTCCAAATAACTTACTATTCTAAGTTTAAGTGTTGAAGATGAGATATTGCAATTTACTTCAGAAATTGTCACTTTCTTAGATATGCAAAGTTTTTTGAGTTCCCTTGTCCCTTTGTCATATTTACATCTAACTCTATTTACTAAATCCCTGGTGAAATTCCTTATCCTAAGTATAATAACTCCTTTTATATAAATATCCGAAAAAACCCTCTATTATAAAGTTTAGCCAAAGTATTTATTCCCCCGTGCATTCAAATAAAAACCCATTATACAAGCCCTTTGGTTAAAATATAGCGTAATACATTAGTCCCGCCCCTATGATAAATTAAATACATTGATTAATTTGTCATATAATAAAAATATCGAAATAAACGTTTAAACATATAATCCTATATGTTTAATACAAAAAGGATAAAAGCTCGAAGTTTTGTTTTTAAACCAAAACCTTGGAAAAATCCCATGCCAACGTGGCTCATCCACCTGGCATCCCACCCGACATTTTAACTTTAATACCCGCGCCCAACAAAACCCCGCCACGACTTCGTTTTCCATTATATGATGGGATTAATTAGTTATCTGAACTAATTAATAGCCTTCCACTCACCAATCAAAAGCCTTCCGGGGTGATAGATTAAACTTTAATTGTTTTAAAAAACCCGACGGGCCCACACCTTAATCCTCCGCTTATTCCCCGTCATTTCAACCGTCCGATCACTTTTCCAAAGATCAACGCTCCCTATCAATCCCGCTACCCATCCCTTGTCAGCATTTTAACGAGCGGGGGATTGGTGGTATTGGAACTGTTCACCTGCCACGCGTCCATCGCTCAATGGAATCGCTCCCCCCGCGACTAATACCACCTTCGTCCAAAAGCGGTGCGGGGACTTACCACTTACCGCCCGGCCCCTCCACACGTCAGCCCGTACATTGATGACGTCACTCCTCGAAAAACTAAAAAACCCTTTTAACTTGTAAATAAAGCCAATTTTCATGTTTTTTCCGTTATTTTCATTATTAAACGCGACTGTGCTCTCTGCTACGGTTTTCGAATTTTCATTGAAATCCACTGTTCCATTCAATTTCGCTCCATAAATCCGCCAGACCTGCGTTCAAGCGTCCTCCTGCTACTGCCTGTTACCTGTTAAGAACCAGCTTTCTTCCAAGAACAGGTATTTATCCTATTCCGCCCCGAAACTGCAAGTAAAACTCTGTTTTCTTTGTTTTTCGCTGAATTAGTGATTAAAACTCATCACCGAGATCTTCCCCAGAGGTTTTAAAACTGTGCAATTGCTCCCTGAACCTACAATTGTGCCAATTTCCTTCAGTAAGATCAAAATCACGCCCGGCCTGTGAAGAAAACCAGAAACCTCCGTTTTGAATCCACAAGAACCAAAATGGAGGCCCCGACAGCTTTGAATATAACTCCACTGAATGCCCCTCACCGTGAATTGGAATATTTACCTTTGGTAGATAAAGATTTCCAAATTAAAGACTTGCATTTTGATGAAATTCCCCTATTGAGTTATTGTCGCTGCAGAGACGAATACTCAAAGGGGCAAGATCTCATTGGGTTGTGGGAATCCAATCTCCCAAGGTATCTCATCCCTTCAGTCATTTTTTTCCCAGAAATCATCCACTATTGCCATTCAAACTATGATCCCACTCAAAGGGCTGTAATGGCTCCTGATCAGAGTGTTCTGTTTCCCATTACTCCCCAGGCTATCAATGCAATGCTACACTTTGAACCAGACCAAGAACTAGCACCGTTGTCTATGGAAGAATTGATTGAGAAGACTAGGCAATTAACCCCATAAAAGCTAAAATCCATGTGCCAGAATTTCATGTTGCCTGAACATCAACCTAAGGGGTCTCCTCCCTATGGTTTTTATTATTTCAATAAATTGGGAAGGCTCATCATAAATATGATATCTTTTGTCTTGGGATTCAATACCAATGAATATGTGGATGAAATAACACTGGTTTTACTATCTATCTTTACTCCTGGGCAGCCTCCTGAAGTTAAATATGACTTTGCCTCTTTCATAGCCAATAAGATCCATGATCAGTTCATGAGGCTAGATGATGAGAAAGTTTTCAAATATTCCTCAGCTATTTATCATCTCATTATCTTCTATCAGTCAGAAAAGTTCCCTTTCCCTGTTAAAAAGCTTGATGCCAAGGGAAACCCCAGGTCAGTCATATTTTGGTCCCCCATAATTCATTCTTCCTCTGATTCTCCCTATTCCTACACTGAGTTCATTGATCAGTTTGTATATCCTGCAACAACTTTGTTAACAGGAACCCCTCCCCCAAGGTTCAGTAATGAAATAAAAAAGACCTTGCAACTTTCAAGGACTTATAAAGTTGGAGATTGGTATTTGTATCAAAACCATACAGTCATCAGAATTTATGGATGTGAATTACATCCATTCAAGTTACCAAGATATGTGCCCATGAGGATTTTTGCCTTGGAATATTTCAGGCAAATGAATAATTCAGATGTGATACATTTTTGTAGTGTGAAGAAGAAATCCCAACTAAGGATAAAAATTCAATTAGGTCCTTTCATCTGCAACTCTAGGGAGGCCGAGAGAGAGGCAGAAAATATATTACAAAGCAAGTTCCAAAGAACTTTCCGTTGGGTTCCTTATGACCCATTTGGTTTTATTTGTGAAAAGAGATTAAATAACTAGAACAATATGCCAATCAAGAGAATGGGTTGAAGGAACACATGTTGAGGAAGAAAGTGAAGCTGATAAAATGAACAAAATTATGAAAGATCTCGAGAAGAAGTATGACCTAGAATCTTGTGGTCAAGTGCAGGTACCCCAAATTGGCACTTCTTCAGCAGTAACTCTACAACAGACATTACAGGAAAGCAGTTCATCAGTTGCAGCAGAACCAAAGGGCAAAGGAAAGGAACCTGAAATCCAGGTCATTGAAACTTTGGTCATGGCAGAGAAACCACAAACTTCCAAAGCACCTGAACAATCACAGGTTTCTCCCACTCAGGTAAATCATCCACAAGTTCCATAGTTACAAACTCCATCAAATGTGGAAATAGGAAAGAAAAGGCAAGTTCCAGATACCACACCTCCTAAAGAGCCTTCAGGAATACATCAAGCTAAAAAACATAAATCAGATCCACTTCTAGATGTGGAAATCATAGATGAAGTGTTTGATGATGGGAGGGAAGACAGTCAACTAACTGGCACAGTTAGTGAAACAAACACATGACAGAAAGGAAAAGCTTTACAAAAGCAATTGAGTACTGAGGTATCCTCTTTCAGACCACCAAAAACAGATACAGGGGATATAAAAAGAACCTTCATTAATATAAAGGCCAAGAATGATCCATTAAGAATGAAGGTATATGATCAATATTTGAAAATGGCTCCCCATAATCAAGAAAGGCTAATGTCAGCATTTGACATATCACAAGGAAAAATGATAATGAGCCACTTCAAGTCAAAGGTGCCAAAACCCATTACTACAGCTGACTACATCAGAACAAATTTTGAAGTTCTCGCAAAGGACATTCATCCTCTGGACCAGATAGAGCTACACAGACAAACTGGGGAAATGGTTTATTCCACTCTTACCAATAAAGCCATGGCAGCTCTAACACTGCAAGATTCTTTGAATAACACAAGCGCCCAATTGCAAATTGAGAAGGCCTCTTCTCAGGCCAAAGATAATAGAATAAAGTCTCTAGAAGACATAATCATTGGCTTGGGTCACAACCCCAAAGACATTAAAAGTATTGAGGCATTAATAAAGAAGAAAGATGATGACATAGCTGCACTGAGAAAGAAGCTAAAATTGCCAGCCTCAAGGCACCCTCAGACCCAAGAAGTTCTAAAAGGGAATTCACAGGAAGAAATAATGGAGTTGCTCCTAAATATGACTGAGTGACTAAGTGAAACGGAGAAGGAATTGGAACAAGCTTTGCAGGAACAGGAAACTATCAGGCAGACATCAACCACAGGTACTACAACAACAGGTCAGCAAACACAGCCAGCCCAGGTAAACACTTCTGGTTTAAGTTCTGATGAATTGATAAAGCCAATGGAAAGTTTACAACTAAGGGTCACAGAACTTCAAACCACAAAATTGCAATTAGTAAAATTGGAAGAGAAATATGATACATCTAAAAAGACAGTTGCTGATAACACCAGGGAAATAAAAAGATTAGAAAAATTGGTTCAGGCTTTGGAAAAAGATCTATCATTGGAAAAGCCTTTAAAGGAAATAAATGGAATTCTTTGGGGTAATATCATTGAGTTAATAAAGGGTATTTGTCCCTCTATTCAAGCTATTTTTGAACAAAATGATTTAGTTAAAATAGCCCAAGAAGAAATATACAGGACAAGAAATGAATTAAGAGGCAGGCCTGAGCAGGCCAATCAACTTATTCAATTTTTGAACACCCTAACAAAGCAACAGCTTGCAGTGTTAGGGATTGAGGATAAGACCGGTACAGTTTTGGAAATAAAGAGAGTTTTCATCAAAAGAACTTTCATGCAGAATTTAGAAAGGAAGTGCACAAATATTTTGGTTGATATCAATATTTTCAGAGAAAAATTTCAAGCTTTGTTGGACAGTGGGTTACCAAGTCCTATGCTCTCAGAGGATCAAATAATGGACTTGGAAACCTATGTAAAGAAAATAAATGCTCATGCTCAAAATACAGCTGCTTGTTCTACTAGTTTGCCAGAATCAACATTACCAACAGGGAGAAATATCTATGATAGAGTGAGGAATTTATTTCATCTTGGACATGAAATAAAGTATCTGTTTCCTAATGAGCCCACATTTTACAAACTCACAGAAGCAGATGAGACATTGAGAAAACTCAAAAGGACTATGATACCAGACGATCAATGGTGGAGAGACTTATTGGAAATTCTATGAAAATTATCTTCAGCATGAGAATTTTATCTTTTACTATTATGTGAAAGGTAAAAATGAGCACAGATGAAAGAGTATCAGTTGAACAGGTTAAAGAGTATCCGTAAAGACAAAGAGTGTCAAACAAGCTAAAAAATTACTCCAAGGGAGAGCACCGAGCCCTATTTCAGCACTTACCTCCAGCACATCCACAAAGAAAGGAAACAGCACATCAGCAGTTACCTATTATTCTATCCACGAGACCATTTGTCTCCTGTTTATTTGTAAATTATGCCTTAGTCACCCTAGATTATTGGCTAGGATAGTGTGAGATATTTTCAATTATTTTGTGTATAAATAAACCCTCAAAGAGAGTATTGAGGGTGGATTCTATTACTCTGTTGTAACATTGAGATTTTCAGAATAAAAGCATTTTGGAGAAATTTATTCGTGGCTTACTGGATGACGATTTGAAGTACAGGACTTTTTGCAGGATTCATGTGTTGGACTGCAGTTCAATAAGTCTTTCTACCCTTTGTCTTAAGTTTTTATCAGTTTATAATATCATTATGTCCATTTCTGAATAATTTACATAAAGGATTGAATCAAAATTTACTTAATTGTACTCTGATTTCAGATGTGATTGTTCTTAATGTTTTCCTCTAAATTGGTTATAAGCATGAATTCTTAAATGCTCTTTCTTTGCTAATTTAAACATTGTTGATTACTATAATAAAGAATTCTTCATTTCTCTTTGTTTGTAGTCATCTCATTTCTTTCTTTTGAACATGGTGAAAGATTCTTAGCTGCCTTTCATCCCTTCAAAATCATCCCATCCACTCTAAATTTTTAAGGATTGTTCTCTGTCTAGCTATCTTGTCCTGTAAAGCCATCTTGTGCGTAGAATAGAAATCCAGTAAAGCCATCCTTTGACTCCATAGCCCAATGGACTGAAAACCCTCAACCTTGCCCTTAGTTTGTGGATTCCACCATTTTCCAAAACAAACTCTTGGATCTATAACTAGCCTAAAACCTTCTAAGAACAAAGATAAATTATAAAGAGAGAGCCCTCTCTGGATGCAGATTGGCTAGATTCTGCATCTAAAGGTTGGTTTGTGGTTACCTCGGGTATACTTTCCTCTTACACAACTTCTAGGAAAACCTGAGTGATAACATAGTGGCGACCATACTGGGGATCTGAATCATTTTATTGATATTATTTTTTGATTTATAAGCTATAGACAGAGTCTGAAGATCATCCAGGTAGCCTTTGAAATTGCTTTTGCTCTGCAATTGCAAAAGTAAATAAATGCTGCTTCAGTCTATCTCTGATTTAGCTTATATACTGAACCTTAGTTTCAAAATTTTCAATCAGATTCTCTAGTTTAACAGATCTTTGAGAAAATTTTAAATCACACATCATTATTTCTTGAAGAATTTGTAGAAGTTGTATTTATTATTTCAATTAAAATCAAAAAATCTAAAAACACATAGTCTAGGAAAACTGGCTTCAGAAAGGATTCGACATACTAGGTCAAATCCTGACCCCAATCCACCACCAATATTTGAAAATCCAAATCTGATTCCTAGGATTCTTAGAAGACAAGGAAGTCAAGAAAGTTCTGAAAGAGGAAGTCAGGAAAGTTTAGGAAGTTCTAGACCACTTTCTAGATCTGCATCTTGTCCTGTGAAAATTATATATATTGATGACATTCCTTTTGATGCACGATTTGAAACATCTTTATTTGTGAACTTCTCTGAGACCGAATTGTCCAGATTAGTTCCAGATCCATTGTTCTTTGAAGATTTGCAATACAGATTTGTTTCACATCATCTTGACAGAAAATTACAGAACTCTATTAAATCTGAACAAACCTTTGAAGAAAATTAAAATATCTTTGTAATTACTGAAGCATCTCCAAGTTCAGTTACTTTTTCTCAAGCTTTTCAAACACCTGTCACCCCTTCTACTCCTCCATTTCCTCCTACCAGACCATCAACTCCTGTCATCCCACTATATCTTCCAATGGCCAATCGATACGCCCCTTTACAGTTACCAGCCAACCCTCCTGCTTTGCCCCAAGATTACCAAAGTAAGATCACACCTTTTGATGGATCAGGTACTTACACAGCACAACAACACACCAAAAGGATGACTGATTACTTTGAGTTCTATGAAATTGACACTGATAATGTCCGAATGAGAATTTTCGTTCAGAGTCTTACTGGAGAAGTTAGGACATGGTTTAGGGCCCTTGCCCCAGATAGTATTGCTGATTTACCAGCTTTATATAGGGCATTTTTGAACAGATGGGAGAAGAAAAAGGATCCTCTTCAGATCCTGTCAGAATTTGAAAAATTAAGAAGAAGACCTAACGAAACAGTACAAGATTACATCATTAGATTCAATGAAGCATATAACGCTGTTCCTCAAAATCTAAGACCCCCACCTGACTCTGTGTTGGTTAAATTTCCAGACGGTTTTGATTCTGATATAGCTTATTCCCTCAGGGAAAGAGCTCCTCAAACATTAGAGGAAATGCAAAGCATAGTGGTAAGTGTAGAGACAAATCTGATAGAAAAACGAGCCAGAGCAAGAGCAGAAAGAAGAATGCCTCTGAATGAAGAACCTTTAGCTTTTGAAAAGAAGCTGGATGCAATCATTAAAGGTATGGAAAGATTAGGAGACAGAGTAGAGACCATTGAAAGAAAATATTCTACTGATAATCAGAATGTTGCAAGAAACCCAAACTTTAGGAGGAATCTGAATCAAAATAGTGGAAAGAATGTCCCTGACCAAAACATTAGACCACCTTTCCAAGAAAACTTTGTTGAAGGTTCAACTTCTGAAGAACCTACAGAGGATGTAGAAATAAACAATGTAACTGGTGACACAAATGAACCAGAAGTCTTCCTATCCCAGGATGATCAAGAGAATCACATCCTTGAAACATTCCAAACTCATTCAGGTGAGACTTTTGATTTTAAGGAAGGCTATGACACAGCAATTTACGAGGTCCATAAACAGTACAACTTGAGAAGTAGACGAATTGATGTGCCAGAGAATAGCAAACAGAAAACTGCAAAACAAAATGTCAAAGGTAAAACTAGCATTCCTCCTGTACAAAACATTTCCCCTGTACAAATTTTGTCTAGAATAAATCCCAACCCTTCGAATCCAATAATTGAAGATGTCTCTGACAGCCAACCAAATAACAAACAACAGTCTAATACTTTTCCTCCTATAGGAAATGTAGAAGAATCAGTAGAGGTTAGTCCAGAAACATCTTCAAAACAAAACTTCATTCATGAAAAAGAGAAAAACATTGAAGACCCAAAAAACAGAGAAAACCCAACTGTGCAAAACACTAAAACTCAAACAAAAAAACCTTTTAATCTAGAGGCTGAAATAGGCAAACTCAAGATAGTTGTTCCTTTATCAGAATTGGCTAAACATGAGCTCTATAGAAGTCAAATTACCAAGTCCTTAAATATTAACATTACTGGATTGGATGATTCAGTAAATATTCTTGATGATCAACCCAAACTTCTTTTTGGCCCCGAGGTAAATGGCAAACCAGAAAGTGGAGGAACTCCTCCATTTTATGTAAGCCTGAATGTTCATGATAAGATACTCCATAATGCAATGCTTGATTCTGGAGCATCTCACAATTTGATGCCAAAAGCAGTAATGGAAAGATTGAATCTAGATATTACCAGATCGTACAAAGATTTGTTTTCATTTGATTCGAGTTAGGTAAAATGTTTAGGTTTGATTAAAGATTTGTGTGTAACTTTGGTACAATACCCTGCTAAGTCTGTCTTAATGGACATAGTAGTTGCTGATATTCCACCTAAATATGGTATGTTATTGTCTAGATCTTGGGGTGCTAAACTTGGAGGGTCTATTCAACTAGACATGTCATATGCAACTATTTCAGTATTCGGTCAGCCTAAAAGATTATATAGAGAAACCCTGATGAAGTACTTAGTCAGTAGCCATGAGAAGCCTGAAAACTTCCCTGTTTACTCTATACATTCTGATATGGATTCTTTTATTTTATACAATGCTGAGTTGGATCTCCCTACTGAAATAGAAGCTCCAGAATTGGAAACCATAAACAAAACCACTGTTAAAATTGAAGAAATCTCTGAAAACAAAGAAACACCAGATGATCAAGAAATACCCGAAGAAACTAAACAACTAGCTCCTGTCAAGAAACACTTTAAAACAATTGATGAAGATTATGAACATGAAATTCTATGGCATTTAGAGTTTGATGGCTCAGTAAACAGACTAGGGGCAGGAGCTGGGATTTGGTTACATAATGTTGAGAATAATCATGCAGAGGGTCATGCTTATAGGTTTAATTTCAAATGCACTAACAACATGGCAGAGTACGAAGCTCTTTTATTAGGGCTTAAACATGTCAAGAAGTTAGGAGCTATTAGGGTATCAATCATAGGAGATTCCGAACTAATTATTCAACAGATTAAAGGAGAATGTTCAACAAAAGATATGAGACTAAAACAATACAGAGAGACAGTTGTAGATATTCTCAACACATTTTTACAAGCTCAACTTGCCAAGATTCCCAAGAAACAAAATTTGCATGCTCACAGCCTCGCCATGTTTGCTAGCACATGCAAGTTACCTTTTGACCCTAATCATCATTTTTCAGCTGAGATTAGACATAGGCCTGCTATACCAGACAATCTTTTGAATTGGCAAGTATTTGTTAATAACAATCAAATCAATAATTTTTTGACACTTCAAAATGAGTTTTCTAACTGTAATATAGATGAAGACATAACTATTGATGAATTTGATCAAGAAAAAGAACAAAAAATAGAAATTTCAAGAGAAAATGCAATTCATATACTGCACCCAACCACATTCACAGAAAAAGACATCCAGAATCTGAAAAACATGGAATCTGATGAGATCATAGAAGATGAGACAGAAATCATTAATTTAAAAGATAATCATTTGCCCAAAGGATTAACTCCTTTGGAAGATCTGTTTGACTCAAATGATATTCCATTTAGACCTAAAATGGAACCTGTTAAGGCTGATATGGAAGAATGCAACTTAGGGACCCCAGAAAATCCTAAAATGGTTAAGTTGTCCAAATCTCTTCCACAAGATCAAAAGGTCAAATATATTGAACTATTGAGAAAATTCCAGGATGTTTTTGCCTGGAGTTATGAAGATCTGAAATCTTATGATACATCCATCATTCAACACACTATGCCTTTGAAGCCAGATCAGAAACCTTTCAAACAAAAGCTTAGAAGAATAAATCATGTTTTATTACCTTCAATTGAAAAGGAAATCAAAAGAATGTTTGAAGCAGGGATTATAGCTCCTATCAAATTCTCAGAATGGGTTTCTAACCTAGTACCAACTAGGAAGAAGACAGGAGAAATTAGACTGTGTGTTGATCTAAGAAATTTGAATAAATTTTCTTTAAAAGATAACTATCCTTTACCAAAAATGGATCATATTCTTCAAAGGGTAGTAGGATCTTCTAGGATATCTCTATTGGATGGATTTTCAGGGTACAACCAGATTCTGGTTCATTCTGATGATCAGGATAAAACAACATTTACAACACCATGGGGTACGTTTAAATATGTAAAAATGCCATTTGGGCTCAAGAATGCAGGAGCTACATTTCAAAGAGCAATGGATATTGCTTTTGCTAAAGAAATACATGATTTTCTGGTTATTTATCTAGATGATTTAACTGTTTTTTCTAAAACAGATCAAGAACATTTAGATCATTTAAGGCAAGTATTTATAAAGTGCAGAAAATATGGAATTTCTTTAAACCCAAAAAAGTCATTATTTGGTTTGGAAGAAGGAAAGCTCTTAGGGCACATCATTTATAAAGATGGCATTAGGATTGATCCAGAAAGAATACAAGCAATTTTATAGATACCTCATCCTAGAAACATAAAAGAGTTGCAAGCATTCATAGGAAAAATTAATTTCTTGAGAAGATTTATTTCTAGTTTAGCTGAATTACTTAGATTGCTCACTAACATGCTGAGGAAAGATTCAAGCATTGACTGGACTGTAGAAGCCAAACAATCATTTGAGGAAATTAAAATGGCTTTAACAAGGACACCAGTCCTTACCAGTCCCAAATTTGACAGAGATTTTATTATTTTTTCATTTGCTTCTGAACATACAGTTGCAGCTGTTTTACTTCAAAAAGATGACCAAGGGTGTGAAAAACCAATAGCATTTTTTAGTAAAGCACTTAGGGATGCATCTCTAAAATACAATATTATGGAAAAACAGGCTTTTGCATTGGTAAAAGAAATTAAAGATTTTAGGGTTTACATATTATATTCTCATGTGATAGCTTATGTGCCTAATGCTGTAGTTAAAGATATTTTGACCCAAGATGGCATTGAAGGTAAAAGAGGTAAGTGGATAGCTACCATTTTAGAATATGATATTGAGATTAAACCAACAAAACTCATAAAAGGTCAAGGATTGGCACAACTCATGACTGAAACTAATTGCCAAGCCTTAGACATTAACGAACTGGATGACAATCAGGAGATGGCGACTCCACAGATCAGTCAAGATTTCTTAGATTCACCCTGGTACACTGATATCATTCATGTTTTATTAAACCTGCAAGCTCCTCCAGGGTTGTCCAGAACGAAAAGAAGATTTTTAAAAATGACATCTTTGAAATATTGTATTTTAGATAGCACTCTATTTTGGAAAAATCATGAAGGAATCTTGTTGAATTGTTTATTAAAAGATGAAACTGATAAATTTCTTAATGAATTTCATGCAGGGGATTTTGGAGGACATCTCTACTGGAAATCAACTGCAGACAAAATATTAAGGGCTGGTTTTTACTGGCCAACTTTATTTTCTGATGTTAAGAAATTTGTAACAACTTGTCACAAATGTCAGATATTTGAGGGTAAAAGAAAGTTGTTACCTTTGCCTTTAAAACCAATTTCCACAGAAAGACCTTTTCAACAATGGGGATTAGATTTTATTGGAGAAATTCATCCCCCTTCTTCAGGACAACACAGATGGATTTTAACTGCCACAGACTACTTCGCTAAATGGATTGAAGCTATCCCATGCAGACAGTCCAATGATTCTGTGATTATAGGGTTTTTAGAAACCAACATACTTTCAAGATTTGGCTGTCCAAAAAAATTATAACAGATAATGTTGTTGCATTTAAGTCAAAGAAAATGATTAGTTTCTGTAGTAAATATCATAATACTTTAGGCCATTCAACAGCTTATTACCCTCAGGGTAATGGACTAGCAGAATCCTCCAATAAAAGCCTTATCAATATCATCAAAATGTTATTGGAAGAAAACAAAAAGAATTGGCACAAGAAACTGACCAATGCATTGTGGGAAGACAGACTTACAACTAAGAAATCAATTGGGACTAGTCCATATGAGTTAGTTTATGGCCTTGAAGCAAGATTCCCATCATCTTTAGGAATTCCTGTTATGAAATTACTTCAGGAGGCTCAAGTGGAGCCAAATGATATTCAAAGAAGAATTAATCAAACAATCCACCTGCAACAAACCAGGGAAGAGGTATACCAAAGATCACAAGTCTTGCAGGAAAAGCTAAAGAAAATGTTTGATAAAAGGACTAAAGCAGAAGATTTTCAATTAGGTGATAAAGTCCTAAGATGGGATTCTAGAAGAGAAGAAAAAGGGAAACATGGAAAATTTGATTTTTTGTGGAAAGGGCCTTACATTATTCATGCATTGCAGGGAAACAATACATACTTTTTGAAAGATATGGACAATTCAGAAGTTGAAGAAGGACCAGTTAATGGTCGAATGCTCAAGCATTATTTTGATCCCATTTACTAGAAAATTTTGATTTTTCTAACTTGTACATAATATATCCTTTTTTTTAATGCAGTTTGGATTGGATGGTGACTTCTTGAAGTTGAAGCCCAAAGTGAAGGCCCTAAGCTTCAAAAGTTTCACTATCATATGTAAAATAAAAGCTACCAGGAGAAGGAGATTACATAATTCAGTTTGAAGACATGTTTAGGCATCTGACCTGCTGTTCTTGACTTTTCACAAGGAAAAGCCATCCCCAAGTGGAGCCAGTGTTAGACTCCTATACCAATAGGTTTCATTTTTCATGATTGTCTTGATTGAACTACGGAATATGTTCAAACCTTCTTTCTTGAGCAAAGGTGTTCCATATTCTTGAAAAACCAAAAAAGTCAAAAAATTTAAAAAATATAAAGAGGGTATACCCTAAAAGAAAAATCAAAGGGTAAGCAAAATAAAATGGTCAAAAAGTGAAAGAAATGAACCCCAAACAAAAAATAGACCAAGGAAAGTGTGCAAATCCAAATACCACTACTATAAAGCAATTGTGTGCAGCTTGTCAAACTTTTGCCACAATTCATGAATAGTCAAACTGTTTAAACTTGACTTATTCATATTTCAATTTCATGTTGTAGATTAGAGAATAAATATCTGACCAAACAGTTTAATCTTGGCAGATAAGTAGATAGGTAGAGTTAATAAAAGGTGCTCAATAGTTTAATCTGAGCCCTTGGATGTAATAAGGGTAGAAATAGATAGATTTGTCATGTAAAAAGAAAAGATTGATAAGGGTTTGCAAGTCTAAATGCACCCTAATAAAGAAGAGAAAATGGTAGTGTCAAGTAGATAGGGTAGGTAGATGGTTGCAAAGTTTTTATCTGATGAATGATGCTGCTACATGTTTTTGATCCTTTACTTTCATCACAAAAACTGAGGCAGGAAATACACTGGAAAATCACAGCAAGCAAAGTCAAAAATCATTAACCTCCCTCATCATTTCCCCCTTAAAAGTTTTACTAATTTCCCCCAAAAGTACTAAGGTATTTGGAGATCAAAAGGGCTCAAGGCATTTCCTTGACTTTTGGAGGGACCGGACCCTCGGCCTAATGATCAAAAAGACCTAAGTACTTGAGATAATTCATCATTATAATCCATCATCTTTAACCTTTTCCTAAGTAAAATCTCTTTTGGCTTAGGAAAATTATGCAAAATTCCATAAAAATCCCTCCAAATAACTTACTATTCTAAGTTTAAGTGTTGAAGATGAGATATTGCAATTTACTTCAGAAATTGTCACTTTCTTAGATATGCAAAGTTTTTTGAGTTCCCTTGTCCCTTTGTCATATTTACATCTAACTCTATTTACTAAATCCCTGGTGAAATTCCTTATCCTAAGTATAATAACTCCTTTTATATAAATATCCGAAAAAACCCTCTATTATAAAGTTTAGCCAAAGTATTTATTCCCCCGTGCATTCAAATAAAAACCCATTATACAAGCCCTTTGGTTAAAATATAGCGTAATACATTAGTCCCGCCCCTATGATAAATTAAATACATTGATTAATTTGTCATATAATAAAAATATCGAAATAAACGTTTAAACATATAATCCTATATGTTTAATACAAAAAGGATAAAAGCTCGAAGTTTTGTTTTTAAACCAAAACCTTGGAAAAATCCCATGCCAACGTGGCTCATCCACCTGGCATCCCACCCGACATTTTAACTTTAATACCCGCGCCCAACAAAACCCCGCCACGACTTCGTTTTCCATTATATGATGGGATTAATTAGTTATCTGAACTAATTAATAGCCTTCCACTCACCAATCAAAAGCCTTCCGGGGTGATAGATTAAACTTTAATTGTTTTAAAAAACCCGACGGGCCCACACCTTAATCCTCCGCTTATTCCCCGTCATTTCAACCGTTCGATCACTCTGCCAAAGATCAACGCTCCCTATCAATCCCGCTACCCATCCCTTGTCAGCATTTTAACGAGCGGGGGATTGGTGGTATTGGAACTGTTCACCTGCCACGCGTCCATCGCTCAATGGAATCGCTCCCCCCGCGACTAATACCACCTTCGTCCAAAAGCGGTGCGGGGACTTACCACTTACCGCCCGGCCCCTCCACACGTCAGCCTGTACATTGATGATGTCACTCCTTGAAAAACTAAAAAACCCTTTTAACTTGTAAATAAAGCCAATTTTCATGTTTTTTCCGTTATTTTCGTTATTAAACGCGACTGTGCTCTCTGCTACGGTTTTCGAATTTTCATTGAAATCCACTGTTCCATTCAATTTCGCTCCATAAATCCGCCAGACCTGCGTTCAAGCGTCCTCCTGTTACCGCCTGTTACCTGTTAAGAACCAGCTTTCTTCCAAGAACAGGTATTTATCCTATTCCGCCCCGAACTGCAAGTAAAACTCTGTTTTCTTCGTTTTTCGCTGAATTAGTGATTAAAACTCATCACTGAGATCTTCCCCAGAGGTTTTAAAACTGTGCAATTGCTCCCTGAACCTACAATTGTGCCAATTTCCTTCAGTAAGATCAAAATCACGCCCGGCCTGTGAAGAAAACCAGAAACCTCCGTTTTGAATCCACGAGAACCAAAATGGAGGCCCCGACAGCTTTGAATATAACTCCACTGAATGCCCCTCACCGTGAATTGGAATATTTACCTTTGGTAGATAAAGATTTCCAAATTAAAGACTTGCATTTTGATGAAAGTCCCCTTTTGAGTTATTGTCGCTGCAGAGACGAATACTCAAAGGGGCAAGATCTCATTGGGTTGTGGGAATCATATCTCCCAAGGTATCTCATCCCTTCAGTCATTTTTTTCCCAGAAATCATCCACTATTGCCATTCAAACTATGATCCCACTCAAAGGGCTGTAATAGCTCCTGATCAGAGTGTTCTGTTTCCCATTACTCCCCAGGCTATCAATGCAATGCTACACTTTGAACCAGACCAAGAACTAGCACCGTTGTCTATGGAAGAATTGATTAAGAAGACTAGGCAATTAACCCCAGAAAAGCTAAAATCCATGTGCCAGAATTTCATGTTGCCTGAACATCAACCTAAGGGGTCTCCTCCCTATGGTTTTTATTATTTCAATAAATTGGGAAGGCTCATCATAAATATGATATCTTTTGTCTTGGGATTCAATACCAATGAATATGTGGATGAAATAACACTGGTTTTACTATCTATCTTTACTCCTGGGCAGCCTCCTGAAGTTAAATATGACTTTGCCTCTTTCATAGCCAATAAGATCCATGATCAGTTCATGAGGCTAGATGATGAGAAAGTTTTCAAATATTCCTCAGTTATTTATCATCTCATTATCTTCTATCAATCAGAAAAGTTCCCTTTCCCTGTTAAAAATTTTGATGCCAAGGGAAACCCCAGGTCAGTCATATTTTGGTCTCCCATAATTCATTCTTCCTCTGATTCTCCCTATTCCTACACCGAGTTCATTGATCAGTTTGTATATCCTGCAACAACTTTGTTAACAGGAATCCCTCCCCCAAGGCTCAGTAATGAAATAAAAAAGACCTTGCAACTTTCAAGGACTTATAAAGTTGGAGATTGGTATTTGTATCAAAACCATACAGTCATCAGAATTTATGGATGTGAATTACATCCATTCAAGTTACCAAGATATGTGCCCATGAGGATTTTTTCCTTGGAATATTTCAGGCAAATGAATAATTCAGATGTGATCCATTTTTGTAGTGTGAAGAAGAAAGCCCAACTAAGGATCAAAAGTCAATTAGGTCCTTTCATCTGCAACTCTAGGGAGGCCGAGAGAGAGGCAGAAAATATATTACAAAGCAAGTTCCAAAGAACTTTCCGTTGGGTTCCTTATGACCCATTTGGTTTTATTTGTGAAAAGAGATTAAAGAACAAATCATCCTCTTATATACACCACAAGATTCCTGAACTAGAACAATATGCCAATCAAGATGAATGTGTTGAAGGAACACTTGTTGAGGAAGAAAGTGAAGCTGATAAAATGAACAAAATTATGAAAGATCTCGAGAAGAAGTATGACCTAGAATCTTGTGGTCAAGTGCAGGTACCCCAAATTGGCACTTCTTCAGCAGTAACTCTACAACAGACATTACAGGAAAGCAGTTCATCAGTTGCAGCAGAACCAAAGGGCAAAGGAAAGGAACATGAAATCCAGGTCATTGAAACTTTGGTCATGGCAGAGAAACCACAAACTTCCAAAGCACCTGAACAATCACAGGTTTCTCCCACTCAGGTAAATCATCCACAAGTTCCAGAGTTACAAACTCCATCAAATGTGGAAATAGGAAAGAAAAGGAAAGTTCCAGATACCACACCTCCTAAAGAGCCTTCAGGAATACATCAAGCTAAAAAACATAAATCAGATCCACTTCCAGATGTGGAAATCATAGATGAAGTGTTTGATGGTGGGAGGGAAGACAGTCAACTAACTGGCACAGTTAGTGAAACAAACACAGGACAGAAAGGAAAAGCTTTACAAAAGCAATTGAGTACTGAGGTATCCTCTTTCAGACCACCAAAAACAGATACAGGGGATATAAAAAGAACCTTCATTAATATAAAGGCCAAGAATGATCCATTAAGAATGAAGGTATATGATCAATATTTGAAAATGGCTCCCCATAATCAAGAAAGGCTAATGTTAGCATTTGACATATCACAAGGCAAAATGATAATGAGCCACTTCAAGTCAAAGGTGCCAAAACCCATTACTGCAGTTGACTACATCAGAAAAAATTTTGAAGTTCTCGCAAAGGACACTCATCCTCTGGACCAGATAGAGCTACACAGACAAACTGGGGAAATGGTTTATTCCACTCTTACCAATAAAGCCATGGCAACTCTAACACTGCAAGATTCTTTGAATAACACAAGCGCCCAATTGCAAATTGAGAAGGCCTCTTCTCAGGCCAAAGATAATAGAATAAAGTCTCTAGAAGACATAATCATCAGCTTGGGTCACAACCCCAAAGATATTAAAAGCATTGAGGCACTAATAAAGAAGAAAGATGATGACATAGCTGCACTGAGAAAGCAGCTAAAATTGCCAGCCTCAAGGCACCCTCAGACCCAAGAAGTTCTAAAGGGGAATTCACAGGAAGAAATAATGGAGTTGCTCCTAAATATGACTGAGCGACTAAGTGAAATGGAGAAGGAATTGGAACAAGCTTTGCAGGAACAGGAAACTATCAGGCAGACATCAACCACAGGTACTACAACAACAGGTCAGCAAACACAGCCAGCCCAGGTAAACACTTCTGGTTTAAGTTCTGATGAATTAATAAAGCAAATGGAAATTTTACAACTAAGGGTCACAGAACTTCAAACCACAAAATTGCAATTAGTAAAATTGGAAGAGAAATATGATACATCTAAGAAGACAGTTGCTGGCAACACCAGGGAAATAAAAAGGTTAGAAAAATTGGTTCAGGCTTTGGAAAAATACCTTACATTGGAAAGACCTTTAAAGGAAATAAATAAAATTCTTTGGGGTAATATCATTGAGTTAATAAAGGGTATTTGGCCCTCTATTCAAGCAATTTTTGAACAGAATGATTTAGTTAAAATAGCTCAAGAAGAAATAAACAGAACCAGGAATGAATTAAGAGGAAGGCCTGAACAGGCCAATCAGCTTATTCAATTTTTGAACACCCAGACAAAGCAACAGCTTGCTAAATTAGGGATTGAAGACAGGACCGACACAGTTTTGGAAATTAAGAGAGTTTTCATCAAAAGAACTTTAATGCAGAATTTAGAGAGGAAGTGCTCTGATATTTTGGTTGATATCAATATTTTCAGAGAGAAATTTCAAGCTTTGTTGGACAGTGGGTTGCCAAGTCCTATGCTCTCAGAAGATCAAATAATGGACTTGGAAACCTACGTAAAGAAAATAAATGCTCATGCTCAAAATACAGCTGCTTGTTCTACCAGCTTGCCAGAATCGACATTACCAACTGGGAGAAGTATCTATGATAGAGTGAGGAATTTATTTCATCTGGAACATGAAATAAAGTATCTGTTTCCTAATGAGCCTACCTTTTATAAACTCACAGAAGCAGATGAAACATTGAGGAAACTTAGAAGGACTATGATTCCAGACGATTCATGGTGGAGAGACTTATTGGAAATTCTATAAAAAGTTATCTTCAGGATAATAATTTTATCTTTACTATCAGGTAAATGATAAAAAAGAGCACAGATGAAAGAGTATCAGTGACACAGGTTAAAGAGTATCCGTAAAGACAAAGAGTGTCAAACAAGCAAAGAAATTACTCGGGGAGAGCAGAGCCTGTTGGCACTTACCTCAGCCACATCCACAAAGAAGAGCTAGCACATCATCAGTTACTTATTATTCTATCCACGAGACCATTTGTCTTATGTTTATTTGTAAATTACTCCTTAGTCACCCTAGATTATTGGCTAGGTTAGTATGATATTTTTTCAAGTATTTCTTGTATAAATAAACCCTCAAAGAGAGTATTGAGGGTGGATTCTATTACTTTGTTGTAACATTGAGATTTTCGGAATAAAATCATTTTGGAGAAATTTATTCGTGGCTTACTGGATGACGATTTGAAGCTTCAGGACTTTTTGCAGGATTCATGTGTTGAGTTACTTGATTCAATAGAATCTTTCACACTGTCTTAAGTTTTTTATCAGTTTATAATATCATTATTTCCATTTCTGAATAATTTACATAAAGGATTGAATCAGAATTTACTTAATTGTACTCTGATTTTAGATGTGATTGTTCTTAATGTTTGCCTCTGAATTAGTTATAAGCATGAATTCTTAAATTCTCTTGCTTTGCTAATATAAACATTGATGATTACTATAATAAAGAATTCTTCATTGCTCTTTGTTTGTAGTCATCTCATTTCTGTTTTTTGAACATGGTGAAAGATTCTTAGCTGCCTTTCATCCCTTCAAAATCATCCCATCCACTTTAAATTCTAAGAATTGTTCTCTGTCTAGCTATCTTGCCCTGTAAAGCCATCTTGTGCGTAGAATAGAAATCCAGTAAAGCTATCCTTTGACTCATAGCCCAATGTGAGAAAGCCCTCAACCTTGCCCTTAGTTTGTGGATTCCACCATTTTTCAAAACAAACTCTTGGATCTATAACTAGCCTAAAACCTTCTAAGAACAAAGATAAATTATAAAGAGAGAGCCCTCTCTGGATGCAGATTGGCTAGATTCTGCATCTGAAGGTTGGTTTGTGGTTACCTCGGGTATACTTTTCTCTTACACAACTTCTAGGAAAACCTGAGTGATAACAGTGTGCAAATATGAAACAACAACATATTTTTCTTTTGCAATAGATAAACGAATGGAGATTTATTTTTTGCTGGACCATGATACCAAGTAGGGCCCCATGTAGAATTATCCTCCACTAGTTTTTTTTTTTGTCATCAACATTACCTGCCCAATCCGCATCTGTGTAAGCATGAAGAGTAAGATCTGCATCTTTATAATCCATAAACCAAAGTCTTGAGTGCCTTGTAGATATTTGAATATTATTTTGACTGCCTAAGGATGAGTTTATTTTGGATTGACTTGGAATCATCCAACAATCCCAACTTCATGCATGATATTTGGTCTTGTGCTTGTAAGATAAAGTAGGCTTCCAATCATGGATCAGTATTCTAGTTAGTTGATTGTGGGAGAATCGTCATGCGAACTGATGCTACATCCTATCGCCATTGGCGTGCATACCGGTTTACAGTCTTCCATCCCATATTTATTCAAAAGCTACTTTAGGTACTTTGTTTGAGAGAGAAAGATGGCATTCTTTGTTTTTTATACTTGTAAACCAAGAAAGTATGTTAGTCCACCAATTAAGGACATTTAAAATTCTTGTTGTGTGACAAAAGAAAACCTTTGACTCATGCACTCTTCATTGCTGCCAAAGATGATTTCATCCATGTAAATAACAACAATTAAAATTTTACCATCATCTATCTTTATGTATAGGTTGTTGTCTATAGACCCCTTACTGAAGCCTTATTGTTGAAGATACTTGTCAAGGAAATAATACCATGTACGAGGGGCTTGTTTTAGCCCATATAATGCCTTCTTGAGTTTGAAAACAAGTTTTTCATCATTTCCTAGAATGAACCCTTCAAGTTGTTCAATATGGACTTATTCTTCTAGTTCCCCATTTAAAAATTCAGATTTAACATCCATTTGATAGACTTTGAAATGATGAAAGATTGAAAAGGCAAGAAACATTCTTATGGCTTCAAGCCTGGCTACAGGTGTAAGTGTTTCTTCAAAGTCTATTCCTTCTTGTTGATCATAGCCTTTGCAAACAAGTATTACTTTATTTATAATTTCTTCTCCATTCTTGTTCAATTTATTTTTAAATAACCATTTTTTCCCAATAAAATTCTTATCATGAGGTCTTGGTACTAATTCCCATGTATGATTATTTTCTATTTGGTCAAGTTTTTCATTCATAACCTTAGCCCAACATTCATCTTTGCTTGCTTGATTTATATTTTGTGGTTAAATTGTGGATATTAAGGCTATATAACTAGGAGTTCCAACTGTTGGGTATGTGTTATATTCTTTCCACGACTAGCCCCACCCACTATACGTTGTCTTCGGACCACGGCGGGGGGGTCCACGGGGCGCGGTGCCCGGCGGGGTACTTTGGTGTGCGGACCCACTCATAGGCGGACCCACCCATGTTTTGTGCATGCGTTTGCACATGGTTTTGGGGTACGATGGTTTTCGGCCCCTAGTATTTTGTAGATCCGGTCAAGGGAACTACGGTTATGTTCTAATCCAGGGTTAATGGATTGGGATTTATGTATGCTTCGGCATGTATATATATGTGTTGTAACACTAAAAGGAATATAATGAAAAATCAAGCTGGTCGTCCCGATTTGGGATCCGGGGAAAATCTCTGTGTTTATCTGTTTTATGTTTTATGCTCTTGCTATTGTTTATTTTCTATTATAAGATTCATGGGTAGATAATTTCTGTTCAGGGTTAAAACCTACATTTGGTATCAGAGTTGTTTCGGCTTCAAGGGGACGCCTTTTCCACTGAGGGTTTTTTGCTCGGGCCTAAGGTAGACCCTGTTTAGTGGGAGATCTGCGGGATCAATTCTTGCGGTGAAATAAGATGGCGAGCGGCGGAAAGATAGAGATCGAGAAATTTAATGGTCAGAGTTTTGAGTTATGGAAGCTCAAGATGGAGGATATGCTAGTGGATAAAGATCAGTGGATCGCGATAGATCCGGGTACGAAACCAACGGCAATGTCAGATGAAGACTGGAAGAAACTGGATCGGAAGGCTAAGAGCACAATATGGTTGTGTGTCTCAGATTCAGTATTGTTGAATGTATCTGGGGAAGCTACGACAAAGAATTTGTGGGAAAAACTTGGGAATTTGTACCAATCTAAGTCTCACATTAGATCTGGTGTTCTGCGAAAAGATGTATAACTTGGATGAAGGATGGAGTAGATGGAGACTCGGTGGCTGAGCATTTGAATGCGCCTTCAATACTGTGGTAAGCCAGCTATCATCTATTGATATTAAAATCTCAGATGAAGATAAGTGCATCAGTTTGTTGTGTTCTCTACCAGACTCGTGGGATAGTCTAGTTATTGCAATAGGTAGTAATACAACTACCTTGAATTTTGATGACATTGTCTCAGCCTTGCTGTCGGAGGAAATGAGATGGAGAAATATGGAGGGCCAGAATGGAGATGCCTTATCTGTACGACGAAGGTCACAAAACAGAAACAAGAATAAGGGAATAAGGTTTTGAGTGGGAGATCTAAATCTAGAGGGAGATCTAAATCTCCTGGAAAGTTTGTAAAGGTGTGCTGGAAATGCGGAAAGGAAGGGCACTCCAAAAAGGACTGCAGATCTAAAGCTCCTGAGAAAGGAAAGGGATCTGATGATGCTCCTTCTGCAGAGGCAAAAACCACCTCGGATGAAGGTGGGGATGTGTATTTGGCTTCTTCTTCAAATACACATGTAGATCATGAGTCATGGTTGATTGACTCAGGTTCATCCTTTCACTTCACTCCCCATAGGGAGTGGTTCTGCGAGTATGAGAAATATGATGGTGGTGATGTCTTCCTAGGGGATGATAGGAAGGCTAGAATCGTCGGACGTGGAAAGGTCAAGTTGAAGTTGCAAGGTGGAAGGATTAGAACACTTCCTGGTGTTCTGCATATTCCTGCATTGGCCAGAAATATGATTTCTGTAAGCAAGATGGATGATGCAGGTGTAAAAACAGTGTTCAAGAAAGATGCCTACAAGATGGTTCGGGGAGCACTGGTATTAATGCGGGGAGTTCGGACTGGAACTCTGTACAAGCTACAAGGTAGCATTGTTATTGATGGGTGTAACAGTTCTATGGTTCCTGAAAGTGGAGCGGAAAGCCTAGCTGTCTCTGGAGAAAAGAACATGCTATGGCATCAAAGGCTTGGACATATTGGAGAGAAGGGCCTTCGGATACTGCATAGAAATGGTATGGTAGAAGGTATGTCTAATTTCTCTCTGGATTTAGATTTCTGTGAACATTGTGTATATGGGAAGCAGAATCGGGTGAGTTTTCCTTCTGGTGCTAAGAGGGCGAACAAGATATTAGAACTTGTGCACAGTGATGTGTTTGGACCTGTGTCAGTTCCATCAGTGGGAAAGTCTATGTACTATGTTTCATTCATAGATGACTTCTCAAGGAATACATGGATATATTTATTGAGGAAGAAATCTGAAGTCTTTGACAAATTTAAAGAATTTAAGGCTCTGGTGGAAAACCAGACAGAGAAGAAGATAAAGGCGCTGAGGACAGATAATGGTGGGGAGTTCTGCAAGAAGGAATTTGAAGAGTTCTGTAAGAAGTGTGGTATAGCACGACAGAAGACTACTCCATACACACCTCATCAAAATGGAGTTGCAGAAAGAATGAATAGAACACTGATGGAAAAGGCAAGAAGCATGCTCAGTGGTACCGGGTTAGGACAAGAATTCTGGGCAGAGGCAGTGGAGACTGCATGTTACTTAGTTAACAGATCACCTTCATCGGCGTTGGAGGATAAGACCCCACATGAGGTATGGACTGGTAAGAAACCCTCTATTTCACATCTAAAGGTATTTGGATGTGATGCATATGTACATGTTCCAAAGGAGAAAAGGACCAAATTGGATAATAAATCTGAAAGGTGCATCTTTATTGGGTATAAGGATGGTTTAAAGGGTTACAAGCTTTGGAACCCAAAAACAAGGAAGGTTGTGTACAGTCGAGATGTGGTGTTTAGAGAGGTGAAAAATGTTGTTACACATGAATTCCTACCAAAGGAACCTGAGAAGATAGAGTTTGAGCTAAAGGAGGATGAATCAGACTCTACAACAGAAGAAGACTTAGAAGAGGAAGAGCCACAAACTCCAGCTTTGAGAAGATCATCTCGGGAAAGAAGACAACCAGAAAGGTATAGTCCATCTGCTTTCTATTCAAATTTTGCCTTAAATATAACTGATGATGATCCCAGAACTGTCAGGGAGGCAGTAGATTTAGAGGATGGAAAACTCTGGAAGGAGGCCATGGTTGATGAAATGGCATCCTTGCACAAAAATGAGGCATGAAAAGTGAGAAGTACCTACTCCTGGTAGGGCTTCAGGCGTGCGCCATTCACCCATCCTGGAAGAACAGTGCCGTCCAGTTGTGCCAATCGAACGGCTCCTGAGTCGCGGATCTCGATGACAAAGTACGGTCCCAGCCAATGCATCTGGAGCTTGCCTGGAAACGTTTGGAACCGGCTGTCGTATCAGAGAACTTTGCCGCCAACTTGGAAAGATTTAGTTTTGATGTGGCGGTCGTGCCATGCTTTCTGTCTGGCCTTCTGAACCTTCTGGTGGAATTCCGCAAGAAATCGGGCCTCATCCAGCTCCTGTAGCTCCTGGAGGCATTCCCTCAGTGACGCCTCTTCTGAGAAGTGAAGGGACGTTGCGATCAAAAGGCTGGGTACGGTGAACTCGGCGGGAATTACAGCTTCACGGCCATACACCAGCTGGAATGGCGTCTGGTTGGTCAACCGTTTTACCGTGGTCCGGTAAGCCCATAATGTCGCTGGTAGCCGCTCATCCCAATCATCCCGCTGAGTGTTGCAAATTTTTGTCAAGCCCTTTTCAAGAATCTTATTGAAGGCTTCCACCGTACCATTGGCCTGCGGGTGGTATGGGTTGCTTTTATGATGCTGAATCATAAACATGTCCAGTAGCGACTTGACCGTGGCATTAATGAAATGCGTACCCTGATCGCTGGTTAAGCTCCGTGGGCAGCCAAAGCGGCTGATGATGTGTTCAAAGATGAACCGAGCAGCGGTCTCTACCGAGCAGTCGCGTACCGCTGCTGCCTCAGCCCACCGTGTGAGGTAATCCATCGCGGTAATGATGTACCGGGCTTTGGAATGGCGAGCGATTGGTGCGATGGGGCCTACGAAATCAACAGCCCACTTCTCAAATGGCCGCAACACATGCACCGGGTGTAGCGGAAGCTCGTCCCTGTGCGAAGGCCTTCCCGTCCTCTGGCACACGTCGCAACGTTTCACATAGGCCTTACAGTCTGCATGTACCGTCAGCCACCATAGGCCAGCGTGAAGCACCTTCCTTGCGGTGGGTTTAGCACCCACATGTCCTCCCGCAACACCGTTGTGACATTCCCACATCACTGCTTCCCGCTCGTGGTCAAGAACACACCTGCGCAACACCTCATCCAGGCCCAGTTTGTACAGCTATCCTGCGATCAATTGATAGTCGGCCGCCTGGACAACCAAGTGGCGTTTCTGAAGAGGGGTGTAATCCTCAGGGCACTGTCCCGTGGTCAGATACGTGGCAATGTCAGCCAGGTAGTCTGGTACTGCTTCAACTCGGAATAGGTCAGCATCCGGGAGCTGATCGTCCAACGGACCTTCATTCTCTCCCGTCTCCAGTCTGGATAAGTGATTGGGACCAACGTTCAACCTGCCAGGCTTGACAATCACCTCAAACGTGAACTGTTGAAAAAGTAGAAGCCATCGACAGATTCTTCCCTCCAACACCGGCTTATTGACCAGATATTTCAATGCTGAATGGTCCGTGAAAAATGTAAATTTGCCGCCCAGAAGGTAGTGGCGGAACTTCTGAAGAGAGTACACCATCGCCAACGCCTCTCGCTCGGTCGTGGTGTAATTCTTCTCCGCATTCGATAACCGTCGGCTGGCAAAGTATACGGGGTGGTCAACTGTCGTTTCCCCGGGTTGCGCCAATACAGCGCCAAGTGCAATCCCGGACGCATCAATGTGCACATGGAACTGCTTATCCCAGTTGGGATGAACAAGTATGGGTGCCGTCGCCAACTTCTCCTTCAATGTGTCGAGTGCCTTCCTGCACTCTGTCGTCCACTCAAATGCTTCTGACTTCCACAACAGTTTCTCCAAAGGGGCAGTGATTTTGGCATAATTGCGGATAAACCGCCTGTAGTATCCTGTGTGCCCGAGCAGTGCCCGCAACTGCTTCACGTTCTCGGGGGCCTCCATGTGGACGATGACCGCGACCTTGGCAGGATCAACGCAGACCCCTTGCTTGCACACCACGTGACCCAAGAGTGTGCCGAATGGTACTGCAAAAATACATTTCTTCAAGTTCAGGGAAATCTGCAGCTGGCGACAACGGTCGAACATAACACGCAACAGGGAGGCGTGTTTCTTCAGCAGGCTGTAAACAGTCCAATCATCCATATAGACTTCCAGGAACTTGTGAATGTACTCCCGGAAGGCAGTAATGACAATCCGGGAAAACACAGTCGGGGCGTTCTTCAGACCAAACGGCATAACGTGGTATGCGAATGATCCCCACTCAGTGGTGAATGTCGTCTTTGCTTTGTCTTCCTCGGCGATGCACACCTGATGGTAGCCCGAAAACCCATCAGTGAAGGAATAAGCTTCGTTTCCCGCGACATGATCTAGAACTTCGTCGCTGAAGGGAGTGGGAAACGGATCGTGAATACAAGCATTATTCAAACTCCGATAATCTACGTAGACACGGATTTCCGCTTTGTCCTTCTTGTTCTGGATGACAATGGAACTTACCCACTCAGCTTCTTCTACTGGAAAGATGAGACCCGCAGCCAGCATCTTGTCGATCTCCATCTTGACCTTCTCTTTGATACGTGGATTCAACCAGTAGGGTCGGTGCTTCACCGGCCTGGCTCCTGGTTTCAGTGTGATGCGCATCTCGCCCAAATCCCCTTTGATCCCCTTCAGGTCCGCAACTGATGACGGAAATAAATATTCATACTCCCGGAGGAGGCTGAAAATTTCTCTTGTCGTCTCCTCGTCCCAGTAATCTCCCACCGTTGCCAGCTTAGGTTTCTCCTCCGTTCCAATGTTCAGCTTCTTTGTCTTTAGGGGCTGCAAATGGACTCCTTCTGTCGTCGGCTCGTCGCGGATGCTCCGCTCGCCCTCCTTTTCGTCAAAATAGAGATGCCTAAGGTCCTCCAAACTATCATCCTCCGGATCGCCGTCAATTCGTTGGCAAACCAATTCGCGCTTGACCCCGGAGCGTGACGCCACCGGGCCCTCATCAGGCTCAGGATGGCGGAAAAACAGAACCTCCTTGACGGCTTGTAGGGCCTGAGATTCCTGCGCTGTCTCCCCTTCGAACGAGAAGCTCTGGACGAACTTTTCCGCGACTGCTTGCCAGGAGCAGGTTCCCCGTTTCCGCTCTTCCTCTAGGTACCAGGCCTAGGGAATTGTGCCCAGGGAGTGGACAAACCTGTGGACCCACAACTCCTCAGGATACCTTGCGCTACGCCACTGTTCCTCGCACGCCCGCAAATGCCGTCGCGGGTCGGAAGCTCCATGATGTTTAAGTGTAATGCAGGGCCCTTTATCCTCTTTGAAGCGTGCCCGTAGAGCATCTGCCACACGCTCCCATCGCAACAGAGTGTTGCGGTGATTGTTCCACCATCGTCCCGATGTTGACTTCAAGGCCACATCCAAGAGTGGTATCCGGCTTTCCTCTGGAACCCGGTCTTCCACCTTGGCAATAAAAGTATTCACTGCTTGCATGTTTGATAATATGGGGTATCCGCGGATCTCAGTCCCTACCCACCGGACCTGAGCAATGGAGGCACATCTCCGCGTGGTGGTCTCATACCCCCCTTGCTGCCAGTCTTCCCACGCAAGCTCGGATCCGAGCTCTGAGCTCTGCACACTCCGCCAACTGATAGACCCTGTTGCGGTCGGGTTAATATAATCGTCTCGCTTCCCTGCAGTCATCTGATAGAGATGGTCCATCATCTGAGCATCCTCCCGACTGTCCACCGGTTCTGTGTATTGCGGACCCTGATACGGGTCGAGAGGCTGAGTGACCCTTACCTCCCCATCCTCAAAAATCATCAGCTCCTTTTTGAGGTCGATGATCGCGTAATTCTCAAAAGCCCAATCAATGCCAAGTAAAGCAGGATAGGTGTCCTTATCACCCATGATATCAATAACCTCAAAGTCGGTGTATGTCTTCACCCCCGCCACGTCGACCTCGACACCCTCGAGTCGGCCGATTGGCAAAATACAGTACTGGTTCGCCATCCTGAGTTGGATTGGGGAATAGGCGAGCCGTGGCTTTCCAAGAGCCTCCCAGTTTTTCGCGGAAAAATATTGACGTCGGATCCCAAGTCTAACATGGTGTCGCTGATTTGGAATCCTGCGACCTGCGTGTTAAGCCGAAATTCTTTGCCTGTTCGTTGCTTGTTCCGCTTGACACGTTGCACGTATTGAGGCCTAGCATCCACCGGATTTCTGGGTTCTGCGCGCCCCTGCAGCGCTCCGTCTAACACATGCTTGAGCTGCTGCCGCAGCCCAGCGTTATCAACAATCCTGAGGAATAGTCGGAGCCAATCCTCGACCACAGCATCTGCGGCATTCTGCGCACCAGATTCTGGCTTCCAGGGCTCCTCCAGCCCTCCCTCGTTTCGCAACTGGGCGAATGCCTCAACCGCCTCCTGAAAATACTTCTTCTGGACTTCGGGCCTGATCAACTTCTTTGGGGATGCCGGCCGAACCACTCGTGCTGGCTCCTTCTCGTGGGCATCGTCTCCAGTCTTCTTTCCGCCCCGTGTTACTATCGCAACGTTCTGCATGTCAGGGGTTGCGGTGCTGCGCGGTTCTGAGTTTATCAGATTCGCTCCCCTCTGCCTCACCCGTTCTTCCCACTTCTTGATGAGCTCTGGACAGTCTTCTGTAGCATGGGCGTTGACCCGACACTGGGAACACCAGGGTTGTCGCGGAAGGGGACATTCTCGAGCCACATGACCCTCCTGGTCACAGTTGTAGCACTTTACCGGACCGCGTCCTCCGGTTCAGCCTCCCCGCATGCCGCCACCTCTTCCCCTTGGGGCCTCGTTCACCCTGTACGAGGGACGATCCAATCGATCCGCAAGAGCGTCGAGCGCCCTACACTGCTCAGTGTTGTGGGTCGTAGATGCACAGAATTTGCAGTATACATTATTCGGCACCATGGAGTACTTCTGTAATATTGGGCACATCCGAGGAGGATGCCCCATCGTCTGACAAATCTCACAGTACTCTGTGGTGGAGGACCCCGGTTGCGGTGGGAACCCCGTAAAGGTTTGTTGCGGCTGGTAGACTCCCTGCGGGTTCATCGCCGCGCCACTCCCTGTTGGTGGTCCCCCTTGAATTGCTGCAACTGAGGGTCCAACTCCGGCGCCGCGCAACCGAGGACATTCGGTTGCGACGTGTCCCTCGACCAGGCAATGAGTACACCAAACATTCGGTCGCGCTGGTCTCGCTGGCTGAATTTACTTGAGCTTTTCAGTCAAGCTGGCGATCTGGTGTTGCAACCCTATCAGAGAAGGGTCTTGCGGGGCCAGCCCCCCCCTGTATTCCTGGGGGTATCCCGCCATGGCTTCAATCTTCATGGCCTGCTCCAAAGCGTCCTGCAGATTATCAATCTTCTGCTGTGTGAGAGGGGTTCGTGTCAAGGGGAGCAGAGCCTTGATGAACTAGTCCCTCTGGTGGTTTGGATCGATCGGGTAGCTGAGTTTCCCGATCGCATCCTTGAATCGCCGCATCAACTCCCACGCGGTCTCTCCTTCCTTCTGCTTAATTTCCCACAGCTCTGACAGGCGCTGCTGGTCTGTCTGGGGGAGCTTGAATTCACGGACAAAATCCCGCTTCACGTCCGCGATTACAGGGTTAGGGTGCGCCTCGGACCACTTGATGAACCAACGCAGAGCTCTCTCTCTGAGCGTGGTTTGAAACTCTATTAACTTCCCTGCATCCGGCGTCTGTCGAGCCCTCCAGATGGCTTCGCACAGATACCAGTGTTGTTCTACGTCGTCATTTCCCCGGCCAGAGAACTCTGGGTACCGGGTGAAAGATCCGGCCATGTGTACTTGCGGAGAATTAACCAGGATGAAACCTCCGGGTCCTGGTTGCGTAACGGTCCCACTAGGGAAAATACTACTACTAGTGACGCTGCTGCTACTGGACGTTACCGACGCCGCTGAACTACTATATGACTGACTTAATGCTTGTAACTGAATAAAAATATTTCTTAAAGGTTGATAAAGTACCAGGGGAAGGTCGGGATCCTGGCCATGCGGAAAGCGGGACATAGGGCTGCCTGGAGGGGTGGGTGCCGTCTGATCCTGGAACATCTGCTGCATCACGCTGTGCCATTCATCATCGGAGCTTTCTTCGGGCTGCATCTTTCCATTATCTTCGCTAGTCGTTACTTCTCTTTCTCGCGTCGCTGGGCTCCCATGCACCCATTGTACGTCCGCTGCTGTCCCGTCTCCTCTTCGGGTATCCAAACCCATGGTTCTTGTCTTCTGTGGCGCCTCCTTCTGATTCTTCTTCTCGATCTCTCTTCTCTTCAAATCTCTCATTACCCTTCTTCGCCACCTATCGGCGATCTGTGCCCGCCGATGCGCACGTGACTCCCGCAACTTGCATGCGGCCTCAACGTCCATCCCCCGCTCCCCACTCTTACAGTCTACACAGCATCGGTCCCCTCAATCCTTCCCCCAGTACGGGTGGTTTACGCTTCCATACTCGTTTTGTGGAATTCAATCAACCCTTCATCCACCATCAGGGCTTTGATCCACAACGGAATCTCCTTCAACAGCTTCCCCCTCAGCCCTGAGTGAAAAACAACCTCAGCCTTCGAGAAGGATTGGTAGCACTCAGCGGCAAACTCCACAACGTGTCCTTCCAACGTGGTCCTTACCCAAAAATCCACTGCGCGGGTTAGTTCAGTATCTACCCGATGCAGTGCTACCAGGTCTTCGTGCGCCAACCTGCGGTTTATCTTCTGCAAGCCTTCTTGGAGCACCGTCGCTCGTAACCTCCGCAACCAGTTGTAAAGATCCGTAGGGAACCTTCCCCAGAAAATTTCGTACGTATCACTAGCTGAGTCAGAGAAAAGAACAAGTTCCCTGATCGCCGCCTCCCTTTTCTTGATTAGCTCCGCTTGCTGAGTAATGAAATGGTCAAGATGATCATCCCACCATCGCCGTATTGCTCCTTCAAAAATCCTCGAGACCATGATCTAGATCCCCTCAGAACATGCAGGTCCCGGCAACAGAACCATTTGTTGGCGAAAAGTCAGGTCTCGCGGGCAAGACCCAGGTTCAAGAGTTGAGGCCAACAAGGGGTCCGGTGTAGTCTAGGAACACGCCGGCATTTTCACCCTGCTCTGGGAGAGCAGTGCGTCTCACCCGAGGCGTGCTGCGACCACATGCATAAGGGGATGAGATCACTGGTAAGGAATAAACCCACAACCAAAGAAAGAAAGTGCATCCATTACATATGCCAAATTACACATGCAAGATCACTAATTAAGTATTCAGACAGTCGCAACTTAAAATTTTTAAATTAGTGTAAACACATTAGAACACATGAAAAACTCCTTGAGACAACAATCCTTCCTTATATTATTCTTCTGGCCGAATACATGATTACATAGCTTTCTTCTCTGATAACTCACAAGTCAGATACAGATGGGTTTGAGAACAGAAAGGAAGAACATAGAAAGTAAGAACCCATAGGAAGAACAGGTATGATTCTTCTGCAGCTGCTCTGCGCATCCTTCCTCAGGTCTTGATCCTCGCAACTTCTCTCGCATCCATTCAATCCTCAACAACAACAACCTTCTTCAGCCGGGTGATCGCCTTTTATTCACCCGCTCCTTGCGACTGGCAGCTTCTCTGTGTCTTCACTTTGGCTTTTCCCAGCTTCTCTTCTGATGTCTGCGTGTTCCACTTTCTGTTTTCTGCTGTATTTCTTTCATCTGCACTTATCTCTGTTCGATCTCCAGTTATCAAATGCTTCCGCGCCACCTTGGTAGCTCCGCAACTCCTGGTCGCTGCGGCGCGGTCGCGGTTGCTATGTGTATTTATTCCGCAACTCAAAAAGAGTCAAAGTTCAAAATGTCTTGGCCAAAAGTTCAAAACTTAAACAAAACAAGGGCCCCAACAGGTGGAGTTGCCGGCTGGAAGGAAGCCCATCGGGAGCAAATGGGTGTTTAAAAAGAAGATGAATGTAGAAGGCAAGGTGGAGAAATACAAAGCTCAGTTGGTAGCAAAAGGTTATTCTCAGATGTCGGGAATTGATTTTGGTGATATTTTTTCTCCTATTGCCAAGCTTACTTCTATTAGATTACTTTTATATGCTGCTGCTGCATTTGATTTTGAGATAGAACAGATGGATGTGAAGACAACATTTCTTCACGGGGATCTAGAAGAGGAGATCTACATGAAGCAACCTGAAGGCTTTATGGTGAAGGGTAAGAAAGAACTAGTATGCAAGTTGAAGAAGTCTCTGTATGGGTTAAAACAGTCACCAAGGATGTGGTATTAGAAATTTGATACCTATATACGGGGACTTGGCTTCACTAGAAGCAAGGAGGATCACTGTGTTTATTTTAAATTAATTGGTGACCATGTTATTTATTTGGTCTTGTGTGTGGATGATATGTTGTTGATTGGAAATGACAAAGAAATTATCCAAGATTTGAAGACCCAACTGTTCTCCAAATTCGACATGAAGGATCTTGGTGCCGCAAACTATATTTTGGGCATGGAAATTAAGAGAGATCGGGCAAAGAGGAAGCTCTGGTTAAACCAGAGGAAGTATGTCGAGACTATATTGCAGAGGTTCAATATGCAAGATAGTAAACCGGTGAATGTTCCTATTCCTGTAGGTGTAAAGCTGTCTGCTGAACAATGTCCCAAGACACAAGAAGAAGAGGAGTATATGTCCTGTGTTCCATATGCAAGTGCAGTGGGTAGCCTGATGTATGCAATGGTCTGTACTAGACGAGACATTGCACATGCAGTGGGAGTATTGAGCAGGTTTATGTCAAACCCAGGGAAGGAGCATTGGACAGTAGTGAAGCGGGTTTTCAGATATTTACGTGGCACTAGTGATTATGGCTTGTGCTACCAGGGAAGACCAGGATTGGAAAGAATGTTGGACATTCGTGGTTTTGTTGATGCAGACTGGGCTGGAGATTTGGACCAAAGAAGATCTACAAGTGGGTATGTGTTTAGCCTATTTGGAGGTGCAGTCAGTTGGATGAGTAAAAGACAGTCTGTAGTGGCGCTTTCAACTACAAAGGCAGAATACATAGCAGCCACTCATGCAAGCAAGGAAGCAGTTTGGTTGCAGAGATTGTGTTCAAGTATGGGGTTGGTACAACAAGCTATAAGGATAGACCGTGATAGCCAAAGTGCAATTTTCTTGGCTAAGAACCCTGCTTATCATTCAAAGACAAAGCACATTGATGTTCAATATCACTTTGTTAGAGATATGGTTGAGGCTAAAAGGGTGTTGCCGGTAAAGGTGGACACTTTGAAGAATGTTGCAGATGCATTGACGAAGTCTGTGAGCACTCAGAAGTTCTCTTGGTGTAGAGAAACAATGGGTGTTGAAGAATTGGCCAAATGACTAAGCTCTCCTGTGGCCCCTCGTGGAAAGAAAACAACAAGTGGGAGAATGTTGGGTATGTGTTATATTCTTTCCACGACTAGCCCCACACGCCGTACGTTGCGCCCGGCGTGCCAGGTCACAAGGCAGCGCACTCACGAATTTTTTTTTGGTATGCGGTCCCACTCCATATGCGGACCCACCCATGTTTTGTGCATGAGTTTGCACATGGTTTTGGGGTACGATGGTTTTCGACCTCGGTATTTTGTAGATCCTGGCCAAGGGAACTAAGGTTATGTTCTAATCCGGTGGTTAATGGATTGGGTTTTATGTATGTTTCCTTGCATGTATATATATATGTGTTGTAACACTAAAAGGAATATAATGAAAAATCAAGCTAGTCGTCCCGATTTGGGATCCAGGGGAAAATATCTGTGTTTATCTGTTTTATGTTTTATGCTCTCGCTATTGTTTATTTTCTGTTATAAGATTTGTGTGTAGATAATTTCTGTTCAGGGTTAAAACTTACACCAACAAGGGCTCTTCTAGTTTGTACTCCACTTCCTTTTCACCTAGAATTTGAGATTTTGAATTATTTTTCTAAACATACCTGGATGGAGGTTTTCTTGATGCTTCTGTATTATTAATTCCTTCTTCTGATGCTTCATTAGTTTCTTCCATTACATCCCTTTGTCTTGTTGTGGAAATACATTCATCATCTGTTGGTGTTTCCCTTTTGGAACCCGTGCATGCTTCATCGATTACAACACCAATACATTCAATAATATTTTGAAGTCTTTTATTGTAACATTTGTATCCTTTACTTCTAGAGGAGTAACCAAGTAGAATTACTTCATCTGCTCTAGCTTCAAACTTACCAAGCTTATCATCATTATTCTTTATGTAACATTTACCTCCAAAGACTCTAAAATTCTTGATAGTTGGAGGCTTACCAAACCAAATTTCATGAGGTGTTTTATCACTATTTACATAGACATGAGCTTTGCTGAGAATAGTTACCGATGTATGTGTTGCTTCGCCCCATAGGGTATGAGGTGTCTTGAAATCATCAAGCATGGCACATTCCATTTTTTGAATTTTTCTGTTATTCTTTCTGCTACCCATTTTTTTGAGGATTTTTAGCTATAGAGAATTGCCTCTTGATGCCGTGTTGTTCACAAAAGTCAAAAAAATTCATCTGATTTGAATTCTCCTACCCTATTAGATCTGAGACATTTTATTTTTAAGTCTAACTCATTCTCTATTAAAGCTTTGAAGACTTTAAATTTATCAAGTGATTCATATTTATATTTTAATAATCCAATCCAACACATTCTAGTAAAGTCATCAATAAATAAGATGAAATATTATTCACCTTGAGGTGAATTCTTCCTGATTGGCCCACATAAATCAGTATGAATAAGTTCAAGTGGCTTACTTGTGGAACCTTATTTGGCAATGAATTCTACCCTGGTTTTCTTACCGAATTGACATGATTTCCATATAGTACTTTCTGGTAGAGAGATTTTGGGCAAGTCACGAATTGCTCCTAGACTACTTGAATTATGTATTTGGGTGAAGCTTAAATGTCCCAATATTTTGTGCCACAACTAAATTTATTTTTCTTTGCTTAAGTAGCATTGTTCTAGACCACCTTCAAAGAAATAGACATTACCTAGAGTTCTTGTTCTTTTTATTAAGGTTTTTCTTGTATCGAGATTTCGAACCACACAATTCTTTGATATGAAAACAACCGCATTCCCTTGGTCACACATCTGACTAAAAATTAACAAGTTATGCTTCAATCCATTAAAAAACAAAACATTTCCAGCTTTAACTTTTTCTTTCAGCAAAGCAGTTCCTTTCCTTTGATAACAATAGGTGAATTATTTCCAAATGTTACATTCTTTTCTTTCTTCATTTAATTAAAAGACATAAAATTATATTTATCCCCTGTCATGTTCTTTGATCATCCACTATCAATGTACCATAGGTTTTCTTGATCTCCTGCATATAAATATAAACCATATTTCTCAAATTCGATGGTCTTATTTTTCCATACCTTAGATGTTGTTTCCATTTTCTCATTTTGAGGTGTTGGTCACCCTTTTCTCCTGCATTTAGATTATTTATGCCCAAAGTTAATGCAAAAATAACATTAATTTTCATATTGAATAGGTGAGAAGGTATTGTAAGAGTATTTATTTATCCTAGTCTCATTATTTTGTTTGGTTGTTTATCTAGTCATGATAGTTTTGTAAGCAACACATTAGGCGACCTTATGACCAAAATTTTGACAAGTGAAGCATTGATCATTAAATTAGAATTTTCTAGGAGTATAGTACCTTCTAGTGTTGTTTTCTCTTTGACTGAACCGATCATAATTTACCTGGGGAGTATTTGGTCCTTTATTATTTTGTTGGGGGCTAGAGTTTTTTTGACTACTTCCTTTTACTGCATTGAGATAACTTCCTATTTTTGTAGAAGACTTTACAGTCTTTGATGTTTCTTCATTGTATCCAAGACATGCCTTTATAAGAGGAGCGTCTTGTACTTTGATGATTTCATCTAAGTTTTCTGATCGTTTAGAAAATCTAAGATTACGACTTTTTTCTTTCTCAAGTTCCTTCCTTAGAATTACTATTTCACATTCAAACTTTTCATTATGCTTTTCCTTTTATATGATTTGTTTCTTCAAATTTCCTTCTGCTAATTTAGCTTCCTCTAAAAAAATCTTGAGCTGAGTTATTTCTTCAATAAAAATATACTTTTCCTTTATGGAATCCATGAAATTATCATCAGACTCATTAATACTTCTATCTAGAAATTCCATAAGTAATTGATATTCTTGATCAGACTTGCCTTCTTCACCATTTGAAAGACCATCACTATCTTCATGTGTATAAAAAATTCTCTTGTTTTCAAACATTCTCCTATTTATTTTAGTAATCTCTTTCCCTTTCTCATGGTTTTCTCTATAGGGACACTTAACAAGGCAATGACGAACTCTACCACAAGAAAAGCACTTGAAGGGAAGCTTACCTATGAATCTTCCAGTACCCACTTGGAGTTTCTTTACCAAGTTTTCCTTTTCTTCTTCTGATACATAACCTCATTCTTCCTTTTCTTTTGCTTTTGAAGTATCTTTGAATGCAACTTCTCTAATATCTGAGGGACCCCCTTTTCTCATTTCATAGGCTGTTAAAATCCCATGAAGCTGTTCAACCATAATATTCTTGAAGTCCCGCATTTCTTCTATGGCAGAAACTTTCAAATCAAATTTGGGAGTTAGAGACCTTAATATTGTTTCAACCAGGGATGATTATTTTATTTCTTCACCAAGATTTCTCATATAATTCGCAATCTCATCTACCCTAAGAAAGAAACTTGTGATACTTTCATCATTGTGCATTTTGAGAGTTTCATATTGAATTCTAAGAGTTTGAAGTTTGACACTTTTTACATTGGTGTCACCTTCATCACTTTGGATAATCTTGTCCCATATAGCCTTTTCCACATTCAACTGCATGACTTTGAAAAATTCTGATTCTGCCAAACTTCCTAACAAAGCATTGACAACCTTTGCATTGGTCTCATATTTCTTATTTTCAGCTTCATCTGTGGGAATGGAGGATGGATATTGATAGCCTCCTTCAATGATTCCCTATACATATGCTCCAAGTGACTGTAGGTAAGCTCTTGTTCTTACCTTCTATAAAACTAGATTGGTTCCATTGAATAATGGTGGCCTGATAGATGTTGTTCCCTCTTGATTTCTCATCTTGATGAATCTTCCTTAAAGCGATCAAGCTTCTTCCGAAGGACTGGCTCTCATACAAATTGTTAGGAGAAATACTTAGAAGGGGGGGGGGTGAATCAAGATTTTAAAACTTGATTTATTTTTCTTATTATGATTTCTCTATGCGACTATTCTGAAGTAAACCTGTGTATGTACGTGACTTCTATGCAAAAAACTAGCATATATCCAGTCAACTTATTTTCCAGATAAGTTAATATGTGTTTATCTTGAACCAATATGCTAGTATTTCATTTGAATTAGAAAAGTAATAACCATGTATAGTAAGATATAACAAAACATCACACATAAGTAACACATATGAACACCGTGATTTTTAGGTGGAAACCCAATGTGGGAGAAAACCACCACTACTATCATATTTGTCTTCTTTTTATTATGATGAAATAACTATCACAATATTGTACTGGCACAAACTCATACCGGCACACATGCACCCACCTGTAGAAGGCTACAACCTTCTATCGTTCTCCAAAGCCCACTGTAAGGGAGCTCCAACCCCTTGATTCAAAACATCACAACTTGTAGGCCACGTTTCATCAAATTTTCAGGCTGGACCCAGTATTGCCATTTAAGCTCAAAACAAAATACCAATACTGAACCCAAACACTGCATCAACTCACTGAACCAACTAAAAAAACTGATGAACAGAATGTCAGAATATATACACGACTATCCTTTAGCATATCCATGTGTATACGTGACTTCCTTGAAGTATACCTGCATACAAATATCAAAACATTGAACCCTGAAACTGAATCATTGTCATTCTAAAATAAACTCCGAGTTACACACAGAACCACTGAATCATTATGAAATAATCACAGAACCATCACAGATCTTCAATCACATACAACTAGTAGCATCATCACTCTTCAATATGTCAATCCACAATCAATTTAGTTTCAATCAACATAGTTAAAACCAGATCATCAAGTAAAACTTCATTGAAAGATACCAGTAAACTCAGCAAGATTGATTAAACTGATCACATATCATATTCAAGAAAACCTTAGGATATATAAGCGCTTCCCATAAAGAACTTCCGCGTGTACACATGCCCTTCGGCAATCAAACCCGTGTACAGATCTATCCAAACTAAAAAATTGATACACGACTTACCATAATGAGACCCGCATATGCGCATGCCTTTCAGTTATCAAACCCACATATGCACGCGCCTTTTATTTTATCAAACTTGCGTACATATATGCAATTGTTGACTTATAGCTTCACTGCACATCATAGCTTCAGAAAAGAACCCATATCTCAACATACATAATAAAACATGCGTCAAACATTAATATCACAAGCAAAACCAATACTTATGTAAATGATCAATGTATATTCATTTTAGATCTATTTGATATGATCCATCATCATGTTCGGAGGTGCACACTTATTTCATATCAAACAATAACTCGTACCATGCACTCTTGCTTCAGATTGAACTATCCATGAAATACCCATCACTTGCACACAACAACACTTTGTTCTTCATCTCCTTATATAGTTTAGTCCTTGGCCAATACCTAGGTCAAATCCATAGTAAGGCCGATGGTATTCCTGGAAAAGATCAAATATCCTTTGATGTGCTCATTACTATGGGCTAGAACCATGGTAAATACCCTTGGTATTTAGGATACCATAGTGCGGAAATTGTACACGCTTTCTCTTCTTCATACCCACGTGTGTAAGTGACTTTGCTTCACAAAACCCGCGTGTATTTCTCAAAGAATCATCTTCATCATTCCTATGTCTTTGAACTGTTATACCTTTATACAAACTCTCTGTCATTATGTTGACATCTTCTTTAAGAAGGTCTCCATAAGAAACAACTCATCAAATAGGTTGCCATCAAAGAAAACACATTAATCATAACAGCAACAAAATTTTCAAAAAAATATAAGATATAATCAAATATAAACTAATAAATTTTTTTCAAAATAAGTTATATTAAACTCAGTGAATAATAATTTTTTTTCAAAATAAGTTATCATTAAACTCAATCAATAACATTATTACAATTTTTAATTTGTAACTATAAAATAATAATTCCTAACATTCAACATAAAAAAGATATAAACAATGTAAAGTGATAATTATTAGTGATAAGGGAAACGGGAAATAGCATTGTGAAATCTATAAATATTGATGATTAGAATATGTCGTACAAATATAGTTCACAAACTTTATTACGACAGTTGAGCGAGTGATATTAAAAGTGTATGCAACCATAGACACCGATCATAGCATAAACACAAAGACAAACCTGATTCTTGAATGTCATGATGGTGGGACGTATTCAACTAACTTTAACGACACAAGGAATCACCATATTGTGATATTATAGATATTGTCTCAATTCTATGGTCTATCATATTTATTTATGTTTACATGAAACATGTGTACATAGTTTTGTGGCTACCCTCTCAACCATAAAACAAAGTACATATTAAAACCTAGATACATATTTTAACTCTATGCAAAAGCTTTGGTGAGAGTATATGAAGTGTAATGGTCTTTCCTCAATTGGAAAAGGTAACAAGGGCATATTGTAATGTAAATCTTACACTCTTAAAAACTATATTATTATACAAATAATGAACCATTAAGACCTTAATATTCACTCAAAAGATATATGCATGTGGAATAGAAACATTAACCATAAATAATAAATTGATAAAATGAAATGCAAATAAAATTATTTAATCACATAAATATTATAATTCCTGTCTTTGCTGATGTTTATTTAGGCAATGAATAAAATATTAACAATAAAAAATTGATTATAACGAAATGCAAACACAGTCCCAAGTGCGACTGTACATTCAATTGTTAAGTAAAAGCATCACACTCAAATTCAAAAAAATAAAAAAGAGATTGTATTAATGTATGGTAATTATAAATTAAAAAAATATCATAATTAAATTATCAAATTATATAATAGTATAATTATATAAATTAAATGGATGATAAATGTGGATAGACATTAATCTGTAATAAACATCAAATTACTTATCTTATAATATATTTCAGGCATAGTCTAATTTAGAGACGAAATAGACTTTTTCACCAGAATACATTAAAATAATTTCAAGAATGTTATTTTTTGTTGCTTAAAATGCATGTTTGAACTGTAGAAATTAATAGAAATTTTCTACTACTAATGAAATCGAAATGAAATCAAGAGATTAAAATTTCCTCCACTATTATGTGGAAAGGAAATCACAATTTAGAAACATGTGCAATGACATGCAATCATCAAAACCACAAGAAAATAATGATTTACAAGGGAACACTGTAATCTTGTTCTCTTGCCTTATATTTCCTTGCACAATCCTGGAGGAATTATCCCCTAAAAAATAGGAGAATTCCTTATTTCCTTGCGCAATAGCTTGAGGAATTGATCACCTTCACAATACAAAAGCATTGTGCACTCAACAGTATATAAATATAAATACAAACATACCTTTTCCTCCACCTCAACTACGAAATTTGAATTAGGCATGGTTGTGTCTATTTTTAGTTGATTGACTAGTTAATTGAGAGATTGATGATTTAACAATAGTCTTAACTACTCAACCCGCCTTCATCTGACTCAACTAATGACTAGAGCATAGTTAACTGAGTTCAACTAACAATAACTCAACTAGATTGCTAAATCTTAGCAATATTTACATGCACAACTCTATGCTTAGCCTACAAACTCAAATTTACTCATCTAACTAGGAGACAAGACCATGCCACTCTAGCTAACTGAAATCCAAGTCATATTGTTGATGGGAAAAATAGAATTGCTTAGTTTGACTAAGGCACAAATTAAAATTAAGCCTTTCTTGCTACATTTCTAACACTCCCTCTTAGCAAGAAAAGGGCTCTGCATAGCCCCAATCCAACTCCTTTGGAATGTAATATAGCACTACCTCTCACGGTTGTTGTTTCTACTGCAACAATTGCAACTGTGAAGCATCCAAAATAATGAATTGACTATGTCTCTACAACTTTCTACTAGGAAAAACTTCACTATTGTTGATTCTGCACTATGCCTCCTACACTACTATCAAAACTGCTATGTGCTCCTCAAAATCTAACTGCAATAACTAACACTAATCCTTCTACTACTGAATACTATGGGCCCCTGTAGCAAGGTAATGATCCATGAGGAAAGTATATTGCAACTTTTACTGCTCTCCTATGGATCTTTCCCAATTTTTCAACTTTGGGACTAAGGCTCTATATTTCCCCACCTCACTCCTAGAGGTATAGCTGCATGCATGGTGAAGTCTACCTCTAGCTTGTAGATATTTTCCACTCTAACTCCAATAATTTTCACTTTCCCAGTATCCACGTGCTTCAGAAAGGCTTTACCCTGACTAAATACAACATCATTGCCTCTATCCTCCAATACAATTACATAAATCAAATTATTCTCCAGCCCCGTCAAATACATAATATTTGTCAGATGAAGGTGGGACTCGACTCCCTCTTAAAGGTTATAGTTCCAATTCCTTTGGTACTATACCTCCCATCATCTCGAAGTTCTATTTGCATTTGGAAATCCTTCTCCTCTAGGCTACTGAAGAGTTCTTTGTTTCCTATCATATGGTACGAGGCACCAGAATATAGGTACCAATCGATCCCTCTTACTATGCTTTCCATGCAAGAAAAGAGGGTGAAATATAACTCAAATTGAGATGTCAGGTCATCTCCTTCTGCTTCTGCTACATGTTCCTTGTTTGATTTCTTGTGCAGACACTTGCTTTCATAGTGTCCATATTCATGGCAATGAAAACATTTTATTTTACTTAGGTCATTCTTCTTGCCATTGTTCTGGCTAGAATCTAGCTCATCTTGGGTCTTCTTTCCCTTGGCATTATTTCATTGTCCGACTAGAGAAAAATCCTCTTCCTCTTGATCTTTGGATGTTACTCCATCTTAGTTATTCCTTCGAATTTCTTCCTGCACTAAATTGGACCAAAGTCTCTCCCAATTTGGAAATTTTCCCTTCCATTTACAGAGTCCTGGCAACTATGCCAAGATTTTGGAATGCCTAAGAGAATTAGGCTCACTAGCTCAGATGAGGGAACATTTTCTACTACTCCAAGTTCATCTTGACACTAAGTGAATTTGGAGAGGTAATGTGGAATGGTTTCATTTTTTTGCATGTGGATGTTTCTTAAATTGTCCCTCAATGCTAATTTCCTGGCAACACTACCATGTTCGAATAACTCAGTGAGGGTCTTCCACATAGAAATTGGAGTCTCCTTGCCATGTAAATTTGAGACTGTGTGATCTATCACACCCTCCACGGTGATCCTCTTTGATTTTTTGGTATCCTTCTTACACTGGGCTAACTGTTGTGCATCTGATAATGCTGCCTTGGGAATGTAAATTTTTTTGTACTCTAGCACTACATTATCATCGAGTACAATTTCCATTAATTCCTTCCAAGATATGAAATTAGAGGTTCCCTTTGGGGCATACTCAAATCTCAATATGTTGAAACAAATTTTCCCGCATGGAAGAAAACTGCTTCATTGAATCTGCAAATTGAAATCTCTGAAGAAGAAGATCTATTGACCGATTTCTAGTGTGATTTATGCTCTGATACCATGTAGAAATTAATATAAATTTCTACTACTGATGAAATCAAATTGAAATCAAGAGATTACAAATTTCCTCTACTTTTTTGTGGAAAGGAAATCACAATTTAGAAACAAATGCAATGACATGCAATCATCAAAACCACAATAACACAATGATTTACAGGTTTGCAATAATTTAGATGAAAAGAGAAACTATTACAATGTCTTGCTTTAACTTTGAAGCACACCCTGCACTGCAATCTTGTTCTCCTATTTCCTCACTTTCTTTGGCCAATAATTATCCAATTCAAGCCTCAACCAACCTCCTATTTCCTTGCACAATCCTAGAGGAATTAACCCCTAAAAAATAGGAGACTTCCCTATTTCCTTGTGCAATAGCTTGAGGAATTGATCACCTGCTAAGTGAAAAAGCACTATACACTCAATAGTATACACATATAAATAAAAAAATGCGCTTTTCCTCCACCTCAACTACGAAATTCAAATTCCATGCATGATTGTGTCTATTTTTAGCTGATTGACTAGTTAACAGAGATATAATGAGTTAACAACAATCTTAAGTACTCAACTGACCTTCAACTGACTCAACTAATGACTAGAGCTCAGTTGACTGAGTTCAACTAACAATAAATCAACTAGATTGCTAAATCTTAGCAATATTTATATGCACAAATCTTCTCTTAGCCTACAAACTCGAATTTACTCTTCTAACTATGAGACAAGACCATGTCACTCTAGCTAACTGAAATCCAAGTCATCTCACGAATGTGGAAAATCGAATTACTCAATTTGACTAAGGAACAAGTCGAAATTAAGCCTTTCTTAATCCATTTATTCATTCATAATACATTTCTAACATGAATGAATAAATGGATTCATCACCAAAAACCACTTGAGGCACTCAAATTCTATAGAATAGACAACTTAAACTCAAGTTTCTAAAAATATATGCCAGCTTTTAGTTAAAATTAACCGTAAAAAATGTCGTGGAAAAGGTCATTTCATTTATAAGTTAGACTACACCATACATTTCACATTCCTCAAATTTAATAAAAATCATAAAATTTAACTAAATTATAAGTTTATTTTAAATTATTACGATTATTATTAATTAAAAAATAATTAATATATGACTTAAAAATATATACATTTTAAAAAAGATGTAACAATATTCTTAATCGTGGAAATTTGTCTCCACTTTATTATAAAATTTCTTAACTTGTAAATACCTTTTGGTACAATACCATGGCTTATCAATACCACATGCTGAATATGACACATTTTGATATAACATTTTTTAATTAATTAATTTGAAATAAATTAATTAAATGAACATGAGTAACTCTGAAATAGATCACGAACTTCTAAAGAGAATAAAATCATAGAGCAAGATGAAGAAATAGGAAGCAAAATTTGACACATGATGCAGCCAAAGCAAGACGAATAAAAGAGAGGAGAAAATGCAAACTTCAAAAGAAGAAGAACAAAAGAAAATGTGAGGAGAAAAATGAAGAAGATGGACTCTAGACATGAACATGAGAAGCAAAAAGCAAATGCATATTGCACAAGAAGAAGGGACATAGAAGAATGAGGCAGCAAAGAATGGCATAGGAAGATGGAAATAAAAAATGATACAAGTAGAGAATGAGATTGGTAGTCACTGTTAACATTGGAACCTAACCAGAAATACTCGTCTCGATTAGGCTCGGCCCTCTGACTGCTCCGGAGGGCTCCTTTGACCTCCTCCTGTGGGCAGAGTTTCCTGTTCCGGCGCTGTTCCCACGCGGGGCTTTGATTGGGTGTCACGGCGCTTTGGGATTAGCGCGACGCGTTGAGGCGGGTTTCTTTTGGTTGTGCGCGGCGCATCGTCCCTGCGCGGCGCACTGGCCTCTCTGCGCGACGCTTTGATCCTTTGCTTCTGGTTTTGGAATTTGCAGAGGCTCTTTATTTCTCATTGCTCGTTCTCTTCTGCGATGGCTTGAGGGGATTGATCTTGATCGCTGGGAATTTTGGTCGCTGCAATAATGGAGCCGCCCCCTCCGCCTCCCCCCTCTGATGCTGAAGCCTTTCTCAAACTCCTGGAATCCCTGCCGAAGAAGAAAGTTTCTGAGGCTGCGAAGTTCGTGAAATGATTGGAAGACATCCCTGAGATTTCGCTCCCTCCTGAGGGTCCGATCCAGGTCGCCCTTTATTTGGCTGAGCGAGCTTTGGTTGGCTAGTTCACTAGTCTCTGGCCCTCCCCCAAAACCACGGAGAGCTGGGTTGCAAGGAACTGGGCACCGCTGATTAAAAATGGAGTCACCTCGTATTTTCTAGGGAAGGGATTCTTTCTGTTTGAGTTCTCTGACAAGGAAGATAAGGATTTGATATTCCGGAACGGTCCCTATTTCATGGGCCCTCAGGGGCTGTATCTCAATAAGTGGACGCCCGATTTTTACCCAGCAGTTGATGTTCCCACAACCGTTCATGTGTGGGTAAGGCTGCCCAATCTGCCAGTGCATTGTTGGAATTGGGAGACCCTAAAGCATATCGGAAACACCTTGGGCAAATTCATCGACTGAGCAAACAACAAAGACCAATACGACTGTGCTAGAATCTGTGTTGAAATTGACCTGGAGGTTGGTTTGCCTGAGGCAGTAAATATCAGGGTTGGAAGTTGGACTCATGTTCAAAAGATGGATTATGAGCAGCTTCCGTTCAAGTGCCGAAAATGCCATGTTTATGGTCATTTTGCTCGAAGCTGCCCAAAGAATAGTGAAGTGGAGAAAGGCAAGGAGGAAGGATGGACTCAGGTCAAAAGGACCAAAACTGCCCATAAAGCCCCTAAAACTGGTAATACAAATGGAAATAGACCTCAGGCAACCCCTAGAATTCAAACCCCTATCATGGAAGAACAAGGTAACAAATTTGCTCAGTTAAGCTCAGCAATAGAAGACACCCAAGAACCAGAGATGCAGAAGGAAGGGTCGCCCCACAAAGAGTCCCCCTCAGGTCCTAAGCAAGTGGAAAGTAATGAAGATAGATCAAAAGAGATCCTCATTGAAGAGACCGAGGAAGTGCAAGGTTCGGAGGACTCAGAAGAAGAAGGCGAAATAGGGGCATCGCAAACCTCGGCTAGAAGATCATTGAGAGGTCGAAAATCTGCTCGTGAAAAAAGAGAACAGGAGACTTACAAAGACAAACATCAGGGAAGCCAACCAACTCTCGAGAAACTCCTAGCAAATACTCTGAAGAAGATCAGAAATCAGTCCCAGAGCTCTAGAGGAGCTCACCATCCAAAAAGCAAGTGATGAAGATCGTCTCCTGGAATTGTAGGGGTATGGGGAGCAGAATAAAAGAAGAAGCCATAAGTAGTTTGATAAGATCAGAATCTCCCGATTTACTCCTCATCCAGGAGACTAAAATGGAGGACTTTGCCTTCCTCCAGATCGGTAAGAAATTGTGGAAGAAAAGCGAAGGTCAAGAAGTCTCAGCTCGAGGTGCATCAGGAGGACTGGGCACTATTTGGAATGCTAACAAATTCACAAGGATCAAAGAAGTTAACAACACGCATTGGTTGTTCTCAAAGCTACAACACGTAGAAACAAATATGACTCTCTCCCTCTTTAACGTGTATGCTCCAGTCAGCGCAGGAGAGAAAAAGAACTGCTGGGACTCCATTAGAAGTCTGGCAAAATCAGAAGATTTAGCAAATATTGTAATCGCAGGGGATCTGAATCTCACCTTATCATTGACAGAAAAACGTGGAGGAAGCATTGTTAGGGATCCGGTGCGGGAATGGGTTGAGGATCTTCTTCAAGATTGGGACATGATAGATATCAAGCCTTCGTCCGGGAAGTACACTTGGACAAACAAAAGAATCGGCCCGGGACATATTGCTGCAAGGTTAGACAGATTTCTTGTTCAAAGTTCTTTTCTTCTTCTTGGTCTAGAGTCTAGAATGCATATTCTCCCTTGTAGTGTTTCCGATCATCGACCCATTAAACTTGATCTGCTAGCTCATTTGGATCAAGGCCCTATTCCTTTTAAATTTAGCTCTCAATGGGTCAAGGAACAATCATTCTTGCCTCTGATTAAAGAAAGCTGGAAGCACCCAGTCAAAGGCTCTGCCTTCTTTGTGTGGGAGGAGAAACTTAGGAGAGTTAAAGCTGCTCTAAAAGCTTGGGTAAAAACCTTACCTAATCCTGCAGTGGAAAGGAAACAGATTCAGGAACGACTTGAGATGCATCATCTGGTTATGGAAAATGCAGAGATCACAAAAGAAATATTAGACAAGGAGGCTAACCTTCAACACATGCTCCTTAAGGCTAGCAAGACAGAGGAAGAGTATTGGAGACTGAAATCCCGCAGTATCTGGCTTAAGGCGGGAGATAGAAACTCATCCTTCTTCCATAAGCAAGCTCAAGCCCAGAAATGCCTCAACTCCATTTCAGAAATTAAAGTAGAGACCACCAAGCATAGAGACATCCGTAGCATAAAAAACGCTGCCTTCACCCACTTAAAAAATCTCTATAGTGAAGAGGAGGCCTTGGGGCATGTTTCTACTCTAGTGAATGAGGTGCCCTCCCTGATTACCGCTAGAAAGAACCGATTCCTGGAAGCTGGGACCTCTAACAATGAAATAAAAAACACCCTCTTCGCAATGGAACCGGATAAGGCCCCGGGCCCTGACGGTTTTACTGCCAGATTCTTGCAGTCCTGTTGGCAGATTGTGGAGAAATATTTATGCAGAATGGTTCGGAAATCTCAAGAGTGTCAGAAAATTGGGGGAAGCACCAATTCGGCCTTCCTTGCCCTCATTCCCAAGGAAAAAGGCGCCAACACCTTCAGCAAGTTTCGTCCTATCTCCCTTTATAATATAGGCTATAAGCTGATCACAAAAGTTATTGCCAACAGATTAAAAATCATCCTCCCAGACATCATTCCTGAGAACCAGGGAGGTTTTATTCAGGGAAGACAGATTGTGGATAACTTTATCCTGGTCCAAGAGGCGATTCACTCTAGTTTGGTTCGCAAAGAGAAGGAATGGTTGTCAAGTTAGATCTCGAAAATGCCTTTGACAGAGTGAGACATAGATTCCTGATGGATTTCCTGCGCAAATTTGGGTTTGGTCCCAAATTTATCAACTGGATTAAGGCTTGTATCAGTGAGCCATGGATAACCCCACTGGTGAATGGGAGGGCCACTGATTTCTTTAAAGCTTCTCGTGGATTGAGGCAAGGGTGTCCTCTATCCCCTGTGCTCTTTGTCCTTCAAGCTTCTGTCCTCAGCTTCCTTTTGAAAAAAAAGCAACAGGATCAAGAATTAATGGGCCTGAACATTGCGAGAGGAGTTAATAACATAAATCATGCGTTATTTGCGGATGATTCCTTCTTGCTGGGTGCTGCCTCTGTGTCCTCAGCTAAAATATTTAAAGATGTGTTTGATGATTATTGTGAAGATTCAGGAAGCAGCCTTAATAAAGGTAAATGCCTTATTTACTACTGGAATACCCCTGCCAGCACGCTTCATGTCATCTCCTGTTGCTTCGGTTTCGCTGCCTCCTCGTCATGGTCATCCTTCAAGTATTTGGGTCTCCCTATTTTCCAAAAATGCGCTGTCAGCAGAGACTGGTTGCCCCTGCTGGATAAGTTTAAATCTAAGATTCAGTCCTGGGGATTCAACTAGCTTAATCTGGCAGGCAAGAATGTGCTTATAAAAGCAGTCTTAAACAGCCTTCCCATCTATCAGTTTGTTGTTATACTGGCTCCATTTGGAATTATGAAGAAAATGGAGGATCATATAAGAAAATTATTTTGGAAAGGAGGGAAAGCAAACGAAAGGAAAATCCCGTTAATAAGCTGGGCCAAAATCTCCATGCCCAGATTGGAAGGCAGATTGAACTTCAAGAATATTTGCACGCAGAACATTGCGTTGGGAGCAAAACTGATTTGGAGGATAATTTCCACAAATCCGGGGTGGGATCAGCTCGCCTTGTGGAAAAAATACTTTCGTGGGTAGAGAAAAAGGTGCCTGGACAACCCCATAGCAAACTCTGGCTCGATGATTCATAAGCTCTATGCAAAATCCTCCTCCTTAATTATCCAACATGCGCATTGGATCCCTGGTAACGGAAAGAGAATTAGAATATGGGAGGATCGTATTATGGGCTGCGATCCTTTGGCTGATGATCGTTCCCTGGCTTTGTTGAAAGACTGGATGTCCAGAGCAGGTTTCAATACTCTGTGGGATATTTCTAACTGGGAGAATGGAGACTGGCATAGCTGGATCAAGATCGAGGTGCCCCAGATTCTGTCCAACGAGTTCGCAATCTTCTTAGACTTCTTAAATGGCAAGGCTCCCTTGAACACCAGGAAATTGGATACCCGTGGCTGGGGTCCGACCCCTGGACGATATTCTGTTTCGCAGGGGTACAGGCAGATCTTATCTCACCCCCACGTTCCACCAGATCCGAAACCATGGAAAGGGATTTGGTCCAGCCTTCGCTACCTAAAATCAACTCCTTCTGCTGGCTTCTGTGTCATCAGAGAATCTTGACTGATGATAGATTACAGAAAAGAGGCTATCTTGGCCCCTCTCGTTGCTCGCTGTGCGGAGATAACACAGAAACTGCTGCTCATCTGATGCTCAGTTGCAAATTTGTGGCAGATCTTTGGAATGAGGCCTTAGGCCCATGGAGTTCTGATTTTGTCCTCCCCAATTGCATATCAGATTTGTTTTCGAACTGTTTGCGTTCGTATCCTGGAGGTGCTCCACAGAATGTTCACATAAAAGCTGCCTGGTGCGTTCTTCCTAAATTAATTTGTTGGCAAACATGGTTGGAACGAAATCAAAGGATTTTCAGAGATAAGAAGAGCGATCACAAGATTGTCTGGGTTAAAATAAAAAGCCAGTTAAAGGAATGTGTTGGAGATCAGCTGGACGGGGCAGGCCTGAGAGATCATGATGCTGCTTGGAGTGATTCCCTTGACCTCCACTTCATTGAAATTGCCAGGCCTCCAGTTCCTCTCAAAAATTGGCAAATTAGACTTAATGCTTCAGAATTCCTGGCTTTTTGCACAAAGCAGGCACATAACATTCTTTTCTTTGAAGGGGCTGCAAAAGGCAATCTGGGCAGATCCGGAGCTGGAGGAGTGGTTAAAAAAGTTGATGGCAGAACTGATCTTAGATATGCCTGGGGAGTGGGCTTCAATACCAGCATCCAAGCTGAAGCCCTGGCCCTTCTCCAAGGTCTTAAGCAACTTAAATCTCTCGGTATCAACGATGCAATTGTGATGGGCGACTCTCAGTCTATCATAAAATCCATTGTAGACAACTCTTCCCCCTCAGACTTAAGATTGTCCAGATTGATGAACAGAATAAGAACCCTGTCGAAATCCTTTCAGAGCTTGAATTTCTATCATGTCAAGAGAGATAACAACAAAGATGCTGATGCTGAAGCTAATAAAGCTGTTCTCCTCCCCCTCGGAGTCATCCTTAGAGATGGAGAAGAAGGTTGGGATCCCATCCCTTAACTGTCTAGTTAATATGTTTTACTGTCTTTTATTGGAGCAGTTTGTTTGCATTTTCAAAGTGGGGAAGATAGAGGCGGTTGCCCAAAAAATAGTTTGTAAAAATCTCTGGCGTAGCAAAGAAAAAGCCACATCGGTCCTGGTCAAGGAAACATCTGGGCTTTGCCTAGCATTTTGTAAGCAGATTTGAGGCATTTTGGCCAGAAATTAATATATCACTCTATCCGTTTCTGTAAAAAAAAAAAAAAACTCTAAAATAGATCTTAAACATTAATCTACAAATAATACAAATTAAAAAAATTTGCAAACTATCAATTCATGGAAAAGCTTGTTATTAGTGATTAGCCAAATCAACAAATAATTATAAGATTATATTAATATATAGTAAATGAAATAAATAAATAAAATAAATTGTAAAATCATATTCCAATCAATTATTAATTTAATTAAAAAATCAAATGAAATGTATTAATTTAATCATAATTAATCTACATTTCTTTTAATTACTATTTTTAATTTAAAAACATATATAGTAAAATTAATTTTTCTATATTTATATTTTTTTTTTCTTGTTAGGTAATGTGAGCCTTGAGTAGATGAGACCCCAAGGGCATCTAATCTATCACAATCACTCGGGATCACAAATGACCTCGACCACACCAGCCCTCAGCATGGTTGAATTTCACCCACAAATTTTGAACTAATGATCTTTTCAACATAAAATACCTTAATAGAACACTTGTCATAGTCTACTCTACACTTTGTAGGCTATATTCATATTTTGTTATTATATAAAATATTTAACATATATGAAAAGAACCTTCACTAAAGGGAAAAAATACATAAGAATTTTTTAAGTTCTTTTTGTTCACAGCATGGTTTGATATGCATTATGTAATCTATTGTTGTAGTGGCTAGGAATGCTTTAGTATTTAATTCCTTTCATTCACAAGGTTTGATGAGTATTTTGTAATTTGTTATTTGAAATGAAGTTTATTATGATTTATTTTTGTAACAAGCCTCATGAAAATTCCATGTAATAAAAGTTAATAAAGGAAAAATAATAATCAAGGTCATGGGACACGTATTCCAGGCTGAATGTTGGGCAAAAATATCCTAGTGTGGGTGTTCATATGATTTATTATGGCTAACGAAATTGACAAAGGAAATAGCTAAGGCTTTGGAAAGGAAAAGTGACATTTATTGACATTTATTTATGAAAATAATGGAAAATAGGAGAAAAGGAAGGTGAAAGGTCACAGGTTGCATGTGAGGAGGAAAATGAAGGAAAATAATGGAAATTTGAAGAAAATAGAGGAATCATTAATAAAAAGGCTTATGACAATCGGTTCACATACTTTTTTCAGCTTAGTTTTGAAGCTCTCATTCTATTCTCTGTCTCTCTCATACTCTTGGACACTTAGAGTTTCTTGGAGAACTCTTGGAGAGTGTGGGATACTTGTAGTTTTGGAGTAAGAAGGAAAAGGAAAAGAAGGAAAGCACAAGAGGACATCGAGATTAGCTACTACAGTGGGTTTTTCTTGTAGGTACCAAGTTTCATGTATGTTTTCCTCACTAATTTTAGCATGCATGGTATATGAATGTGGTTTCTTGGTCATCATATGTCATTGGCATGGAGGATTGGATGGATTGAAAGTGGATTTTCTTATCCTTTCCATTTCTTGGATAACCATGGTGTTCTGGGTTCATTTCATTGTTTGTTTGTTTTTCTGGTTGGTTCTCATGTTCCTTTGGTTGTGTTTTGAGTTATTAGTTCCTCGAAACCTTGGTTGGACAAACCATCTGGAAGCCCTGTAACAACTTGAGTTGAGTTTGTTAGGGTCTCGTGATTTAGAATATTGGTAGACCAAATGCACGGGGTAACTTCAGACCAGTCTTTGGAGTCCTAGGACCTAGCCTTGCTGGACTTAGAGAGGGCTCTCTCTATTGTATGCAAGGATGTGAACTTTTTGCTTCTAGGGTTTTGATTTTATGCTAGTTGTTAAGTGTATGGTTTGTTTTTTGTTTTGGTTGGGTAAGATGATAAAGTAGAATAGGTGGAGTGAGAGGTCTTCAAATCATTGGGCTATGGAGTCTATGAAAGTCATGGATATCTCAAAAATGAAACAAGATGCATAATGAGGCATATATAGCATGGTCAAATGGATCTTTAAGGAATGTGTGAAGGGAAATTAACATTAAGTTGGTGAGCATATTAGGTGTGTAATGGTAGTGAAGAATCCTTAAACAAGTACTTAAAATAAGAAGAGACTTAAATACGTGAGCATGAAGAAGAAATCAATAGACAGGTCAAACCAGTAACTATTTGATTCAAATTAAGCAAATAAGCATTCAAGACAAACATTCCAATGAAATATAGAAGGCGAGAAACTCATTTAACTTCTAGTGATTTCACCTTCAAGGTTAGAAAACATTCAAGATAACATATAACTTTAATCAAAGAAGAGGGAACTCCTAAACAGCTATGATCAAGGTACAAAGAACTTTAAGGCAACTTATACAGTATGGATAAAGGGCATCATCAGAGCATGGCCTCTTTGGCTAAAAACTAACAAGTGGTACTTCAAAGAGAGATTCCAAAAAAAAGTTTAAATAGCTTCAAATAAGCAGGGCTAACCATAAAATGTATTTGAAAACTACTATATTAAACCATTCATGGAATGAACAAGCATAGGTAGGCCTAAGAAGCAACTAAGAATTCCTTAAACTAACCCAGCAGAGGAAAACATAAAGACAATAGAAACAGGAAGGACTAAGGTGCCTCAAACAAAATTTCTTAGCCTATACTCTTCTGTTCTACTGCAACATAGAAGGATGTAACAAAATGATACATAAAGGAATAAGAACTAAATAGAGACACATCACCATTAATCATGCTCAAGGATCCTGCAAGCTATCCTCCTTCATCATCAATCAAAACAACCCATTCACAAACTCCATAAGACCAATTTCTTCTTCAAAATCAAGAAAACCATGTATTGCTCTCAAAATCATCAAATTCCAACCCAAATAATGAGCTCAAATGCAATATTTATCTGCAAAATGAGGAGGTGTTACTAAACTAGGGTTTAGATGTCATTTATTATAGAGTTTAATATGTTTCTGACCTTTGAGACCATGCAAGGTCTAAGGCAGAAGTACCTGACTGTGTTTCTCTGAAACAAGAACTCCTAACTTAACTTATGATTTAATACATTCGAAATATTTGACTTTGGGGCTTAGTAATAAATTTACAATAACTGCTGGTAGATAGAAAATATCTCTGACTAAGTATAATAACTATTCGATGCTCTATTGAAGGAAACAATGCTGTAGGTGGAAAAATATCTTTGGAAGGAGTAACTTCCTGTAGGTGTAGTTAATTCGAATGCGTTTTTGGGCTAATTTTCCTCTTGTTTTGTCTTTAAACCCTGTATTTGGGCCTTTAAACTTTGTTTATCTTTCACTGTCTGTTTCTGTTGTTTTTTCTCTTTATTCTACTTTATCTCTTTTTGTCTATTAATCCTTTGATTTAACCTTTTTGATCTTCTGTCTTCATCCCTTAATTTTTTAACTGTCTGCCTTTATTTTCTTTAAAGTCTGCTTCATTGGCTAACCTTTCTGACCTGTCATTAATTTGTGATTAGTTTTCATAATCTTATCTTTGCTGTGTTGTAGTCTCCTGACTGTCTTTCCACCTTTTGTGCTCACTGTCTGTCTATGTTTTGGATGCAGGGAGGTGATTTTATGTGCTGGAGATTTCTAGATCATGCCTCTGATCATGATTTCAAGGGGTTTAATCTTTCATTCCTCGCCTTCAGTTCCCTTTATGAATGAAATGAAGCTCTGGATCATCACCAAGATCATTACTTAACCATTTTTTGGACCATGGGAATGCTTGGTGAGCCTCTCCGCCATTAAACCTGCACAAAACACAAAAAACTAACCCTAAAAACATGCAGGAGAGGATTTCACTGCGTTTTCTGAGGTTTCGGGCTGTTGGAGGTCGTTTGCAGAGGAGGAAAGGGCGTGGGATGCAGGGTTTCAAAGGCAGAACCAGCATAAATTCAAGGGGAGGCGGGAGGATTTGAAATTTGGTGCGGAGGGATGAGTGGTTTTGGAAAACCGGAGGCAGTTTATCGTGTGGCAGAGGGGTGGTAAACGGTTTCGGGGGCGGCGATGCGATACCATTGGGTGATTGCCACGTGTAAGGGCGAAACCGCCTATTTCACGCGGGTCAAGAAATATTAACCCCGACGCCACTTTATTTGCGATACAGGATTTGGGACGTCGGATCTCAAGGAATGAGAATGACGGTGATCGTACAGCGGAGGAGCGAAGGGTAGGTTTGGAGGTGGAGTGGCGGGGTCTAAGTGCGAGGTGACGTGGCGAGATTTGACTGGGCACGAAGTTTCAAAGGAAAGCGGTCCCAGGGCTTTTGAAATAAAAGGTGAATGTGACCTTTTATAAGGTTTAAGGGGGAAATATATAACAAAGGCGAAGGTGGGATTATTTAGACTGGGGGATTATATGATAAGCGAGATTGAGGTTATATGGTGCAAGGGGGCTAGGAGAAAGGGGATAAAAAACTTTAAAGGGTCGAGTTTTTGATATAAAATAGGGTTTTATAAAATAAAACAAAAAGACCCAATAGGTTTAATATTTTGATTTAAAACAATGTAAAATAGGATCTTTTCCATTGTTTTTAATATGTAAAGGAAAAAGAGGAATGAAGGTTCTGAAGGGAAAAAAATGGGTTTTTTAGAGGGGAAAAAAGGAGTGAATGAGAGGGTGGGTAGGGGGAGTGAAAAATAAGATAAACCAGCCCATGGTGAGTCTTGTTGGAGCAGCAAGGTAAAATTTTTAGAAGGCAGAGAGGAAATATATAGTAAAACAGGTTGATTTAGGATAATGAAGGAGTGAGATTTCTAAAACTCACAATATTCATAAATCTTGTTTTTTGAAATCTGGGAAAAATACTTAGTCATCTTTAAAACAACAAAAATTACTGATGACTAACAGTGGCTCCACTTGGGGAGGGTAGCTCCTTTTCAGGAGGTGTCCAGTACTTCAAATCTTTGGGTTTATGAGGACCAGTGCCTCATCCATTGGGAATATTTTTCTTCTTTCTTTCGCTGCTGTTTCTTTTGAAGTTACGATCTCAAGAATCTGAAAAACATGATCACTTCAAACTCATCTCTACCTACCCAGTCTACTTGGCCTAACATTTTTTCTTCCTTGGGTGCACTTAAATTTGCAAACCCTTGACATTATTTTATTTTGAAAACAAAAAACAAACTATCTACTTCCATCCATATTACTTCCAAGAGTTCAGATTATGCTAGTGAACTCTTTTTATTCTCTTCCTAGACTATTTGACTGTCAAGATTAGGCTGTTTGACATACTTCGTTCTCTAAGCTATTGACATGAAATTAAAAACATGGTTTAAATCATGATTAGGCAATCTGACTTACCATGGATTGTGGCATTAGGACAAGCTGCACACAAACATTATTTTTGTACAAACAAAACTAGAAAAATAAGGGCTGTGATCTATCGTTTTCTATGCATCCCCATCTTTCTCTTTGGTTCAGATTTGAGCATGTGGAACCAATATCTTTCATTCCTAATCTATTCCCACTGACAAGTTAAGTTTAGATGTTTTGACAAGTTCTTTTCACTAACTTATCAGCAATAAATTGAAAACATGTTCAGCCATGATTAGGCTAGATTAATGAACAAGACTCTTTTGAACAAGTAGTGGCACTTAGGCTTGCACACTTTTAGCATTACTATTTTTTTGGGTATGGGGCTGTACCTCTTTTTCAAATTTGCCCTCTTTTTCTTTCTTATTTTCTTTGTTTTTTTCTTTTTGTTTTTATGATCTCTCATCATGCAATGTTATGTACAATGAATGAAAGTTTGAAACTAGGACTCTTGACAGAAATAGTGTTTGAGCATCCTGCCATTGATAGGACTTCCAAATAATTCTTCTCCATTCATTCCTTGTAAAAATAAAGCATTATGACCTCTAACTGACTGAATGAGATACGGACCTTTCCATAAATTCTCAAATTTACCATGTTTACCTTTTTTCTCCCTCCTGGAATCCCATTTTAGCACTGTGTCTCCAATGTGGAAATTGTTGGCTTTAGTTATTCTATCAAAGATTTTATTTATGTTTTCTTGCATTGCTTGAGTCCTTTTGTAAACCTCCTCTCTTGTCTGATGTAAATGAATGGTTTGGTTCAGCCTCCTTTGCATGTCATTTTCTTCTGATTGCGCTTCTTGGAGAAGCTTTATCACCGGGACTCCCAAGGATCTTGGGAAAATGACATCCATGCCATAAACTAGTTGATAGGGAGACATACCAATTGATTTCTTGGTGGTTAGTCTATCTGCCGATAGTGCATGTACTAGCTCGCCATGCCATGCTTTTGATTCTGTTTCAGAAGCTTCTTGATGATATTGACCAAAATTTTATTAGAGGACTCAGCTAACCCATTACCTTGAGGGTAATAAGTTGTGGAATGTCCTAATGTGATGTGATATTTATAACAAAAGTCAACCATTCTTTTGGATGTAAAGGCAGCAGCATTATCTATGATGATCTTTCCGGGGCAACCAAATCTAGATAGGATGTTTGTTTCAAGAAATTTGATAATGACTGAGTCGGTGGAATTCCTAGAGGGGATGGCTTCTATCCACTTGGTGAAGTAATCAGTCGCAGTGAGGATCCACTTATATTGGGAAGATGAGGTGGGGTGAATCTCTCCAATGAAGTCTAAGCCCAATTTTTGAAAAGGAGCTTCAACAGTAATGGGATGCAAAGGAAAAGGTAAGAGTTTTCTCTTTCCATCAAAAATGTAATATTCCCAAATTTTCACATCATATTTGGAATATTATAGTCCTTTATTTTCTTAATAATTTAAGTAAATAAAAGGGTGGAGGGACCCAAAAACCTCAAATATGAATAAAATCCACTTTTTATGTGTGTATGTGGATATTTTAGATCTAGATCTAGAATTATGGAATAGTGGAGCAACTCCATTAATGGAGATCATGTCTCATTTATGAGATAGATTATGGAGGATGAATCAATCAAATAAGATCATGCATCTTAAATATAAAATCATGAGGATCTTTTATAAGGTCAACTAAGATCATAGTGCATTCAAAGAAGATCATGAAGCACTTATGATATGATAGTGGAGGAAGTGGTGCATTTAGTGCACACATGATGGAGGGGGTAATCACCCCATGTGAACATGATGGAGGACATGGATTAATAGCGCAGTCAAACATGGAGATGTTGTCCACATGTACAGTGAAGATTTAGAGTGGGCCCAGGCTATGGAAGGCTCATGCATATAATGAAGGTGAAGGTACAATGGAAGGCATGATTTGGACTATTCATTTCTTGATCTGTTTAGATCTAGATTTGTCTTAGGACATTTCTATGTAGACTTGGGCTATTTAGCAGAGTTTGCAGTGTTGTTTAGCACAGGGTGTTCCCAAGCGAGAATCCCACCTCTTTCTTTGAGTGATCTCTAAGGAAGAGGATTTTTCTTCATTTCATATCAGGCATTGGTGCCATCTTCAGGAGGTTGTTTCTAGCATTCAGCTAGGAAACCAGTGGAGGATTCATCCTACCAATTTATTCTTCAAATCCACCCTTTTAGGAGCAGAAAATCTACATATGGCATTCAGGCCATTAGGTTTTACCTCCTTGCAACAACAGTCCCTTCAAGGATTGCATATTTCAGTCCTGTAGATTTATTGGAGGAAGGAAGTTTCCAGTAATTCAGTTGGATATCCTGTGAGGGATAACATCCTCACATTGGATCTATTGTTTCCATCATTCAGGAGCTGATTTGACATATCTAGCAGCATGCTATTTAGCCTCCCTCTCCGAGAGTGCAGTTTTCTGAAGTTTTTGTTCTTACAACAACTATTTTCAGTGGAAGAGATTGGAGGAGCTAGATCTTGAGCTTTTATCCCAAGGATCTAGTGAAGGGATCAACCCTTCTTGTATAGATCTGATTGTACATCATTGCATCCATCATATCATCAGATCTAGCTTTAGATCTGCATTACCAGTAGCATACATGTGAAGCCCTAAGAGGGTGGTTTTCTTAGACTTACAGATCTGAGAAATCCCTTCTGGGTTATCTTGGGAATCCATCATTGAGCCCAGCTCTACAATTTCAGCATCATCGGAGCTCCCATTTTGCCTAGATCTGACTTTTTATCTTTCAGGCAGTTGTAGTCCCTACAGTTGTAGCAGGGACAATGCAGTTTACCTTCTAGCAAAGCAACAGTTACGTAGTCCTTCTTTGGATGTCATTGCAGGGTCATTCTAGGCCACCCTTGTGGCTTGAGTGTCTCATATTTTGAGCACTGTTGTACTTGGTTTTTACACCTCTAATATAATAAAATGGCTCAGTTATTTCTGTGCATTCTGATGTGTATATAGATTTATTGTTTACTTTTTTGTAGTTCTTATATTGTGTTTTAGTGTTATTTCATTCTCCCTTTTGGGATACTATAGTGGTATCAGAGCATGACCTTTGGCTCAACTTGTGGACACTTCATCTTTTGCATCTAAAGAAGAAGCAGATAGATGAGATATATCTTGGAGGAAGAAAATTCTACCACTCATTTCTGTAGATCAATGCAAGATCTCCCCAAGGAGGTAAATAAAATGAAGGAGGAAAGGTGGAAAGAAGATCCAAGAAGAATATGTAATGAGGAAGACCCAAGCACTTCCTATCAGCAAAGAAGAAAACCAGAGAAGCCTAGATCTCCTCATAGATCCACTATGCCCACTTTCTTTGGAGAAGGTGAAAGGTGTAGAAATGAAGAAAGGAATGAACCTAAGACTCATGAGACTCTCAGTCTATATCTTGAAGAGTACAAAGCACAGTCTAGAGAATTCAAGGAGAAGCTAACTCTCCAACAATTCTTCAAAATCAAAGAAGAAAGAGGATCCTATAGCAACAATAGAAGAAAGAGGCATAATAGATTCTATTTGCCTACATTTGATGGATCTTCCCCAAGCACTATTAAGGCTTGGAGGAGAGATCTAGATGAGTTTTTCAAGCTACATCCTGTAGCTAAAGGAGAGGCTGTTCAAATTGCAACACTTCATCTTTGAGGTGAAGCCAATGATTGGTGGTTTAGTCACGTGGAGCATGCAAAGGTGACTAAATATTCAGATTTCTTTCACAAGTTGAGGAAGGAATTTGATGTGAGAAAACCAGAGATGTGTAACAAAGTGACATTCCCTAAGGAAACAAATGAGGATGTCGATCTTTTCACTCTGGAAAAGGAGTCACTACATTCACCACCAGCTGCAGAAGTACTTGCATCCGGAGAAGAGACACTTGCATTTTTGCAAGATAGTCCTGAGCTCTTGACACATAAAGTCCCATGCATGATTCAGGAGATGCATGAGGAAGAGGAGGAATATTCCAGCGCTGGTACACTTGGAGAAGAGAAGCCATAAATCTTACCAGCAGTTGGAGGCACTATTGTCCCGGTTGGAGGAACTCTTGTGTTTTGGCAAGAGATTCCCACACATCAGTTGATCCAAGGTATGCATAAAATTTCATCACATATTGTTTCAATAAATCTTATTAAAAATTATGAGGACATGCCATTAGGACCAATGCATAACCAAGGATTTGAACACAATACTGATTTGAAGGAGCAACATATCACAGCGCAGAGGACCCTTTATCTAATCAAGGAGGAGATTAAGAACTATCCTAGTTCATCATTGTTGAGCTACATTCAACCCTTTGAGTTGAAGTGTAGAGTTTCAGAAAATGGGATGAGTATTATCCTATGTAAAATAACTGGTTATGAGATCAATATTGTTCCTTGCTTTGATACAACATATGTATTACCATGCAGATCTACAGCGCTTTCACTTGGTAGTTGTGAAAATGAAGAGGCCCCATCATTCTTGGAGCATTCTGAAGGTAGCTTCACTCATGAAGAAATGGAGGTAAAGATGATAAATGGTAGACATTGATCTGAAAATGGTGTGGATAACTTGTATGTATTTCAAGAACCTACCACTCAGTTTTAATTAAAATGATCTAGCTTGAACTTGATGTTTTGCGGAATTTTGGCTTGAAAGTGGTGTATTTTTTTTTTTTACTGTTTATGTGTATTAAGTTTATTTGTTCTTGCTGTAATTTAACATGTATAAAAAAAACATAATTCAGTAAAAAAACCATTAAACACAACAGAAATATAATATAGGAGTTCACCCGAAATCTCGTGGGCTACGTCTCCTTTGAGTCTTGTCAACTAGACTCGACTCTTTGAGATTAAAGTAATTGTTCTTTTCCAAGTTTCATGCTTAACACCAATGAATAAAAAAGTGATTCAAAGGGCTTAGAATACCATTTATCATCCCTCTAATGGATTTCCAAATTCTGCAAACAGCTTTAGGCTCCTGTTAACACATTTCCTTTTGTCGGTGCACTAAGCTTCTCTGAGCTTCTAAATGGCACAAACTCCCTCAGAATTCTGTTTAAATCACTAAAACCACTACTTTTGTATCCAAAAAACACCAGACACCAAATTTCAACTAATAAATTTCTTAAATCAAGCACAGCATCACCAAAATAGGCTATCCTCCACGGTTTGCCAAGGGCTGCCCAGAACTTCACATCCACTTTTCGAGCTCTAGAAGTTCTCAAACTGTTCTGAAACCACTTCCATTGGTTCCAAAAAGACTGAAATAGTCAATATAGAATTTTTTCATCAAAAATAGCCTCCGACTTCTCTGGTTTCGCCTCAATCACCTATCGGCACCCCTTGGCACTAGGGTCAAGGAAAAATTCTCTGCTGAGTTTTCGACCTCTAAAAGTATTTAACACTTGTTGAAACCTCTATAAATAGATTCAGAATGATTTTTTCAGTCAATAATGACCACTGGTTCACTGAAAATGGTCTCAAACAACTCTTTCTAAGCCCTGCACTGCTGCTGGAAAAAGCTGTCACTAATGACCCCTGGAACTTTACTGAAGCTTTTCGGCCTTCAAGCGTTCTCTACAGGTTCTGAAAACCATCTCATTAGATTCAGAACATCTAAATTATCCAATTTATACTATTGGAACTCTAGAAAAAGACTCTAACTCCCCTGGTTAGGCCTCAAACTGAATTTGTCTCATGGTGGCCCTGATGGCTCATTCATCTTCCCTGAAGCAAAAGCTACTGAAGATCACCTCCATTCTACCTCAAAATTGTCCCAAAGTTTTCATAAGGTCAAATAGACCCAAAATTGACTAAAATTTAATCCAATTTCGTCCAATATTGAGATATTTATGACCAAAACAACTTTGCCCCAATTTCCTCCACTAAATGTGGGGCAACTGCCAGTTAACTCCACTAAAAGTGGAAGTTCGCCTAAATTTGGGAGCACCTCCAGAATCTCCGCCATATTAAACTCCACTTAACTGAATCTTAATTAAATATTAAACCTAAGATTAGGCTCCTTAAGCACTCTTAACATTAATCTCCCACACTGGTCATATGATGAGGTTCCATGGGAGGAGGGCTGGCCCCTCCGTGCTCCGCCGGACCCACTCGGCATTCAAAGTGCAATAACTTCTTCATACAGTGTCCGTTTTTTGAACCGTTTGCGGTGAAAAAATTAGGAAGACGAGACCTATGCAAACATCTTGGTTTCAACCCAATCCTGTAACTTTGAATTTTGAGCTAATCCTTAGGTCCTTGATCCAGTTTTGATCACACCTCCCAAATGAGAAGATTTTGGACCACAAAATCTCTCTTGGACTACTGAAATTGATCTGTACAGAAAATAAGAGTACTTCACCCTCTTCTCTTTAGCCTCCAAACACTTTCCTTGCATGGCTAGTGACTTTTAACCATAACTAGAAAGTAATTCACACTTCCCTTCCTTGATGCGCTTATCCTCCTGTCAAGAGTTGCCTTTCTTGCACTCACTCAGAATATTTCTAGCAAGAAATTTGCAGAAGGAATCTGAAAATCACTTCTTTGATCAATGATCCAATGTGGCTCAAACATAATTTGTGCAACATGCGACATCAACAACAAATTGTCATAAAATGTGATATACAATTGACACAAAATCAATGTAAAAAGTGTGCAACACAATCAACACAAGTCGAAAAACATGTGCGACACAATTGACACAAGTCGATAAACAACATGATACATCTTGACAACCACATGTGCATGCATCAATGTACAATGAACCTATTTACAGTTCGCTATTTACACATACAACTTCCATGCACATGTACACCTTCAACTCTTCCTTTCAATTACCAACAATTACATAATCCCAACAACATGTGGGTGACTATAAGAGCTGAACTAAAAGATATTGCTGCAATATAAGTGAGTATCATACTCATATTTTACACCTCCACAGTGAAATTTTGCAACAACAAAGAAATTCCTTCAACTGAACCGCATTTATATGCAATCTTGCATCAAACGTTTCAACAGAAATACATGCATACAATCGAAATGTGCATATGTACAAAGGAGTATTTCTTACTATGTTAAGAAGTCCATCCACTTCTTTCCAAGCCACCTCCATGGCGAATTTTGTTGCTGCAACTCTTCTTCATGTGAATCTTCCATTTTCACATTGATAATGGAATCCATAGTTCCACTTGCGCCAATCTTTCTGTCCTCTTGTTGCATGTGCTTTGGATGACTAGTTGGATGCAAAGTCCAACAATGAGAGACAACATGTACCATCTTTTGGAAATATGTGAAAATCTTATGCACCTTCTTTGAAAGTTGCCTTTGCCTCATCTACTTCCTGTATGCTTTCTTCCTCATCTAGCATCTCGAAACATCATGGTTAAATCGACCACAATATGTACAACAAATATTTCTTCCATTTAAGCATGCAAAATTATCATGCTTTGCAGAAACACAATAAAATTGATCATGAGAAGATTTATACCTCTTGTACTGCTTTGAATTTTCATCCTTTTTTCCTTCTTGAGGAGATGAACTAGTAGAGGCTACAACTTTCATTTGCAGACTAACATCATCGTTCTTGTCTTGAAAACTATCTAAACTTGCATCCTCGCCATAAGATGCATTTCTACCATCGTCTTGCTGCAACAAAGGCTTAAAGCAATGGAAATCATCTTTGAAACAAATTTGACATATTTGCATCTTAGAACTTGGAATAAAAGTTCTCTTTGAAATAGCCTCACATGCCTTCATGGCTTTGGAGTCTTTGCCATTAAATTGCACATAACCAAGACCAAGATTCTTGGGTCGTTCCTCAACCGAAATGGGATCAACCATGCCTTGTGCATGCTTGCCTAATCCCTTGCCTTCATAGCCCATTTTAATCATTAATTTGGACCCTATTCCCCTTGTATGTTTTTCGAAAGAACCAACACATCTTTCTAAAGAGGAAACTGAAGACAAGTTAGAATGGATTACCTCTTCCTCACGCATTTTCTTGGTCAAAGCCTCTTGGGCTTGATGGAGTTGCCTCTCCATATCATGCAATATTTGAAGAATTTCTTCCTTCTCTTCCTTCATGGCAAACAACTATTCACGAAGTTCTGCTTTCTCGTTTATCCTCAAACAAAATCTGCACCATGTCCTTCAATATAATAAAGTCACGCTTCATATCATCATCGAAGAATCTTGTGAAGGAGGAAAATTCACTTGTAGAAGTTGTCATTATGATGTCAATGAAAAAATTAACTTCAAAAAAGTTCTCAAAGCTTTTCAAAAGAAAATAAAAATATGTTTTAACCAAATGGCTGTAAAGACAAACTCTTATTCAAGCAACCAAACAACAAAAAAACTCCAAGAGCTTCTTAACAAACAATCGTCAAGATGGTTTGTTCCAAAAGTGACCTTCGGTCTATTGGCGGTATTGGGTTCTGGCCAAGGGTTCGGATGGCCCGTTTGTTCAAGCATTGCCAACAAACCCCTATACTACTGCCCCTTTCGACAGTGACCTGCTTGTACAAGCCAAAGTCTCACCCGAAGTCGTATGGGTAGGTGCTGGAACCAGGTTTCCGCACCTTGGGAGAGGGTAGGTAAGTCAAGAAGAGTTGCGTTCACCCTTATAGTGACCAGATCTTGTATCACAGAGCCTATATCTACAGATTCCCTTTCCATCCATGTGCGCAACAACAATGACACTCATAGAAATCAATAGATGAGCGGAACTCATGCTAAAAATACGCAACTGTTCGAGGGGATAGTCTTGCGCGAAGTAAACCGAAGCTGAACCCCGGTCGACATAAATAAGTAACACAAGTATGTTCGCAGCTTAAATCAATAACACAACATCATATATTAAGTAATCAAACATCACACATACATATCACAACAATTCCAGTGGATTTAGATAGTCAACAATACTTCCGCATTCATTAATCTTTCAGATCTACTTATAATACCCCAAAAACCAACCTGCGCCTGCTTGATGGGGTGCACTGACGGAGACGGAGGCCCTCTGTGCACACGGTGTGAGTCCTTACCCAACAACCCTAACCAGATCTATCGATTCGCACTTAGCAGCAATCTCTTATCATTCTTAGCCTGTCCTACAACTAAAAAAGGTTCAACTACTACTATTTTAGCCTATGCATCCAATGGTCTGCAAATGGTGGTTTGTGGACTCTTGGTCTACCCTTGACCCATTTACAATGCTTTAGGGGCTTTGACCCACCCCAAAACCCCTGCGTTAGACTAAATATAATAAAAAATATACAAAATGGACTAGTTTCGCAGCTTTGTAGGAGACCCTGTTCCAACAGTCCCCCAACACAATCTTGTGACTCATCTCGAGTCACTGTGGTGGTGGGGTCTCCACCTGTGCGTGTAGTGTGTTGACATCGGCGATCAGTGGGGGCAGTACTTCTTGACTTTGAGCAGCAGCACTCTGCGCAATATCCATGAGCTTCTGGGATGTCGGTCCTTTGGTCGCCGTGGTGACACTTACCAGTGTCTGATTCAGTCGCTTGACTACAACATCGGTATCTTGTGATAGCTGGAGGGCTGCATCAGCCCAAGGCTTCAATCATTTCGTGATGGCATGCTTCTTGCGCCAGAGTTCCTCAATCTCATCCTGGAGCGCGTTGCTAGTCTTCAAGCGTGCTAGTCACTGGGTAGGGACTAAGGAGGGTAATGTAGCTTCGACCTGATCGAAAGCTTCTTCCTTCTACCACAAGTCTTGATTAATTCTTTGAAGGACCGGATCGTGCTGGATCTTGGTCCAAAGCTACATGGCATCTTCGAGCATCCTCGGTGTTTTGTTGCAACATTTGCAACAACTTTATAAGTCCGTGATTTCTTTGCTCCGGCCGTTTCTTCACAACTGCATCTCTACCAGACGCCTTCAATGCTGCAACCATCCCTTCAATTTTAGCCCAGGGGGTGGCTGCGATCGGGATCTCCTCTGTAACCTCTGTGCAGAGCTGGTGGATTAATGTTTCGAGCTCCACTTGCTATGTGACAGCGCAGAGTACGTCGGCGTTCTGTTGTGCGATGGTCTGCTCGGCTACCCCTAGTTGTCGGTGCACCTGCTGGTCCCGATGGCGAATCTCCTGGAATACAGCGGTGTGGAGGCCCTGTAATGCATCATGGGTCAGCATGGCTAGATTCAGCTGCACCCCTGTGTCTGTATGGAATTGGACTGACGGACTAATCACGAGGGCAACGCTAGTTATAGCACAGAGATGACTTTCCTTCGTGGCGAGCACTATACGGCTGGGTACCAAGGGAGGCTGTACCTAAGTCACGCTGGTCTATAGTGTGTCTACCTTTAACTGTAGGGTGCGGAGCTCAGCCTGGAGGGTGTCAATGGTAGCCTTTTAGTGTTCCTCCAGGGCTACCCACTTTTCTTCTGTGGCCATTGTGACGATGTCCGCTATTTGTTCGAGGTCCCTGTTAGTTAAAGTGACTGTCGCATCGTATTCTCCCCGGTGCGCGCGCTGCTTCTTTCGGGGCCCCTTGTCAGGCTCGCCTGTTCGCTTTGTTCCTCCGAGGTTTACTGCTAGTGGCTAATCTACTTGGATTTCAGCTGTGGTGGTTTTCAGCGGCGCGTTCTTCTTCGTGGATGTGTCTAAGCCTTGCTTGCTTGGTCCGGCGGTCTCCTTGGTGGGGGCTTTAAAACCTATTTTCTAGGCAGGAGGCCATAGTTCGACCACACGGTCAATGTCCTCATCTGCTACCATATACAGGAGGGATGTCCAGGTTTTATTCTTGAGACCGCAGATCTGTATGTGGTGCATCGTAACCTGGAATGCTGCAATAATTTTGTACCTGTTGTACACTATTGAGGACAGGCGTGGTCGAGAGTTGATGGTTGCGGCCAAGCTGCTCTGGAATAGGACCCAAAAAACTTGGTTATCTTCCACGCGCTGTGCGTCCTTGGAGTCCCATAGATGGGCGAAGCGAGCCCCTTCGCACATTTCTGGAGTGAGCTCGGGGAGGACCGACTCCTCAGGGGCCTCCCATGCAACTAGTGCTATAAGGAGCAATAGCCAAGAATAGCAAAAGGCCTTCCCTTGTTCCTGAGATTCGTGAACGTTGGTCAGGAATTCGTCACACAAATATTGAGCCCAATTAAGGTAGACCCCCTTCGTACACTAGCCTGCTAATCGAATGACATAGGCAGGGACAGTTGCGACCTAGCACTTCCGCATTAGCTTGCACGCTAATAGCATGGTACCCATCTGCGTAGCATGGTCGCTGATGGATATGATGATAAAGCCCCGGGGATTTCGCTCCACCTTGTACTTTTGGCACACATATTCAGCAGTCTCGCCTTCATATTTCTTGCCCACCCATTCCAGAGGGTGCGGCCCCTGCATGGGAAGGCTCATAATCTGGTGAATTAGAGCAGCATCAATGGGGACTTGGTCCCAAATCCATAAGCAGCTCTCATGAATCAAGGTGAGCAGTGGTTGGGCCAGCCGGTCCGTGATATTGTAATGGCCAAAATGGGGAATCCATAGCAGGTTCAAGAGCCCGGATCCAGCCAATTCATATATCCAGTGCTGAGGAATGACTGTGACCCCATAATTCACATAAAATATGTCGAAGTATAGCATGGGGGCTATTTCAGGGAAGGCTTCATAATTCGCCAATTCGTGATCATCGATTTTGACTTCGTGGAGTTGCCCGCAAGGGTCACCGATGACAAGGACTTCACCCGGGGTTAGTGGTGTTTGTAGATAGGTGATCAAACCATCCAATTTTTTGGGTGTGTGCGTTGAAGGTGATCCAGGTGGATATTGGTGGCCACCCGCCTATTCCACTTGGGCCCCCACCATTGTCTCTTTCAGTTTTTCAGTTTCGGCACAACTTACTATTTTTAGCAGTTTTTTGGGTCCTGAACTTCCGGAGCCATTTTGAGGCCCTAAACGACATTTTTTGGGCATCACACCTCTAGCGAATGTAATTTCATTCCACATTCCATTTCAGAATGATATTCATGGCGAAATTTGTAGTCCTCGGATAGATCTTTCTAATGATGTATCATGTGCGTCAAACGAAGATAGTATGCCAAAGTTACGTCCCTGGGAAGTTGAAACACCAATTTACCCAAACGGGGCCCATAGTTTTGGCGCTTCATCTCATAGGGTTAGGTTTTTGGATGTTTAGGATTCTCCATTGTTTCTCAATAATAAATAGGCCCTTGAGCCTCATTGTAACTCAGTTCAGAGGCCTGTAGCCGCCACATCTCTTCTCAGAGATAGCTACCAGCGCCTAGCTAGTTTTATTTCCATTCTGTCTGTAAGCAAATTTCAGTTCTTTGATATTAATGAAATGAAGTGTTATTTCCGCTGCATCTCTGTATTTATGGTTATATGTTTATTCTGTTGCGTTCCTGCATAAATCCGGATCAGAAGGCCAGCGTGGGTGGATGAAGGGGGTAACCAATTGATCGGATTGGTGGGCTGGGCTTCCTCCTGTGCAACCTGATCCTGAAGTGTTGTTCGTGGAGATTTGGCATGCCTCGGGGAAGTCCTAGGTCTTCCTACAACCCACTTGCAGCTTTCGGGGGCTTCCCTGAGCCTTGTGATTTCTCCTTTCCCTTCTTTATGACTGGTGTAGAGAGAACTTCTTCATCCTCAGCCCCAATCTCCACTACGTCCTCACTTTCCAGCTCTGTTGGTACTGAAGGTTCAGCAGGGTTCGTGGTTGTCATCCTAGCATGGAAAAGGAATCCCAGCTCTGGATGGCTACTGTCAGAAGGAGTAGGTTTATCGGACATGAAAGGGATGGTGCAGACTAGGAGAATCATATAGCTCAAGTTCGCTCGAGACAAAGGTGAGTAGTACAATCCATGCAAGGGAGGTAGATTCCTTATCTAAGCTACCCTGTCCTTTTTATAGTGCTTGTGGTCACCCAACGGTAGGGTAAAATTCACCTGGAGCTTACCATCAGATAAACGGTCAAAAGTCCCCAAAATCCGCCTCATTAAATTCTAGGGGGTCGCGCCTTTCAATTGTAACTTCTGCTTCCTAGCAGTTGTTAGAGTTCCAACGGCTAGTTTTCGCATCTCCTGTGTGCTCAACATTCCTGCTATGCTTGGGTCAAATACTTGGGCCTTCTGAGCATCCTCCCCCAACACAGGCTTGTTCTTAAGGTACTTCTCAACCAAAGGCATGTTTTTTCGACACGTGTCTTTCCATGCAACCAGATATTTGCGTGGATCTCCTGATCCAAAGAATGTCTTGACCTGTAGGCCGGTTGGGGCTTCAAATCATAGGATCATCATATCTGGGCATTCCTCCCAATTTTGGAATGCCTCCTCTTGCGTCTCCCACCAGCGCACAGGTGTTCCACGTATGGCTAGCTTAAGGGCCCATATCCTTTGTGCTCTTGGAACCTCGGCTTCGAATGCTCACAAAAATTCCTTAATGCTACCAGAACCATCAAAGTAGGGTAGGTCTCTTACCTCCGAGGAAACGCAGCAAAAGTCCCTTATGACTCGAAGACATCGTAGTGCTGAGACATCATGCAACCGGTTTTGCCAATTCTCCATCTCCTCGTCAGAGTCAAAGAAGCATTCACTATCCTTTTCCCAGCAGAGTACTCCTTCCGCCGTGGGGTTTATCCAGTCTTCGTCCCATGTAGTCAACTTATAAATGTGATCCATCTCTTCTTCATCGCGCACCGACTCTATATATCGTTCACCTTCCGCAGGATCTAATGGTATTATCACCCTTGTACCGTTATTTTCAAACACCATGCTTCTATTTTTTAGGTTGATGATACTGCCCATATCTATGGCCCAGTCCAATCGTAAGAGCGCAGGGTAGGGGTCCACATCTCCTACAATTTCTATTACTTCAAAGTCGGCTCGGGCCTTTACTCCTGCGATATCCACCGTAATTTTAGACAACCTTCCTAGCGGGATGATTTTCTACTGATTTTCCATGCGCAACTGAATAGTGGACCATTCCAACTTAGGCTCTCCCATTCGTTGCCAAGTTTGTTTAGGTAACATGTTTGCATCTGACCCTAGGTCCAAAATAACCTGACTCATTTCGTAGACACCGATTTGTGCGGACAACCGCATTTCTCTTCCGGTGCATTTCTTATACTTGTATAGCTTGTGCACATCCTTGACCTCCGGGGTTAGATTGGGTCATGGTGCGCAACTATCTATTAATTCTTGAAGATTCTCCACAACCTTTGCATTGCACAGTAGCTTCATACATGCCTGGAAAAAGGGCTCAAACTCCTCATCTGCCTTGAGGTTCGCAAGTGGCCGAGAAGTAGTTGCTTCTGCATTAGCAAAGTCCTTGCAAGCTGTGATAAATGTTTCTTTCCCCCTTTTTAGGTCTAGGCCTTCTTGTTTGATAACTGCTTGTCAGATCAGAGGTTCCATCGCAGCCTCCTCCTTAGGCCCCCTGGTGGCCATCCCACTGTGAGTCACCACATTCACCCTTGGATCTTTGTCTCGCAGCTCAGCCTTAACTCTCTGCACATTCTGCGTAGGTGTCAACTGCTTTTCATTCATTTTCTCTATCAAGATTGGGCAATCTTCAATCGCATGGTCCAGTTGTCTATAATATCGGTAGGATTGCCTAGTGAGGTTCGGGCCATCCCTCACAAAGTGTCTTGCTTCTCCACAGTTATAACAGATTAGCTGACCTCGTCCACGTCCTGCACTTCCACTGCGCCCTCCTCCCCTGCCCCTTGATGGGGAGCCACCTATACCTGCTGGGGTTCTTGGTGATGCAAGGTCTGATTATACTTTGTATAAGTTTCCTCGACCAATCATCAAATCATACATCTAGCAGTTCAGTTCATCATGTCCCACCGATCTGCAGAACCTACACCATTACTGCTTTACCTCTTGAACGTACGCAGCAAGGTGGGGAAAGTGGTTAGTATCGTGCAACCCTACAACGCGACAATCATCGCACCATAGTGTTGGCCCACTGGGTCCCGCAACTTTCCTAGGGCGCAATGGGCTAGGTCCCCCGGCCTGCATATAGTCTGTTAACAGAGGAAAGTTATCCTTGGTATGGCCATTCACATGGCATCGTATGCACCATCTCTCAAGGCTAGCCTCTACCCCTCGTTCCTTTCGCAGGTTCTGGATCTCTACATGCATAGCTTCCAGTTGTCCTTAGATCTATTGGACGCCCAGCTGTGTCTCATCCCACGGTGCAACTTCTAACTTCATGGAACCTTCCAAGGCCTTCTCCTGCAATTCGAAATTTCGGTGCCCCATAGGTACGCGCAGGTGAGGTAGCAACATAGCAATAAACCATTCTGTGTGTTGTATGTCATCATATTGGAATCCCCCTTCTCTGATCACCTTCTTTAGTTGCTGATCGACCTCCCACACAGATTCAGAAGGCCCTTGCTTGAAATCTTTTAGATCAACCACGATTTGGGAGTAGGATTTAGGTTTCTTAAACTGATGTTTCAGGGCATTCTTAATGTCTTCAATGGTCGCATTTGCGTTTTGGCCGATGTGTCCCATGTACCAGTCCAAAGCTCTTCCTTCGAAGGCAAGGGATAGTTGTGCCCTTTTCACCGTATCACTAGCTATGTTCTGCGCAGTACATACCGATCCTGCGACAAACTAGAATTGATCCATGTCTTCATCCCCCACACCCTTAAAGGTCAGCAACTTCATGTGCGCAGCCATGTCGTCTTCCGGTGGTGGAGGGGTAGGTGAATTCTTACCTCTAGGCTGGTTTGAAAGTAGTGTGGCTGGAGGAATCTGCGAAGCTACTTCCCTTACCGGACTGTAGACCAATCTATCTCCTTCTAGGTTGGCCCTATAGTACTTGCCACTTATCGTTGTACTCTCATCCAGATTAGAGATCATTCACTCGGTATGGCTACACAGAATACTGTTTTGGCATAATAATACCTTGATCAGCAATGGTAAGGTCTTCAGAAACTTACCTCGGAATCCTGTGAAGAATCTTCGCTCTGCCTCAGAGTATGAGACAAACTGATCGATGGCAAATTCTGTCACAAATCCTCCCAACACACTGTCTACCCAATGGTCCACTGTGCGAGTGATGGTGTTATCAGTCTTCTCTAACTGCTGGATCAGTTCGGAGGTCCAATCTGTGATTTTCTTATCCTTCCAACACTTTTGGAACTCCATCAGTCTTGCGAGCCACTCTTGGAGCTCGATCAAAATCGTTACAAAGAAGATCTTGTAGATCTTTGTAAAAATGTACTTATTCTTCCACGCTTCAATGGTCAACCTCTCACTACGATTTTCTTTTACGGAAAATTCCTGAACTTGCTGTTCAAACCATTCATCAATTTCCTTTCTCTCCAGCTTCCAGTACGACCTTGGAATTACCTTATCCCTCTCTCAAAATTCTCCAGGTCCCAGCAACAGAACCATTTTTTGGCTCGAGGGGTCCTGACCCAGGTTCAGATGTTCAAGGTTTTCCAACAAACCCTTATACTACTGGCCCTTTTGGTAGTGACCTGCTTGTGCAGGCCAAAGTCTCACCTGAAGTAGTATGGGTGGGTGCTGGAACCAGGTTTCTACACCCTGGGAGAGGGTAGGTAAGTCAAGCAGAGCTGCGTTCAACCTTATAGTGACCAGATCTTATATCGTAGAGCCTATATCTATGGATTCCCTTCGCATCCACATGCGCAACAACAATAATACTCACAAAAATCAACAGATCGTGAACTCATATAAAAATACGCAACTATTCCAGATAGTCTTGTATGAATTAAAAAAAAATGAACCCAGATCGCAACATAAATAAGTAACACAAGTATGTTCGCAACTTAAATCAATAACACAACATATATTAAATAATCAAACGTCATAGATGCATATCACAATAATTCCAGTAGATTCAACTAGTCAACAATACTTCTGCATTCATTAATATTTCATATCTACTTACAATACCCAAAAACCCAACCTGCACACACAGAATCAAGGTCCACAAATAGCAGGACAGAGGCCCTCCGCGCACACAGCAGCCGGATTCCTTACCCAACAACCTTGACTAGATCTATCGATTCGCACTTAGCAGCAATCTCTTCTCATTCTTAGCCTGTCCTACAACTCAAAAAGGTTCAACTACTTATACTATTTTAGACTATGCATCCAATGGTCCGCAAACCAGAGTTTGCGGACTCTTGGTCTACCCTTGACCCATTTACAATGCTTTAGGGGCTTTGACCCACCCCAAAACCCCTGCGCTAGACTAAATATAATAAAAAATATACAAAAAAGGACCAGTTTCGCAGCTTTGTAGGAGACCCTGTTCCAAAAAGGTCCCTTGGGGTAAGGAATATGCCTTAATGCCTTTTCTTCCTTTTTTTCCTCTCCAAGACTTAGCTAATCAGTAGCTATCCCCAAAACTCAAGCAAACTCAAACAACAATAAGTTTGCGAACAATAAAACAGTCAATCTTTTACACTGTTTAAACACCTTTCAAGCTATACAATCAAGCAACCAAGTGCTTCGATACCAACTTGATCTGAAAATGGTGTGGATAAATTTTATGTATTTCAATAACCTACCACTCAGTTTTAATTAAAATGTTCTAGCTTGAACTTGACGTTTTGCGGAATTTTGGCTTGAAAGTGGTGTATTATTTTTTTTACTGTTTATGTGTCTTAAGTTTATTTTTTCTTGCTGTAATTTAACATGTACAACAAAAACATAATTTAGTAATAAAACCATTAAACACAACAGCAATATAATATAGGAGTTCACCCTAAATCTCGTGGGCTACGTCTCCTTTGGGTCTTGTCAACTAGACTCGACTCTTTGGGATTAAAGTAATTGTTCTTTTACAAGTTTCATGCTTAACACCAATGAAAAAAAAAATGATTCAAAGGGCTAATAATACCATTTAACATCCCTCTAATGGTTGTCGAAATTCTGCAAATAACTTTAGGCTCTTGTTAACACATTTCCTTCTGTCAGTGCACTAAGCTTCTCTAAGCTTCTAAATGGAAAAAAATCCCTCAGAATTATTTTTAAATCACTGAAATCACCACTTCTATATCCAAAAAAAATCAGACACCAAATTTCAACTGATAAATTGCTTAAATCAAGCACAACATCCCCAAAATAGGTTATCCTCCACGGTTTGCCCAAGGCTAGCCAGAACTTCACATCAGCTTTTCGAGCTCTATAAGCTCTCAAAATGTTCTAAAACCACTTCCATTGGTTCCACAATGACTTAGATAGTAAATATAGAGTTTTGGTTCAACAAAATAGCCTCCGGCTACTCCAGTTTCGCCTCAATCACCTATCGGCACCCCCTGGCACTAGGGTCAAGGAAAACTTCTCTGCTGATTTTTTGACCTCTAAAAGTATTTATCACTTTTTGAAACCTCTGTAAATAGATTCAGAATGATTTTTTTCAGTCAAGAATGACCACTGGTTCATTGCAAATGGTCTCAAATAGCTCTTTCTAAGCCCCGCATTGCTGTTGGCAAAAGCTGTCACTAATGACCCTTGGAACTTTACTGAAGCTTTTCGGCCTTCAAATGTTCTCTACAGGTTCTGCAAACCATCTCATCAGATTTAGAACATATGAATTATCCAATTTTAGACTATTGAAACTCTGGAAAAGGACTCTAACTCCCCTGGTTAGGCCTCAAATTGAATTTGTCTCATAGTGGCCCTGATGGCTCCTTCATCTTCCCTGAAGAAAAAGCTACTGAAGATCACATCCATTTGACCTAAAACCTATCCCAAAGTGTTCCTAAGGTTTAAGAGACCAAAAATTGACTAAAATTTCATCCAATTTCGTTCAATATTGAGAGAGTTATGACCAAAACAACTTTGCCCCAATTTCCTCCACTAAATGTGGGGCAACTGCTAGTTAACTACACTAAAAGTGGAAGTCCGCCTAAATTTGGGAGCGCCTCCAGAATATCCACCATATTAAACTCCACTTAAATGAAGCTTAATTAAATATTAAACCTGAGATTAGGCTCCTTAAGCGCTCTTAACATTAAGCTCCCACACTGGTCATATGATGAGGTTCCATGGGAGGAGGGTTGGCCCCTCCGTGCTCCGCTAGACCCACTCGGCATTCAAAGTGCAATAACTTCTTCATACGGTGTCCGTTTTTTGAACCGTTTGTAGCACCATAATTAGAAAGATGAAACCTATTAAACCATCATGGTTTCAACCCAATCCTGTAACTTTATATTTTGATCTAATCCTTAGGTCCTTGATCCAGTTTTGATCAGACATCCTGAGATGAGAAATCCTTTTTCCTTTCTAGATGACCCTTTCGTAATGAGAATATCATAGCTCAAAGAGAAACTTATACCTGCAGTAGATCCAAAACTTCAGTGGTTTTGGAGGGCCTTTGGTGAAAAGAGAATCTCATTGGAGGTGCACTTCAACATCTCATGAAGTGCAAAGTTCTTCAACAGTTTGAGGAGGATGGTATTATACAAGGGGAGGATACCATGATTATGCAGCACATCATTCATCATCCACATTGGGATGAGTGGGTAAGGATGATAAGAAATGGGTTGCATGACCACTTGAATATTTGTGACATAGGCTAGCAAGCTTGGTTATGTTGGTTGCTCTTGGGAGATTTTTGTCACTACCCAAAGGTTCCTATTTCTTTGATCCGTGCCTTGAAAAACATTTATGAAATAAAGGAGGCATGGCTGCGCTGGCTGCCCTTGGGTGAGTATGGTTACCACCCAATAGCTTATATTTTTATGATTCATGCCTTGTGTATCAATGATAGAATGCAGCAAAAGAATGCATGTTCATTTTGGTTTCCCTTGAGAGAGTTTGGCCACCACATGACATCTCCTATGTTTATGTGTTTTGTATTGGGTAAAACTTGGTATGATGCTCTCATGATGTGTATTGATGGTGTTTTTTTGTATTGGGCTGATGTGACATTCCACATGTCTATCAGTATGTTTATACTCCATGATGCACATGAGGAGGTCCAGAGAAAGTAGCAAGATCTCTTATTGCTTTGGTTGCTTTTGGGAGAGTTTGGCTTGTCCATCTTACATGGAGAAGATGGAGGATGGCAGTAAAGGGCCTTAATCCGGTGGTTACTATTAAGAGAATATGGTTTGACATCTTTGTCTACCCATATAACTCATTTCCTTCTTCTTTTGCATAACTTTGGAGAGATGCTTGGATCCAACAAGGCCAACAAGGCTAAGGATGAGAGCATATCAATGCTCAATCACATTCATAAAGCATGGGATGAAGAGATGGAGCTTTTCCTTTGTGGGAAGAGCCACTTTATTTTATGTATCTCATGTATTAATGATGATGTTGGACATCATATGGTTGTCACTTGGTACTTAATGGTAGAAGGAGGACATCTAACCATGCAGTTGGAAGTCATTCTATATCTTTTTGAAAGAAAAATTTGGAACCAAACATGCATAACACATTGCAGCAAAAGGAGGAAGCCTTGCTTATGTGGATGCCATTTGGAGGGGAATATATGGCTTTGCATCTACTTTTGGACTTGCTTGAGGACAAGAAACATTTTGTTGGGGGGACTGTAATATTCCCAAAATTTCACACCATATTTGAAATCTTAGAGTCCTTGATTTTCTTAATAAATTAAGTAAATAAAAGGGTGGAGGGACCCACAAACCTCAAAGATGAATAAAATCCACTTTTTATGTGTGTATGTGGATATTTTAGATCTAGATCTAGAATCATGGATTAGTGGAGCAGCTCCATTAATGGAGATCATGTCTCATTTATGAGATAGATTATAGAGGATGAATCAGTCAAATAAGATCATGCATCTTAAATATAGAATCATGAGGATCTTTGATAAGTTCAACTAAGATCATAGTGCATTCAAAGAATATCATGAAGCACTTATGATATGATAGTGGAGGAAGTGGTGCATTTAATGCACACATGATGGAGGGGGTAATCACCCCATGTGAACATGATGGAGGACATGGATCAATAATGTAGTCAAACATGGAGACTTTGTCCACATGTACAACGTAGATTTAGAGTGGGCCCAAGATATGGAAGGCTCATGCATATAATGAAGGTGAAGGCACAATGGAAGGCATGATTTGGATTATTCATTTCTTGATCTGTTTAGATCTAGATTTGTCTTAGGAAATTTCTATGCAGACTTGAGCTGTTTAGCAGAGTTTGTAGTGCTGTTTAACATAGGGTGTTCCCGAGCGGGAATCCCACCTCTTTCTTTGAGTGATCTCTACGGAAGAGGATTGTTATTCATTTCATATCAGTCATTGGCATGGAAAATTTTAGGGGCTAATATTCGCAGGTGGAATAATTTTCCATGGTTTTCCCAAAAAAAATATTCGCCTTTTATAAAAATGATTCGCCCAAATTTTACAATACAAAATTATTGTGTGTTAAAAATCGCCAAAATTATATAGAAAAAATATATAATATCATTATAAATTTGATTAATTTTACAAATACATCAATAAGCATTTTATAGTTTTCATATTAGGGACTAGTGAGATTCGCCAATTTTTTAAACTTCAAGATAAGTTTCCATCCTTAAAATTATCCCTGGTCATTGGTGCCATCTTCAGGAGGTTGTTTCTAGCATTCAGCTAGGAAACCAGTGGAGGATTCATCCTACCACTTTTTTCTTTAGATCCAGCCTTTCGAGAGTAGTATATCTACATCTGGCATTCAGGCCATTGGGTTTTACCTCTTTGCAGCAGCAGTCCCTTCAAGGATTCCGCAGTTTAGTCCTATATATCTATTGAAGGAAGGAAGTTTCCAGTATTTCAGCTGGAAATTCTGTGAGGGATAACCTCCTCACATTGGATCTATTGTTTCCATCATTCAGGAGCTGATTTGACATATCTAACAGTAGGCTATTGAGCCTCCCTCTTTGACAACACAGTTTTCTAAAGCTGTTGTTCTTACAACAACTATTTTCAGTGGAAGAGATTGGAGGAGATAGATCTTGAGATTTTAGCCCAAGGATCTAGTGAAGGGATCAACCCTTCTTGTATAGATCTGATTGTACATCATTGCAGCCATCATATCATCAGATCTAGCTTCAGATCTGCATTCCCAGTAGCATACATGTCAAGCCCTAAGAGGGTGGTTCTCTTAGACTTACATATCTGAGAAATCCCTTCTGGGTTATCTTGGGGATCCATCATTGAGCCCATATCTACAATTTCAGCATCATCAGAGCTCCCATTCTTCCTAGATCTAAATTTTTATCTTTTAGGCAGTTGCAGTCCCTATAGTTGTAGGAGGGATAACGCAGTTTACCTTCCAGCATAGTAGCAGTTACGCAGTCCCTCTTGGGATATCATTGCAGGGTCATTCTAGGCCACCCTTGTGGCTTGAGTGTCTCATATTTTGAGCACTGTTGTACTTGATTTTTAAACCTCTAATATAATAAAATGGCTCAGCTATTTCTGTTCATTCTGATGTGTATATAGATTTATTATTTACTTTTCTGAAGTGACTATATTGTCTTTTAGTATTACTACATTATCCCTTTTGGGATATTACAAAAATTTTGGCACTTATGGCAAGTCATGACCAGTTTGTGGGTGTCAGGAAAAAGGGTGGGCCAATAGTAGCCAGCTCTGAGGATTTTATTAGCTGTGGTTTTCCAGTAAAGGTGGCCTCCACATTCTCCCTCATGCAATTCATGTACAATTTTATTTGCATCATATTTAAGCAAACGTTTAAGAAAAATGCCTACAGAATTCTTCCAGTATAAAACTCCATCTAAAATTAAAAATTTTAAAGCTTTTTGTTTTAGGAATCTATCTTTTGTCTTTGATAATGTAGGAGGAGCATTAAGTGTAATATTCCAAATTTTTAGCCTTCAAGCTAAATGGAATATTAGAGTTGTTTCATCACTAGGTAGGTGAATAAATGGGCAGGGAGGCCCATTAACCTCTTTAGAAGGATCAATAACACTCCTAATGTGAAAGGAGCAAGAATAAGTAGCTTATTTGAGCACCATTGGGTGTGAACAGAGATGGGGACATGTTGATTCAATCAACTTTGACCAAGTCAACAAAGCTGTCTAGATACATTGAACCACCTTGATGGACACACAGTTTTGGTGGAGGACAACTTGCATGAGCTTGGTGGCACATGTGGATGGGACCCAATGAGGAGAGGTTCACTTGCTACATAAGGAGAGGATGGAGGCCTTTGTTAGACATGATTTTGTATTTTGATCTCTTGATCTTGTCTGTTTAGACTTGGCTTCCCCTTGCTGTTTAGCAAGGTATCACTGGGTGTTCCCGAGCGGGAATCCCACCTCTTCCCTTGAGAGGCCTCTTGGGAGAGCTTGTCCTGTATTGCTCCACATCTAGGCTCAAGGCCAAGCATCATTCTTCAGTCCCAGCATTATTTTTGCAGTAGAATATTGTTGAGTTACAAGGCGTTGTATTGGAGGATTCTTACACCACTTCCGGGTCTGTTTCTCAGTAGAAGGTGCCTTTCTCCTCTTGAGAAATCAACTAGGAATATTTATAAGCATATTTCATATCTTGGCAGTAGACCAAAGTGGTTCTCATCTCCTACAGTGTAGTCCCTTGCAGGAACTGCGCCATTTTATGTAGAGTTGCTGCAACAGGGTTAAGACCCCTATTTTTGAGCTAGTTTCCTAGGGAAAGGGCCAACCCTTCTCCCAGAAAGCTAGAGGAAGGGATTCTCATCCCTATTTTGTGTTTTTCAGCTATATTTCTATAATTTTTCAGTAATACTACATTTTCTGAGCTGAATATTCAGATCTGCTCTTTCTTGTACATGTGTTTCGTGAAACCCTTGCCGGGTTAGCTTTATAATGCAATAAGGATGCCAGATCTCTGTTTTCTTGGCATATTGTTCCATTAAGTTCCAGATCCATGTTATTTTATCATGTTACTATAGAAACCCTCATAAAATAGCGCTGTACATGCTTCATTATTTTTTTGCATAACTTAAGTCATGGGATTTGGCTATTTTTGAGGTGTGAGGTAGTCGGGAGGTCTGTTTAACATATAAAAATGGATTTATTTCTGATCCCCTTTTGTATGTGAGAACCTAACAACATATGCTAACAAAACCCAACATTATTTCACCTAGTAAAAATGCAGATCTTCAGAAATAACATTTTTAGGGTCTAATTGTTGCATTTTCCCCACTTGGGAAGGTGTAGACATTCTTATTTTTCTGTTGTTTCACTCATTTGAGGGCTATGTGTTTTTGAACACATCATATGAGTCTATTTTCTAGATCTCCAACTTTAGAATATCTTAAGATATTCTTATTGTTGTAGAAAATCCTGGTTTTGGGATATTACAGTGGTATCAAAGCAACAATCTTGGCTCAGCCTGTGAGCTTCAATAATCATGGAGAATTATCATGGGGAGGAGGATATTTGCATAAGAAATCAGAGCAAACCCTTGTTTCCTAGAGAAAGGAGGTTCTCAAAACTTCTCTTTCCAAATCTGCAGGGTGGAAGCAAGGGCATCAAAGAAATGAGGAGGGAGAAACCTGGAAATCCCTCAACAATATCTATACAAGAGGAAGATTCTAAGTCCTCATATTATGGATATGAGCACTCAGCCATATCATCATATCTACCATGTTCTATCAGAAATTTCTTCATGAAGAGGAAGAAAGGAGATGTGCCAAAGAGAGATACTCTTGGTGATTATTTGCAGGATTATGAAGCTCAATCTGAGGAGTTCAAAGATCACTTGAATTTCCAAGGGTTTTTCCAAATAAAGGAGGAAAGGAGCACAAGGAGCAAGAAGTAGGTTGAGGGTAGGTTTTTTCTATCTACTTTTGATTGATCACCTCTATGTCCAACTAGGGCTTGGGTGAAGGAACTGGACACCTTTGTGCAACAACATCAAGTTTCAGAAATTGAAGCCATCAAAGTAGCAGCGTTGCATTTTGAGGGTAAGGCCTATGCTTGGTGGTTGTTTGAATCATTTTCCTTAAAGAATGCAAATACATCTACTTATGCAAGGTTCATTAAAATATTAGTAGAGAGGTTTGATGATATTTCATGTGAAACATCTTCTATTGAAACTTTCAAACCACATCAAACAAAACTTTTGCATGAGTTGGGAGGATCTATAAATCCAACTCCATTTCTAAAAACCACTGAAGAGGAGGTGAGCTTGTTGGATACTTTTCCAAGGGCAAGATCTCCTTTGGATGAAGGGATTTCTTCTCAAAAGAAAGAGATGAAGATTCCTTCTTCAAAGGAAGACCAAGATCTAAGGTCTCTTGTTGAAGATAAGGAAACTTCAACTATTGAAGAGGAGAAAGGGACGGTAGGAGAGGATAATGCAGTCATGGCAAGGGCACCTCAAGCACCTCATGAAGAAGATGATGGAGCAATTTCTCCAAGAAAATAAACTCTTGCACTCTTGCAAGGAGTTTCAAAAGGTCACACACATAGAGCTCTTGGCATAACACATGAGCAACATGTACCATCAAAGTAAAATGATGAGGTATTAAGGATAGAAGGAGATATGAATAGAAATAAGACTCCATTATGTGGAGGAAAGAGGGAAGATAGGCTTACAAAGCTTCTTCCAAAATCTGTGCAGTGCATCAATGAAAATCTTAAGAAGATGAGAGGAGAGATGGAATCTCCTGAGGAGTTTGGATCTAGAGCCAGATCTAGATTGGCACATAATAGGTATGAGCATATAGCTACACCCTATTATGCACAGTGCAGTCAATTGCCTAGTTTTGTTGTGAGAGAGATGAAAGAAGAGGAAATTCCGGAGAATGGAACTCTTAGCCATTTTTTGCAAGAGTATGAATCTCAAACTGAGAAGTTTAGAGATCATATTACTTTCGAAGAGTTCTGCAAGATTGAGGTGGAAAGGAGCCAGCTGCATGACATGGATAGATTTTCTCTATCTACCTTTGATGGATCCCCAACTTGCTCAGCCAAAGCTTGGGTGGAGGAGTTGAGTACTTATTTGCAGCAGCAAACAGTTTCTGAAGGAGAAGCCGTCAGAGTTGCAGTGTTACACTTTGAAGGTAAGGCCTATGCTTGGTGGATGTTTGAGTCATTTTCATTGAAAAATGTTATTACTTCTTCTTTTTCAAAGTTCACTAAAAGATTGGTTGAAATATTTGATACAAAACATGATACAATCAAACCAATGAAAATTTTGCATAAGTTGGGAGGGCCTGCAAACTCAACAAACCTATTGGAGGAGATCACATCTTGCATCATACCTTGCTGGAGGCAAGATCTTTGTTTCATAACCTTGGACAAGAGGGCATGAAGGGTCCTTTTGCAAAGGAGGATCTTCTTATTGAGAAGTTACCTCCTATTCATAGTGAAGATGAAGAGAAGGATGGGGGTTACAGCGTTGTCACATCTAGAGCATATCTAGTGCCTCATGCAAAGGAAGGAGGAGCACATGCTCCAACAGGAGGGTTTTTTGTGTCATTGCAATAAGTTCCCCAGGATCTCACATATGGGAGGCAAAGTAAAATCAATGGGCAGCAAGATTGTGAGATGATGTTGATGGAAGGAGAAGGTAGGGAGGAAGGACATCATCACTTGATGAGAAGCACACACCCCTATATATTTCAGAGAGCTGGTGCAAGGAGGAGGGAGACTGGTTTGCATTGTGAGGGCAAGGTCAGGGTTTCCCAACCATATGAACAGTCTTTACTTGCCATGGATGTCTCACTACATGGAGGCATTCCACCGGGGAGGTCACCAAACTTGGATTTGGTAAGAGAAATCTTGCCATTTGGATCACCCCTCTTAGATTTTGGAGAGGTGAAGACTTTGGAGGAGTCTAGTACAACACAAAGAGTTTGGGATAGTCTCAAGGAGGAGAGAGACATTCTCCCATTTTCAGCACCACCCATTCTCACTATCTGTACTGCACTGACAGAGGTTGTTGTAGTCATGGAGGATGGCACCTTCATGGTGCAAGGGAGCTGCTCCATGGATTTGGAGAAACAGAGGGTACTTCCTTTGAGGAAGGAATCCTCCATACATTGGAGTAGATGGAGGCCACTCATGCTTACCTTGGCCAAGATTGGGAGATTCTTTTTGGAGGAGAGCTTCTCATGGGAGGCCAACTTCCAAAGATCACTACTTCCTTTTGAGCATGATCAGCTACATGATGGGCATGGAAAAAATTTGGAGGATAAATTTGGCATAAGGGATGTCAAAGGAAAAGACAACAACATGTGTAGAGCTTCACATTGCAGATCACCAGCGCTGTCCCTTAGGAGGATTGATCCTTATTGGAGATCTCAGCTCTTGGTAGAGTACTCCAAGGATCTAGGTGCATGCATGATTCTCGATGATCCGCATAGATATTATGAGTATATGGTGGATGATATGGTCATCTATTCACATGACAGAGTCTTCTTGACTAGAGCTTCTAGTCTCAAGGAGAAATTGCTACATGCAGCACATGAGGACTTCTTTTCCATGCATTTTGATGCATATCTTTCCTTGGCAGAGGAGTTCATTTGGGAGGGCATTCAGCATGACATACTTCAGCATATGGAGAGATGCATAGCCCAAATGGTGATAGAGAGGATGTCACAACCACCTTCCTACTCATTGGGAGTAAGGGAGCATTTCCAGTTGAGCCATTTTAGCTCAAGACCTCAAGTGCATGATGGAGAATGTACAATTTCACCTTATGTTTTGTACTTCTTGTCTTTTTATGAGAAGAATATTGTACCAAGGAGGATTATTCCTTCTTTCATGTTGTATAATGATGTACTTGAAGCCATTTGTAGCATTGAGATTGGATATCTCATGGGTGGTTTGTGGGGGAAGCCACATGATTTTTGGTGTGCACCATTGACACCCTTTTGTACTTTCATGTTTATATTTTGTAAAATGATTGTGGCAGCAGACAAGTGGCTGGAAAGGCACTTGTTTTTGTTTGATTTGATGCAGGAAAGGAATGCAATGTGCTGGTTCCTTGTATGGGACCTTGATCCACTTTCCGGTTGTCATGTGACAACTTGTTTCTATGGGTTTTTGCTTCCATGTATTGCTGGAAATCCTATGTTCATGAGAAGATTTGTTTGGAGAGTGGGATATGAATTGAAGATGCCAATTGGGAGAATTTTTCTCTCTACTTTGAATGATGCATGTTTCAGGAAAAGCAATGGGCAGCCCATGATTGCCAAATTACATCTCTCTTCTTCATGTGGGAGAAGCCATTTGGAGAACTTGAGTTTTTGGAGGAGGCACTTCATGGTTTATTTTTTGATGGTGTAGCTTGGGCCACTCTTGGAGGTCATGAAAATTCAGCCCAAGCTCAGCAGAAACATCATAATTATCATAAATGTGAAGAGAAACCACTTGGTTGGGAGGATCCGATCTCCCCATGCAGCCCCAACACATTGCATGAACCGAGGGTTGAGGATCTTTTTGAGCTAACTAGATTGGCTCATTTCATTTGGATGATAGCATGGGTGTGGGAGTCACTCATTGGGAATAATATTCCTCATGATCATCATCACTCCTACCTTAAGGAGGCCATTGTACAGTAGGGAGGTTTCCACTTACATCTTCCACCTTTCCATGATGTGAGCCATATGGTTTTGCATGCTTGGGAGGAGACATTGGAGGACAGATTTGTAGCAGATCATGTTGAGCAGTGGTGGAGACTTTTTGATGAGGAGGCCCCAAGAAGAGGAGGGGAGGATTTTTCTCTCCTTATACAGTTGCTTGAGGACAAGCAACATTTTGGAGGGGAGGACTGTAATATTCCAAATTTTTAGCCTTCAAGCTAAATGGAATATTAGAGTTGTTTCATCACTAGGTAGGTGAATAAATGGGTAGAGAGGCCCATTAACATCTTTAGAAGGATCAATAACACTCCTAATGTGAAAGGAGCAAGAATAAGTAGCTTATTTGAGCACCATTGGGTGTGAATAGAGATGGGGACATGTTGATTTAGTCAAATTTGACCAAGTCAACAAAGCTGTCTAGATACATTGAACCACCTCAATGGACATCGCAGTTTTGGTGGAGGACAACTTGCATGAGCTTGATGGCACATGTGGATGGGACCCAATGAGGAGAGGTTCACTTGCTACATAAGGAGAGGATGGAGGCCTTTATTAGACATGCTTTTGTATTTCTAGCTCTTGGTCTTGTTTGTTTAGACTTGGCTTCCCCTTGCTGTTTAGCAAGGTAGCACTGGGTGTTCCCGAGCGGGAATCCCACCTCTTCCCTTGAGAGGCCTCTTGGGAGAGCTTGTACTATATTGCTCCACATCTAGGCTCAAGACCAAGAATCATTCTTCAGTCCCAACATTATTTCTGCATCAGAATATTGCTGAGTTGCAAGGTGTTGCAGTGGAGGATTCTTACACCACTTCTGGGTCTGTTTCTCAGTAGAAGGTGCCTTCCTCCTCTTAAGAAATAATCTAGGAAGATTTCTGAGAATATTTCATATATTGACAATAGGCCAAAGTGGTTCTCATCTCCTACAACACAGTCCCTTGCAGGAACTGCCTCATTTTATGCAGAGTTGCTGCAGCAGGGTTAAGACCCTTTTTTTTGAGCTAGTTTCCTAGGGAAAGGGCCAACCCTTCTCCCAGAAAGCTAGAGGAAGGGATTCTCATCCATATTTTGTATTTTTCAGCTATATGTATGTAATTTTGAAGTAAGACTGCATTTTCTGAGCTGAACATTCAGATCTTCTCTTTCTTGTACATGTGTTTCGTGAAACCCTTGCCGGGTTAGCTTTATAATGCAATAAGGAGGCCAGATCTTTGTTTTCTTAGCATATTGTTCCATAAAGTTCCATATCCATGTTATTTTATCATTTTACTGTAGAAACCCTCATAAAATAGCGTTTTACATGCTTCAGTCTTTTTCTACATAACTTAAGTCATGGGATTTGGCTATTTTTGAGCTGTGAGGTAGCTGGGAGGTCTGTTTAACATATCAAAAGGGGTTTCTTTCTGATCCCATTTTGTATGTGAGAATCTAACAACATATGCTAAGGGAAACCAGTGTTATTTCACCCAGTAAAAACGCAGATCTTCATAAATAACATTTTTAGGGTCTAATTGCTGCATTTTCCCCACTTGGGAAGGTGTAGACGTTTTTCTTTTGCTGCTATTTCACTCATTCGAGGGCTATGTGTTTTTTAACACATCATATGAGTCGATTTTCTGGATCTCCAACTTTATAATATCTTAAGATATTCTTATTGTTGTATAAAATCTCGGTTTTGGGATATTACATTAAGATAGAAAAGCACATATACGATATCAGCATACCAAGATGAATTTAGAAATACTTATTCAATATGGGGAGCTTTTCACTCTTCTTTTTCTTCTAAAACATCAACCATATTCATATCTAATGCTTTGAAATTTGATTCAGTCATAAGTTTTGCAAGTCCTTGTCCTTTAACCAGTTTAGTGGGTCTGATTTCTAAGTCATATTCCAAGATAATAGCAATCCACTTTGCCCTTTTACCATCAGGGTCCTGATTCAAAATATATTTGACAAATATGTGTGGAACAAAAGCAATGATATGAGAATGTAAGATATAAACTCTAAAGTATTTCAATGCCTTAATCAAGGCAACGACTTGTTTCTCCATGATGTTGTACTTTAGAGGAACATCTCTAAGGGCTTTGCTGAAGACGGCTATGGGCAGTTCTTGCCCCATCATGTTCTTTTGCAATAATACTGTAGAAATGGTATGTTCAGATGCAAATGAGAAAATGTAGAAGTCTTTGGTAAAATCATGACTGATTAGAACTGGTGTTTGGGAGAGTGCTAGTTTAACCAGTTCAAAATATTATTTAGCTGCTAAGGTCCATTTAAACCCTATCTCCCTTTTTAGCATGTTTGTAATATCTCTCAAAAGCTCAGCAAGGTTGGGGATGGACCTCCTCAAAAATTTGATCTTCCCAATGAAGGATTGCAACTCCTTGATGTTTCTAGGATGGCTTATTTGCAATATGCCTTCAATCCTTTCGGGGTCTATTTTGATTCCTTTTTCAGAGATGATGTGGACTAGGAATTTTCCTTCCTGGAGACCAAATAGTGTTTTCCTGGGATTCAAGGAAAGACCATACTTCGTACACTTTACAAAAACTTTCCTCAAGTGGATTAAGTGCTCTTCATCAGTCTTAGAGTAAACAGTGATGTCATCAAGGTAAATGACTATGAAGTAGCCTATGTCTTCTGAAAAATCTATGTCCATGGCCCTTTGGAAAGTAGCCCATGCATTCATCAACCCAAATGGAATTTTAACATACATGAATGTACCCCAAGGTGTGGTAAAGGCAGTTTTGTGTTTATCACTTGGGAGTAATAACACTTGGTTGTAACTAGAAAAGCCATCAAGCAGTGAGATTATTTTAGAGAAAACTACTTTTTGAAGTATGTGATCCATTTTAGGCAAGGGTTAGTTGTCATTTAGGGAGGCTTTGCTCATATTTCTAAATTCAATGCAAAGACTAATCTCCCCAGTCTTCTTCCTAACTGACACAAGGTTGGAAACCCACTCTAAGTATCTAAGGGGAACTATGATCCTGACATCATACATATTTTTAATATCTTTCTCAACTAAAGGTAGTAAGACGAGGTTTATTCTCCTTAATTTTTGTTTGAAAGGTTTCTGATTTTCCTTAAGAGGAATTTTATGTTGAATAATGCTTGTGTCGTATGATTTTAAATCCTCATACCCCCATGTAAACACATCTTTTAACTCTTTAAAAAGCTCAATATATTTCTGTTTTATGTGAGGAGGAAGAGTTTTGGAGAGTTTGATCATTTTGGGTTCCTTTAGGTTGCCTATGTTATACTCCTCTACATCATTCTTGGTGGATTATATCTTTGGTTTTTTAGCCACATCATTAAAGTTGAACAACTCTTCTAATGGTGCAAGTCCCCTTGGTAATGTATCATCTTTACGTTGTAAAACCTCAAGGTCCCTTTGGTCTAGATCCTCAAACAATTCTGGCTCACATGTATGTGCAAGAAGATTTATATTAGCAATAGAGGAAAACTCTGTTTTATGGGCTTGTTCTTCAGCAAAAACACCTTCATCATGCTCTAGGTTTGGTCTTGTTCTTGCAAATTCATTCCTAGATTGTAGAAAGTCATCAATTTGTTCATCACCCTCAAACACTTTCCAATGGTTTATGTTATTAGGCACAGTAAGCCAGTTTTTGACTTTGACAGTGTATTTTTTAGTTACATGGGGTATTTGGCAATTGCTGGTAGCAAAGGCAAGCTCATTGGCAAGGCAATTTTCGGCTCTAGGGATGAAAGTGAGCTGATATTTCTCAAAGGTTTTGAGGAGATCTAGGGTAGCATTTATGTACTCTCTCAATCTTAGATTCTTTGCGGAATACTCACCTTTGATTTGTTTAATGATAAAATCTGAATCTCCTTGGGCAGAGATTTTCTTAGCTCCTAAGTCTTTGAGCAAATGCAAGCCAAGGAGGAGAGCCTCATATTCTGCAATGTTATTAGTGCACTGAAAATATAGTTTGTATGAATGGCCTTCATTTGTGTTATGTATCCAGACACCAACTCCTGAACCTAATTTTCCACAAGAGCCATCGAAGCTCATGTTCCAAAGTGTTTCTAGTTCATGTTCGCCACTATGTTGTTGTTTAGGGATGCTAAAGTTTTGGATGATATGTTCTTCATTTAAGGATATATTTCACTATTCTAGTGGGCCTAGATCTTTGTCATTTTCATTCACTTGTTCACCAATGTCATTTTCATTATACAAGATGAATGAGTCTAAGTCTGAATGAATGGAATAGACAGGGGTGTTGTTTGGCCCATCTAGGATACTTACCATATACTTCATGTGGGACTCCTGGTATAACCTCCTGGTTTGATTAAAGACAGGGATAATTGCATATGACATGTCCATTTGAAGGCTGCCTTGAATTTTGGCTCCCCATGATCTAGACAAAAGCATGCCATACTTTGGTGGGATGTTAGCAACAAATATGTCCATGAATAGGCTCTTACCAAGTATTTGTGCCAAATTGACACAAAGATCCTTGATTAGGCCCAAAAACTTGACTCTACACGAATCGAATGAGTACAAATCTTTGTAAGGTTTAGTGATTTCTAGGCCTAATCTCTCCATCACAACTTTAGGCATGAGGTTGTGTGAGGCACCAGAGTCTAACATGGCATTGTGTAATATCTTGTCATGTATGTTTAAGGTGATATAGAAAGGAGGGAAAACTCCTTCTTGGTATTTTCCTTCTACTTCAGGACCAAACAACAGCTCTAGTTTGTCATCAGTCAAGTTTAAAGTGTCATTTTCATTTCCTATATTCAAAGCTTTCAAGACTTGATTCCTATATACATCTTGGGTTACTAGCTCAGCAAGGGGCCTGCTAATTTTGATCTTGGCAATCTCTCCCTCAAGACTGAACAGTGCTAGTTTTTTTGACATATTTACATCTGTTTTTTCACACATAGTCTTTTCAACAATTTTGATTTTCTAAGTTTTATTATGACTGTTATTTAGAACAGATTTTCTAGGGCCACTAGTAAAGGTACTAGGGTAGCTTGGTTCACTATTTTTCTAGCTGATTTTTTCTTTATTTGGATCAGTTTTCTTAGCCATAGTGTTTTTGTTGCCTGCTGTCTTTTTAGGAGTGTTTTTAGGGGTTTTCCTAACAACAGTGTCTAGATTGTTTTTCTTGAGGGAATGTTGGTTCTTTATGCTCCTAAGGTCATCTTACTAATGAATCTCATTTATGGCATTCTCAAATCCCAATTTGTAGTATTCAGAGTCCTCATAATTGGTTTCATTTTGGTTTTAGGAAAACAGATTTTGTTCCTCTGTAGTGAGAGAAACATCATCCTAATTTTCAGAGTCTAGTAGATTGATGTGATTTTCTTCCAAACCCTCAGTCTCTCTTTCCTCCTCATCTACATAATTGTCTTGGAAAGGGGGCCTGATTTGTTGGTCATTGTCTCTCTTTCTGATTTGAGGAGGGTCCCTTCTGAAGTTTTGATTCCTATTTATATTTTGGGAATTGGCTTGGTTTTCTCTAGGAGGCATGCTTTCATTTAGGCTTATCCTCTCCATCATTCTCTCCATTGTTCTAACTAGGTTGTCAATCTTGGCATCAGATGAATAGTTAGAGGGCATGGTTTCATCTTTATAGGTTACTCTCCTTTCTGATTTTATCCTAGCCCTTTTCTTAATGAGGTTGGCTTCTGCACTAACAACCCCTCTTTGCATTTATTCTAAATTTGTGGGGTCCCTCTCCCTCAATTGGTAGGTCATGTTTGGATCAAAGCCTTCTGGAAAATTTACTATTGTTAGGCCTTGTGTGGGTTTCATATGAGGTGGGAGGGCATTGTAGACACTATTAAACCTGGTGCAATAATCTTGTACACTTTCCCCCGCATTCCTCTTAAGATTGTTATATTATGGAAGGATTTGGAGGGGGTTTTTCTTGATTTCCCACTTGTTTATGAAAGTTTGGTAGAGGGAAGGGAGATCATGGATAGTGTTGGGAGTTAAGTTTTTAAACCATTTTTTAGCTTCACCTCCTAGAATTTGGGAAAAAGTCCTCATTTTCATGGTATCCTCTTCTATTTCCCTGTAGTCAACAACATCATTCATTCTGTTATCACCAAAATAGGACCCTAATAGGCTGCTGATCAGACTACCTCAGTGTAACTATTTCAAACCAACCTTTTAGCTGAGGCTTAGCCTCCTCAGCCCGAGAGGGCTCTCTCAAGGGTTTATGATATTTATTAATGATAATATAGATGGCTAACTCTATCTTGGTTTTGTGTTTTTGTAGGTTGAAAGATGAATGCTTGCTACCATTGGGCTATGGAGTCAAGAAGTCAGTAGATTCAGTGGCAAGTTTTATGGACATGGAAGCTAAAGAAAATGGGGTTTTTAAACAAAGATAATTCACTCAAGAACATAGGTCAACACAGTAATTCCATTACTAAAGGAAGTTAGAGCATAGTTTTATGAATTCTAAGTAATAGCAATGGAATCTACTGCTAATGGATCAAAGGTAATATACTCACAAAATGCAGAAAAACATAGTCATCTCATTACTAAAGGAATTCAGAGCACATGGTTGAGAATTCTGAGTAATAGAAAATGAGATCTACTGCTAAACACAATAATTCCATTAAGGAAATCAGAGCACATGATTGTGCATTCTGAGTAATAGCAATGAAATTTACTGCTAGGGTTTCAAAGGTAGTTTACTCACAAGATACAGGAAAAACACAGTCATCCCATTACTAAAGGAAGTCAGAGCATAAGATTAGGAATTCTGAGTAATAGTAATAATATCTATTGTAAATGATTCAAAGTAACATATAAATCAAGAAAACATTAAACCCATGAGAACTCAGTTTCGTTCAGGAAAACCTCTCTGTATTTCTGATTGTGCTTCATAGCATAAAGCAGCATATGGGCCAAAAAGTCTTCAACCCTTTTCTAATTCGACCTCTTGCTTCATATATAGCATTAAAACCTTGGATTCTATGATCCACCATCATAGGAATTCGAATTCCCATCCTTGACACCTATTCTAACCATAAAACAGGCTTATTAATTACAAAATGACAAGTAAACCTAAAACAGAGTCCTATTACAAATAGGACTAAAAATCTTTAAAATCTATTCAAAACAACCTTATCTAGATTAAATTACATCATTTTCCAAGTGTATTCAACACATGGTCAAATTTGGACTATAGGCTTTAACTCTTCATAACCATATTTCTGTCCTCCACCAAAACAGGAAAGAATTTCCTATTTTCTAGGCATAGGGTCCTTTGAACTCTTGAGACTTTCTGGCCATCATAAATGCATAATTTCGAGGTCCCTTTTCTGTTAGAAAATGAAATAAAACCTTCCAAAATCATCTCTAAGCTCCAACTGTCCAAAACCATCTCAAACTCTCCAAAAATTTATATGAAAAAGTGCAAAAAGACATCTTCAGAAGTTGTAAGTTATTCCTGTTTTTTCCCTGAAAATTAGGTCTTGGGACAGAGCCTTTATCTTTTCATCCAAAATGTATTTTGCAAAAATGAAGGAAAATTTTGGTGACGATGATGTCTTGAACAAAAACCTATCTTTTTTTTTTTGAAATACCTCTCCTACTGCCTATAAACTGTCTTTGAACAACCTGTATAAAACTGAAAAATCCTGATTTTTGAAAATATGGCTTCAAAGAAAGCCTTGTATCTCCCAAATGGTAACAATTATGAGAAAAGTGAGATAGGTTATTGTAGCTGGGGATTTTAGGGAGATAACCTCCTTCATAATTCCAAAATACTTTTTCCTGTGGCCAGAAATTGATCTTGAAAAAGACTGCTAAAACTAGAAAACATAGTTTTTCTCTCAATGACTTTCAGCAGTTTCGTAGCGCACTTTAAACCATTAATTTCTCCCACCTCATAATGAATTTGAATAAAATGAAATATTTTTTTGTAGTTCAGTATGTTAGAAATAAAAACCTCTTTCAGTTTTCAAAAATGAGTTTTCAATTGCTCAGGAACCCCTCTGGAAAAATACTACTAAAAGCATAAAAATAGGGTTTTTGATGAAAAAAAGGCTGCTTCAGTGGTTTCGTAGCGCGCTACAAAAATAGAAGCGTTTTTGTAGCACAAAACATGTTTTTTACACTGGATGCACTATGAAAAAATGGTTTCGTGGCTTAATCAATTTTTTTTCAAAATGGTTTAAAATTTGACTTTCCAAACATGGTATAAGACTGTCAATGTATGAAATAAGGTTGCTAGACTTTATTTTGTGAATGGAAATGAGACTCTCACCCTCTTACCCTATCACCTAACCATTAAAACATGAAATGACCTAATACCTATCTAAGACCATGACTCAAACAAGGTAAACTTTCAGAGTTTATTATTCATGGAGTGGACCTAGAAAACTTCATTTGAACTTGTAGTATGAACTATCCTTTACCAATGACTTAAAATGGCCTTCCAAACCTCCTTGAAATCATGACCAAAAGTAGAGTTGACACAATGATGTTTTGAGAATTTTTGGGTGATAACACATTCTGTCTACATGTTGTTGGGCAGTGGTAGAGTCAACCCCTATGAAATGAGGGATCTTGGATTGGTAGTCATTTGGCAAAGGTACTAGAGGTTGTGGTAAAACCAGGGGGGCATACCAAGCTGCCATGATGGGTGCTAGTGGAATCGAAGGATCATTTACAAGGTGAGGATTTTTGAGAGGTGGTGGGGGATGAAGTGAAGTGGTTTGAACAGTGGAGGTATGGATGGGTGTGGTGGAAGTACTTGGATGAGTAAACTGATTTTGAGCAGACTTGGGATGAAAAGAGCTAAAGTGATGGAGAAGCAGAAAGTCAGGAGGAGTGGAAGGAGAGGCTTCTCTACTGGAACACTACTACAAATCTATGGGCTCAAAGTCAGTCAGGTCAATCCCACTTTGTGACTTGGTTCTGAAAAGGTTTCTTGTATGGGGCAAGTCAAACTTGGGACCTTGCAAAGATGTAAGATGTTCAGGGACAGAACTTGCTCTATGAATGGTCCTAACAATAGTTGAGTTTTCATTTTTGGAATTTTGCCACAAAATTATTTTCTGGGTCATTAACTATAGTAGGAGGATTTGGGTCCGGATGAGATCTGGTATGGATCCTTTGTGGAGCTAGATTTCAAATTCAAAATGAAGAGAGGCTGAAAGTTTATAACTTTTTTTCAGAAGGTTGACCTCTCTTAGTGTTTTCTGAACTCACATAGTGTATAACTAGGCTTCTAGACTTCTCAGGGCTGATTTGACACAATCCCAAGGAGTCTAATGAGAAATAGTAGAGCTAATAGGCCTACTGGGGCTAGTGGAGTCGCCAGGTGGATGTTTTTGACTGTTTTTAAGAGATGTGTTTGTGGTCCACCACCAGCAATTTAAAAAACACCAATCTAATATAATATTTTGGGGTTTTCTGAGTTTCTTTATGCAGCAGTAAGGTTTGTAATGAGTGTGGTCCAGTTGAGTCATAATTTTTCTAGGATGGTGAAACAATCAGATTCTACTCTTGGCTATCAGTTTATTTTCTAAGCTTAACTGAGGGTCATATGAGTCCTAAGAGGTATTCAGGAAACTATGTACTCAGAAGGTCCCACCGTGATCGCCACTATGTTAGGGTCCCGTGATTTAGTAGATTGGTAGACCAAATGCATAGGGTAACATCATACCAGTCTTTGGAGTCCTAGGACCTGGCCTTCATGGACTCAGAGAGGTCTCTCTCTTTTGTATGCAAGGATGTGAAATTTTTTCTTCTAGGGTTTTGATTTTAGGCTAGTTGTTAAGTGTAGGGTTTTTTGTTTGTTTTGGTTGGGTAAGATGATCAAGTAGAATAGGTGGAGTGAGAGGTCTTCAAATCATTGGGCTATGGAGTCTATGAAAGTCATGGATATCTCAACAATGAAACAAGATGCATAACGAGACAAATCTAGCATGGTAAAATGGATCTTTAAGGCATGTGTGAAGGGAAACGAACATTAAGTTAGTGAGCATAGTATGTGTGTAAGGGCAGTGAAGAATCCTTAAACAAGTACTTAAAAACAAGAAGAGACTTAAATACGTGAGCATGAAGAAGCAATCAATAGACATGGAAAACCAGTAACTCTTTGATTCAACTTAAGCAAATAAGCATTCAAGACAAACATTCCAATGAAATATAGAAGGCAAGAAACTCATTTAACTTCTAGTGATTTCACCTTCAAGGTTAGAAAACATTCAAGATAACATATAACTTTAATCAAAGAACAGGGAACTCCTAAAAAATTATGATCAAGCTACAAAGAACTTTAAGGAAACTTATACAATATGGACAAAGGGCATTATCAGAGCATGGCTTCTTTGGCTAAAACCTAGCAAGTGGTACTTCAAAGAGAGATTCCAAAACAGATTTTAAATAACTTCAAATAAGCAGGGCTAACCATTAAACAGATTTGAAAACTACTATATTGAACCATTCATGGAATGAAAAAGCATAGGTAGGTCTAAGAAGCAACTAAGAATTCCTTAAACTAACCTAGCAGAGGAAAACATAAAGGCAATAGAAACATGAAGGACTAAGGTGCATCAAACAACATTTCTTAGCCTATACTCTTCTGTTCTACTGAAACATAAAAGGATGTAACAAAATGATACATAAAGAAATAAGATCTGAACAGAGACACATCACAATTAATCATGCTCAGGGATCCTGCAAGCTATCCTCCTTCATCATCAATCAAAACAACCCATTCATAAACTCCATAAGACCAATTTCTTCTTGAAACTCAAGAAAACCATGTATTTCTCTCAAAATCATCAAATGCCAACCCAAATAATGAGCTCAAATGCAGTATTTATCTGCAAAATGAGGAGGTGCTACTAAACTAGGTTTTAGATGTTATTTATTACAGAGTTTAATATGTTTCTACCTTTGAGACCATGCAAGGGCCAAGGCAGAAGTACTTGACTATGTTTCTCTGAAACAATAACTCCTACTTTAACTTCTGATTTAATACATGCGAAATATTTGACTTTGGGGCTTAGTAATAACTTTACAATAACTGTTGGTAGATACAAAATATCTCTGACTAAGTATAATAACTCTTCGATCCTTTATTCAAGGAAACAATGCTATAGGTGGCAAAATATCTTTGGAAGGAGTAACTGCCTATAGGTGTAGTTAATTCGAATGCATTTTTGGGCTAATCTGCCTCTTGTTTTGTCTTTAAACCCTGTATTTGGGCCTTTAAACTTTGTTCATATTTCACTGTCTTTTTTTGTTGTTTTTTCTCTTTATTTTGCTTCATCTCCTTTTGTCTATTAATCCTTTGATTTAATATTTTTTATCTTCTGCCTTCATCCCTTAATTTTTTAACTGTCTTCATTTATTTTCTTTAAAGTTTGCTTCATTGGCTAACCTTTCTGACCTGTCATTAATCTGTGATTAGCCTTCAAAATCTTGTCTTTGCTGCATTGTAGTCTCCTGACTATCTTTCTGCCTTTTTTGCTCACTGTCTGTCTGTGTTTTGGATGCAGGGAGGTGCTTTTCCATGTTGGAGATTTCTAGATCATGTCCCTGATCATGATTTCAAGGGGTTTAATATTTCATTCCTCACCTTTGGTTCCCTTTATGGATGAAATGAAGCTCTAGATCATCACCCAAATCTTTACTTAACCATTTTCTGGACCATGGGAATGCTTGGTGAGCCTCTCCGCCATTAAACCTGCACGTAACACAAAAAATTAACCCTAAAACCATGTGGGAGAGGATTTCACTGTGTTTTTTGAGGTTTTGGGCTATTGGAGGTCGTTTGCAGAGGAGGAAAGGGCATGGGATGCAAGGTTCCATAGGTGGAACTAACAAAAATTCAAACGGAGGTGGGAGGATTCGAAATTTGGCGCGGAGGGATGAGCGGTTTTGGAAAACGAGAGGCGGTTTATTGCATGGCAGAGGGGTGGTAAACGGTTTTTGGGGGTGGCGATGAGATACCATTGGGTGATTTCCACATGGTAGGGTGAAACCGCCTATTTCACGCGGGTCAAGAAATCTTAACCCCGCTGCCACTTTATTTGCGATACAGGATTTGGGATGTCGGATCTCAAGGAAAGAGATCGACGGTGATCACACAACAGAGGAGCGAAGGACAGGTTTGGAGGTGGAGTGGTGGGGTTTGGGCATGAGGTGACGTGGCGAGATTTGACTGGGCGTGAAGTTTCGAAGGATATCGAGCCTAGGGGTTTTGAAATAACAGGTGAATGTGACCTTTTATAAGGTTTAAGGGGGAAATATATAACAAAGGCAGAGGTGGGATTATTTAGATCGGGGGCTTATTTGATAAGCGATATTGGGGTTATATGGTGCGAGGGGGCTAGGAGAAAGGGGCTCAAAACCTTTAAAGGGTCTGGTTTTTAATATAAAACAAGATTTTATAAAATAAAACAAAAAGACCCGATAGGTTTAATATTTTGATTTAAAACAATGTAAAAGAGGACCTTTTACGTTGTTTTTAATATGTAAGGGAAAAAGAGAAATGGAGGACACTTTTATGAAGGTTCTGAAGGGAAAAAATGGGTTTTTCAAAGGGGAAAAAAGGAGTGAATGAGAGGGTGGGTAGGGGGAGTGAAAAATAAGATAAACCAACCCATGGGAGTCCTGTTGGAGCAGCAAGGTAAACGTTTTAGAAGGAAGAGAGGAAATATATAGTAAAACAGGTTGATTTAGGATAATGAAGGCAGTGATATTTCTAAAACTCACAATATTCATAAATCTTGTTTTTGGAATTCTGGGACAAGTACTTAGTCATCTTTAAAACAACAAAAATTACTGATGACTAACAAAGTTACTAGTCCTGGAAGCCTTGGTTGGACAAATGATCTGGAAGCCCTTGGTTGGAAAAATGCTCTGAAAGCCCTTGGTGGGTTGTTTATTAGTCCTGGAATCCTTAGCTATACAAATGATCCAGAAGCCCTTGGTGGGTTGAGTTACTAGTCCTGGAAGCCATGGTTGGAAAAACGCTCTGGAAGCCCAACAATAGTTGAGGGTTGAGTTACTAGTCCTGGAAGCCCTGGTTGGAAAAAATGCTCTGGAGTCTTGGAAAACTTGGGTAGAGACTAATCTTGTGATGGTTGTGATGTCCAACCATGGGGTGAAATCACTGGATGAGGGTTGAGGTAGTTTGGCCTCTAGAAGCCCTGGTATGGCTTTTGAGTGATGTGTTTTATGATATCACACATTCATGCTTGATATGTCACGGGGGTGACTGGTTGAAGAGATATTTGGCTCAGCCATGTCTATGGTCGGGTAGTACATGGAATTCCTAGAGTTGGTTGCATTTTTCTTATGGAAACAAGAGTTATTTTCCTCTTGTATCGATGGGTAAATATGCTTGTTAATATGTGGCTTATATGGTTGTTTTATGCTTGTCATTAATGTTGTTTATATGATCATTATGAATTTGTTCTATGATAGTGATGGTGTACGACTCTCATCGTGTTTTGATTAGTAAATGAATGAAAAATGAATATATGACATAATAGATTATATTGGAGTTAATGTGATGAGGAAACAATGCTTCTTAGAAATTCTTAGATAAGTATGAGATCCCTATGCTCATATATGTTGTTTAAACCTATAGATTACATATTTGTGACATGTTTGAAGAAATGTTTGTCATGGCTAGTAGGGGTCTAGTTAAGTCCTTGTTTAAGTAATTGCATTTGTATCATTATTCTTTTGTTATATTTTAGTTCTGGAAGTGTCATGGAGTTCTGGGTAGTGACCTAAGCCCCGGGCCTAAAAAATTGGCACAAAAATAGGGGTTGGAGGCTTAAAAATACTAGGAAAGGTCCCCAATCACATGCATACCCATGTTGTTTGAGGGACTGGAGGTTTGTAGTAGCACTCTTGCCCATGTCAAGGGAGTGACTAGGGGATTGATGCATGAAAAGGTTATTTTGATGCAGGGACTAATCTCCTGGAAGGTTGGCATGGCTCCTGGGTGCCTTATAGCAGGTGAAAAAGGTTCATTTTTTTGTTTTCCTTCAATCCTGTTTCCTTAACTGACACAAAGGGATTTGATTCACATCATAGTAACTCTTCATCACATGTTTACCCGGTTGGCCAGTTACTAGAGTAAATGTGGGAGGAGGGTGTTTTAGAGTGGTATCAGAGCATGGTTCACTCCTCAAACTGGATGGGCAGTGTGTTGGGCATGCATTTGTGTTGGTTGCATATTTTTTACTCATACTTGTGGTATATGTGCTTGTTGCATCCGCATGGTGTTGGTCATGGTTGTAGTGATGTCTCCATGGGAGAATTGATGGTGGTGTTGTGAAATTTGTCATCCTGAGTGTATGACTAGTTGTGTGTTGTTAATACATGTTAAGTGCTTACGTATTGTCAATTTACATTGGTATGATTGTTTTTGTCATGCATGAGGTCATGGTATGTGGTTGATATGGTCATGCATTGATGGGTGGAATCTAGATAGAATGATGTTCATGAATTCATATACCTATCTGTTATATGTCTATATTATATTATGATTATGTTTGTACATGCATTACACTGATTGGTTGATCTTGCAGATGATATATCCTCCCCAAATTTTGCTAAGTTACATTGGTTTATTGTGATTTGGTTAGTTGACATGATATGCCTTGCACGAAGAAATCAAAGATAACTAGTAATATTATAGACTACAAAGATTCTCCCAATGAATCAGATGAGAATCATGGTGTTGGGCACTATTCTGACTTAGCATACACATTGAGAAGTTTGAAGGAAGAAATAAGGAGTTGTAAAGGAGACAATGATAGAATCATACAGGAACAAGAAAAACAAGTAGAAGTTAATGCAGTAATTATTCAGAGTTTATCAGAGTTGCAGCAAAAATGACCACTCTGGATCAACTATGGACATGAGGATGGGACTAATGGGGCATATGGAAGTATGTATCATGGTTTTCATAGGTTGGATAGAGATAACACAATCAAATATGGCAAGTTTTTGGACACTTCGAATAGGAGAGTTGACAAACATAGGTACTATTCTAGTTCTGGTTCTGACAGGCACTATGATCGTCATCATTATCAACCTTACAGGAGGAGTGACAGGGGATATTTTATGGATGATTTTAAGAAATCAAAGCCACCTACATTTGATGGAGAGATGAAGAAATTATAGGATGCAGAAGTGGGGTTTCTTGGTATGAGGAATTTCTTCAGGTTGCATGATTACTCAGAAAACATGAAAGCCAGAATAGCTACATTCAACCTCATAGGTAAAGACAATATTTGGTGGGAAGATGTGAAGGATGTCAGGGGTATCCATGAGGGGGAACTGACTTGGAGTGATTTTGAGAGGTTATTCTGGAATAAGTATCTATCTGAAAGATACTATGATTACAGGGAAAAAGAGTTTTATGAGCTAAATATGGGATCTATGACTGATGAGGAGTACACTAGCGGATTTCTGGAGTTGTTGAGGTATGCACCTTACTTGAAGGAGAAGGCCAAGATTCATAGATTCATCAATGGGTTGTTGATAACATTCAAACATGGGAATAAGTTTGATGAGCCTAAATCAATGGAGGATGCCATATGAAAGCTAAAGAATTTTTATGAGAAATCAAAGCGCAAATTTGAGACTAAGCCAGACTGGAAAAGTAATGCAAAGAACAAAGGAAAATGGGACAAGAAGCAAGCAAGGCCTCAGGGTATACGTAATAAAGATAATGAAAAAACATATAATAAGTTCAATGCATCTGATAGAGGGAAGGGACTTCGATCTGAGGAACAGAATAAGGATGAATGCTGGAAGCCTTTGTAGTGTTGGACTTGTGGAGGAAAGCATCGCATGAGATATTGTCCACAACATCAGGGTGGTAGACCATAGATATATAGTGCTCAAGAGGCACAGATAGTGGGAGATGTTGGACAGAGTATTCCTAGGATATATGCAACATTTTATAATAAGCGAGAAGATCACCAACCGTTTATTATCGAGATGGAAGGTAATATTTTTTATCACGTTGTTTCTATTTTGATTGACCCTGGATCTAATTATAGCTATGTAAATACTAACCTGGTGTATAAGTGTGGTTTTAATAAGGAAGTGCATGCCAAATATTGGTTAGTGTAGTTGGCTACAGGTAGAAAAAATCGAGTTCATCATTGGGTAAGAGCTTGTGCATTTGAGTTGAATGGTATGTCTACATCATCACATTTGTATGTATTACCATTGGGTTCATATAACATATTTTTGGGTATGGACTGGTTATATATTCACAGAACTAAGTTGGATTTTTATGGCAATTCTATTGAGTGCTTGGATGAAAATGGGGAATAAAGAGTCTTACAGGGTAATAAGAAAGCAACATCGATGAGAATGGTTACAACTACGGAGGCCAAGCGTAGTCGTAGGAAAAGGTTTGTGTTGTTTGCAGTACAAATTTATAGTGAAAAAGGTAAGGAATTTGAGGATGCTTATGTTTTCATTGGGTACCTAGTTGTACAATACTTTTAGGATGTATTTCCCATATATATTTCATATTTTCCACCTCACAGGGAAGTAGAATTTTATTGAGTTGGTACCAGGGGTAGCACCAACATCAAAAGCACCTTACATGATGAGCACACTAGAGTTGGTAGAGTTGAAGTTGTAGTTGAAGGAAATGCTGGACAAGGGATACATTAGGAAAAGTGTATTGCCATGGGGTGCACCGGTATTTTTTGTTAAGAAGAAAGATGGTACTCTCATTTTATACATTGATTACAGGAATTTGAACAAAGTGATCAATGAGAATAGGTTTTCGTTTCCGAGGATTGATGATTTGTTCAATCAATTGAAGGGAGCAACAATGTTCTCGAATATTGATTTGAGATTTGGATAGCATTAGGTATGCATTAAAGAATAATACATCTACAATACAACTTTTTGGACCAGGTATGGGCATTATGAGTTTGTTGTAGTTCCCTTCGATTTTATTAATGCTCCAACTACTTTTATGTGCTTGATGAATAGTGTGTTGCGTCCTTATTTGGAAATTTTTGTTATTTTGTTCATTGATGATATATTGGTATATTCTAAGAATGAAGAAGAGCATTCCGAACACTTAGCAACAATGTTGAGATTGCTAATAGAGCATCAGTTGTATGTTAAGCTTAGCAAATGCAGTTTCTTTTAGACAGACGTACATTACTTTGGACAGGTTGTTTCCAAGTAAGGCATAACAGTGGATCCAGAAAAGATAAGGGCTATCATGGAATGGGTAGCTCTAAGGAATTTGGATGAGGTAAGATCATTTATGGGGTTAGAAGGTTATTACAAGAGGTTCATAAGGAAATTTTCACAGATTTCTTATCCTATCACATCATTGCAAAGGAAAGGTAAGAAGTTTGAATGAACAGAGGAATGTGAAGCTAGTTTTGAGTAGTTAAAATAGTTGTTCATACACGCCCTAGTGTTAAAGCTCATAGATCCGGACAAAGAGTTTGTGGTATGTACAAATGCTTACAAGAGAGGTCTTGGTGGAGTCCTTATGTAGGAAGGACAGGTGGTATGTTAGGACTCATAGAAACTAAATGAGCATGATAATAACTATCTGACACATGATATTGAGTTGGAAATGATCATTCATGCATTGCAGATGTGGAGGAACTATCTTCTAGGAAAAAAAATTGTATTGATGAGTGATCACAGTGGATTTTGGTATCTATTTGACCAACTGAAACTAAACGCTAGGAAATCTAGATGGTTGGCCATGATCAGTGAGTTCGACTTTGAAATTAGGTATATTAAAGTTAAAGAGAATAGGGTTGAAAATGCTCTTAGTAGGTGGGTACAGGTGAATCATATAGCAACTATGAGTTCCTATGGGACTAATCTATAGGATAGGATCTTGCAGGCAGGTCAGAAGGATGTTAGGTAAATGGATCTTAGGCACAAATTGCAGCAAATTAAAAGTACATATAGTGGTACAGTTATAGGTACTGGTGCAGGAGCATAGGATATGGACTATGGTCTCACAACAAATGGCTTGATCAATTTTAGAGACAAGATATATGTGCTAGATAGTAGTGATCTCAAGAAGGTTATCTTGAGGGAGTTTCATTTGAAACCCTATTCAGGTCACCTAGGCTATGATAATACATTGACTGTAGTAAATAAGTTTTAATGTTGGCTGAATTTGAAGAGAGACGTAGGAGAGTTTGTGGCTAGGTGCTTGGATTGTCAACAAGTCAAAGCAGAGTGTAAGCATCCAGTTGAACTACTATATCCGATTCTGATTCTAGAGTGGAAATGGGAGGTCATTTCCATGGAATTTATCACATTTTACCAAGGACATATAGACAACATGATTTCATTATGGTTGTGGTGGAAAAGTTGACGAAGGTAGCACACGTCATTCCAGTGAAGTATACATACTCCACGAATGATGTAGCACAAGTATTCATTAAGGATGTGGTCATACTGCATGGTATTCCAAAAAATATTATGTCAAACAGGGATCTGAAGTTCACTTCCATGTTTTGGAAGGATTTATTTGCAGGTTTGGGCACAGAGTTGGCCTTCAGTACAACTTATCATATTTAGATAGATGGAAAGACAGAGAGGGTCAACTGGATATTAGAGGACATGTTGAGGGTGATGTATCAACTGCAAAAGTGGGAAGAGTATCTTCCACTGGTAGAGTTCACTTACAACAATGGGTATCAAGAATCTTTAAGGATGAGTCCATTTGAGGCATTGTATGGACAAAGTTGAAATACTCCCATCAGTTGGAGTTATCCAATTAATAGGGTGTTGATTGGACCAGATATGTTAGTAGAAATGGAACATGAAATGTAGGTAATCAGGGAGAATATTAAAGCAACACAATATAGGCAGAAGGGCTATGCAGATCCGAATAAGTTGTTTAAGGAGTTTTAGGTTGGGGAACATGTGTACTTGTGCATCAAGCCCAAGAAGATATCCTTGCATATTGGATCATGTTCCAAGATGGAACCTCGTTTTTGTGGACCTTTCAAGATTATTGAAAGGATTGGACTAGTATCCTATCGATTTTCATTGACTCTGAAAGTGAAATACCATGATTTTTTCCATGTGCCATTGCTTAAGAAGTATGTTAAATATGTTCATCATGCGATTGATTTTTATGTATTGTAGGTGGAGCTAAAAGGAGAATTCCAATTGAAACCATAGTGAATATTGTAGAGAAAAACGCTCATGCTCCAGAATCGAGCAATCAAGCAGGGTAAAGTGCAATGAAATAACTTTGGGCCCGGTGAAGCTACATGGGAGATGGTGGATCTGATGCGGGTTATGTATCCTTATTCACTGGTTGAGGGAATGTTTTGGCATGTGTTTTGGTATATGTTGGTATGATGTCTTGGTATATGTACTTATGTATATGGATGTAAATACCTCCATGGTATATGTTTTAAATCTCCAATAAGTGGTATGGGTGTCATGTCATTATGATGTTATATTGTTCATATTGTCATGTTAGTTTGCTTCTCAGCAGGTTGATCATTGTAAATACTGGAACAAGCTAAGTTATAAAGATCCATGGGTAGTATGTTTTTATTACAACATTATTTTTGGTTGTAGGTGTCATTTAACACCGAGTACGGTGTTCCCCCAAGGGGGAGGGTTCTGTAATAGCCTTGGTGAAAATTCCATGTAAAAAAAGTTAATAAAGGCCAAACAATAACCAAGGTCATGGGACACGTATTCTAAGCTAAATGTTGGGAAAAAACATCCTAGTGGGGGTTTTCATATGATTTATTAAGGCTAAGGAATGGAAAAGGCAATGAATAAGTCTTTGGAAAGGAAAATTGGCATTTATTGGCATTTGATTATGAAAATAATGGAAAATAGGAGAAAAGGAAGGTGAAAGGTCATAGGTTGCATGTGAGAAGGAAAACTAAGGAAAATAATGGAAAATTGAAGTAAATAGAGGCCACATTAATAAAAATGATTTTTAGGATCATTTCACAAACTTTTTTTAGTTCAATTTTGGAGCTCTTATTCTATTCTATTCTCTCTCTCTCTCTCATACTCTTGGGCACTTAGATTTTCTTGGAGAACTCTAGGAGAGTGTGGCATACTTGGATTTTTGGAGCAATAAGGCAAAGTAAAAGTAGGAAAGCATAAGAGGACATTGATATTAGCTTCTACATTGGGTTTTTCTTGTAGGTATCGAGTTGCATGTATGTTTTCCTCACTAGTTTTGGCATGCATGGCATATGCATGTGGTTTCTTGGTCATGATATTCATTGGCATGGAGGATTTATTGGATTGAAAGTGTATTTTCCTAGCCTTTCCATTTCCTAGATAGCCATGGTGTTGTGGGTTCATTTAATTGTTTGTTTTTCTAGTTGGTTCTCATGTTCCTTTGGTTGTGGGTTGAGTTATTAGTTCCTGGAAACCTTGGTTGGAAAAATGCTATGGAATCCCTGTAACAACTTGGGTTGATTTACTAGTCCTGGAAGCCTTGGTTGGACAAATGATTTGGATGCCCTTGGTGGGTTGAGTTACTAGTCCTAGAAGCCCTGGTTGGAAAAAAACTCTAGAAGCCCGATGACAGTTGTGGGTTGACTTACTAGTCCTGGAAGCCCTAGTTGGAAAAAACACTCTAGAGCCTGGGACAACTTGGGTAGAGATGAACATGGTGATGGTTGTGATGTCTATCCGTGAGGTGGAATCATTGGATGAGTGTTGAGGTAGTTTCACATCTCGAAGCCCTGCTATGGTTTTGGAGTGATATGTTTTATGAGATCCGATATTCATGCTTGGAATATGGCACAGGGATGACTGACTGAAGAGATATTTGGCTCAGCCATGTCTATGGTTGGGTGGTATGTGTAAGTCTTAGAATTGGTTGAATTTTTCCTATGGAAATAAGATCTCTTTTCCTCTTGTATTGATGGGTAAATATGCTTTTTATTATGTGGCTTATATGGTTGTTCTATGCTTGTCATTTCTGTTTTTAATATGCTAGTTATAAATGTGTTCTATGACAGTGATGGTGTATGAATATCATATTTTTTTGATTAGTAAACGAATGAACAATGAACCTATGTCCTAATAGATGATAATGAAGTTAATGTAATGAGGCAACAATGCTTCTTTCCGATTCTCATATAAGTATGAGACCCCTATGCTTAGATTTTTTGTTTAACCCTATAGATTACATATTTGTGACATGTTTGATGAAATTCTTGTCATGGCTAGTAGGGGTCCAGTCAAGTCCTTGTTAAAGAAATTGAATTTGTATCATTATTGCATTGTTATATTTCATTTCTGGAAGTGTCATGGAGTTCTGGGCAGTGACTTGAGCCCTTGGCCTGAAAAAATGGCACAAAAATTAGGGTTGCAGACTCAAAACTACTAAGAAAAGTCTCCAGTCGCACGCATACCCAAATTGTGCGAGTGACTGGAGGTTTCCAGTCGAACTCTTTCTCATGTCAAGGGAGTGACTAGGAGATTGATGCATTAAAAGGTTAGTTTGATGCAGGGGTTAACATCCTGGAAGGTTTGGATGGCTCATGGGTGTCTCGTAGTAGGTGCAAAAGCTTTGTGTTATTGTGTTATGTCGATTCCACTTCCTTAACTCACACAAAGGGAGTTGAGTTATATCATATAAACTCTTTGTCACATTTTTACCCTGGTTGGATGGTTACTTGGGTAGATGTGGGAGGATGGTGATACTATTTGGTTTGATCAAAGTGTTGGTTGTTATTGTAGTTATTTTGAGAAAAAAAAACAAAACTATTTTAGTGTAATTTATAAAATATATATAATTTATTTTTAATACTTTTTATAATTAATTTAAATATTACTTATTTTAAATATTTTTTTATAAAATCTGTAAAATAATATATATATATATATATATATATATATATATATATATATATATATATATTCCCAAATGGGAAAAGCAATAATATAGAACAAAATGCTCGAAATAGCAGTGTATAATATCACATCAATATATGGAGACCAATATGGAGCTTATGTATTAATCATAACAACAGGAACATATACAAAATAATGGGGCCCAAATCATACAACAAGAACCACAAGCCTCCAATAGATAAATCCCATCAATAATGAGGTGATGCTACTACACAAAATGCCGGAAGACTGCTACAACGCATTCATAGGAGCACTGCAACAAAAAATGAACATACAAAAGATGAAATGGTAGATATATGCCACAAAAGATAATGTACATGAATATCAAGGCTCTATACAACCTCCAATAAGAAACCCAAGAGGGTTTTCAGAAATACACCAATATACAAGAAATGAACCAAAGCCCTAGGGTTGAAGCTTCACTGCAACAATATAGCTGGAAAGATGTGGCTGATCTGATATGGAAAATAATATAGCCTCCTCCAATAGACTCCCTATATGAAAGGCTGATCCCTTCACTAGAAAACCTCCTCCCGAGATGGTGTACTGAAACCACGCTTGCAACTCCTCCTTGAAATAACTCAGTCCAAGATAGAAGCTGCGTTGTAGGGGCAAATGATAGTGTGTCCTGATGCCAAATGTTGCAATAAGGCTCAAGGGCCTTCCTTACTAGCCTCCCAATGGAATGAAACCTTCCTCCACTGAAAATATAGATCAAAGATCACCCAGATGTATTCTCCATTGTTGCAACCTGTAACATAGCACAACCCTCTGCAGAAACTGTACTGTAGATGAAAGATGGAACTTGGCCTAATGTTGGAATGTGGAAATGTAGTGAAATCACTTGTCCTGAGTAGGCACTCAAAGTCCCCCAAGGATGAAGGTGGGATTCCCGCTCGGGAACACCCTATGCTAAATAGCACTGCAATCTTAGCTAAACAACTAAAGAGAGAAAATAAGTCTAAACATACCATATCAAAATAATAATATACAACATATCACAATGGCTTTCATCCTCTTCCTTATATTCTTGGTGAGATTCCTCACCCTTTTCCCCACTCAATAAAGGCACTACTTCTATGCATGGAGTCTCCCTCCAAAACTGCGTTGTCCCACAATGAATGCCACTCCTCCATGACAACACTGTTGATTTGGTCAAAGTTGACCCTGTCTATGTGCTCCAACCCCTTTTCACACATAAGGGTGCTTTATAAAGCCACTAAAGTGATCTCCATTCACATTAGTGGTGATTTTATTCCTAATAAGGAGATTTATGGGTCCCCATACCCTCTTATTCAGCAAATTAAGAAGAAAAAATAAAAATTAATATTCCAACTAGCTCATGGCTAATTGGGAATATTACAGTCCTCCCCTCCCAAATGTTGCTTTTCCTCAAGAAATTGTAAAGGTGAGTGCTGAAACTCTTCTCCTCCTTCCTTGGTGACACCTCCATGTGATAGGCTCTCCTCATATACCAAATGTCTCCCAATCAATCCCTCCATTAAATGCTCCTCCCAAGTTCTCGTGAGATTCAAATGACTCATCCCAAGGAAGCAAAAGACCCAATGAAGCAATCATGGTTTTCCCAATGTTCTCCTTGAAACATGTAGCATAAGAAACATGGAGAATCTCTCTCCCAAAGGGCATGTTCAATCCTTTCATCCCCCCTCCAATCATTCCGATAGAAAGAATAAGGACATCATCAATGTATGGGATCAAAACCAAGGATACATAAATTGCCATATGCAATAATGGAGGTGGATCATAGTCCCACATGTGGAACCAACAAAGTATATGTAATATTCCCAATAGGCATGAGCTAATTGGAATATTCATTTTTTTTCTTCTTTGTTTAAAGAATAAGAGGGCAAAGGAGGTCCATAATTCTCCTTAATAATGAATAAATCAATGCCAAATGTGAAAGAGAAAAATCTTGGAAACTTAATTGAAGCACCCTTGGTGTGAAAGGGGTTGGATCACTTTGAATGGGTCAACCTTGACCAAATAAACAACGCTGTCATGGAGGAGTGGCCATCAATGAGGGACAACGCAGTTTTAGATGGAGATGCTTTGTGTGACTATAGTGATATTTTTGGATGGGGGTTAGGTTTTTCAAGCTCATATTATATTTAAGGAAGAGGATGGCGGCCATATGGAGGTCATTGATGTATATTATATTTCTGAATATATGGTCTGTTTAGACATATATATTTCTCTTTCTTTTTAGCTGAGATAGAGTGTTGTTTAGCGCAGGGTGTTCCTGATCGGGAATCCCACCTCTTCCGTTGAGGAGCTCTTGGTGGAGTCTTGCACTACATTGTCCACTATCTAGCTTAAGGCCAAGCTTCTTCTTTCAACTACAATGCAGATCCTATTGAGGGTTTGGTTATTTTTGCAGGTTGCAGCAAGTGGTGATTAGATCTCTAGATCTAGGCCATTGAGCTTATTTTCAGATCTTGGCATCAGGCCAACCTTATTTTGATCCCTATAGTGTAGTTTACTTCCAGATCTACGTTATTTCTGTAGGAGGAGTTGTAGGGTGGTTTAGCACACCATTTGGAGAGCTGATTTTCTAGTGAAGGGGATCTGCCTTTCAATTTGAAGATCTATTGGAGGAGGCTATTGTATTTATCATATCAGATCAATCACACTTTCCAGATCTGTATTTTTCAGTAGATCTGCATCCTAGATCTCATATATACAACTTGTACTTGGTGTTTTGCTGAAAACCCTTAAGGGGTTCTTTAAAGGAGCTTGTATAGTGCATGGATTTGATATAGATCTAACTTTTGAGGTACATATCAGCTCTAGATCTGATGTATAATCATTTGCTGTAGCAGAGCTAATAAAATAACGATGTAAGGGTCTTCCAAATTTTCTACATGATTGCAGCACCTCTTATTGAGGGATTTTGTTCATTAGAGGCTTGTACTTCCTGTTATGCATGTTATGGCTGTTGGCTTGAGGGGTCCTGACCCAGGTTCATTGTGCAAGGTTTGCCAACAAACCCCTATACTACTGGCCCTTTCGGTAGTGACCTGCTTTCGTAGGTCACAGTCTCACTCGAAGTAGTATGGGTGGGTGCTGGAACCAAGTTTCCACACCCTGAGAAAGGAAGGGTAAGGCAAGCAGGGCTGTGTTTTGTTCAGATTACCTTGTTTATTCACAGGGTTAATTATGTATCTATTTGCATCCATGTGCACTAGATCTATAATTATATGCTTTCTATAACATCAACACAACATTATATAAACAAAGCGGAATAGATCCAAATCCAAGAATTCAATATACAGACCTTCGCAACGAAGAGACAGAAAATACATAACACAACAATTATCAGCAATTCATACAATAGTGCTCACAGATTCAGATATCTAATAATCCTTGCATTCATTCATTCATCAATCTTCCCGTACAATTCCCTTCCCAACCTGTGCACACAACAGCAGGGTCTGCACACAACTGGACTAGGATCTCCGCGCACACAGCCAACAGGAGTCCATTCCCCAAAACCCAAATAGATAGCTTAAACAATAGATCGTATCAATAGCTCATCAATTCCTATCATTTACAATCTGAAATGCATCTCTATTTATAAAAATCTAGCCTCAACGTTCCTATGATCTGCAACCTATGGTTTTCAGACCGCTAGTTTACCCTTTGACCCATTACAATACGTTCAGGGCTTTGACCCACCCCACAACCCCCTGTGCTAGACTAAATATAATCAAATTTAACCAAAATGGACCAGTTTTGCAGCTTGTTAGGAGACCCCATTCCAACAGTCCCCCAACACAATCTTGTGACTCATCCCGAGTCACTGCTCTGGTGTGGCTTCTATCTGCGCGCGTAAGGTAGCCAGGCGATGGACAAGTGGAGGGAGTACGTCTTGACTTTGGGCTGCAGCTTGTTGCACAATGTTGACTAGCGCCAGAGAGGCAAGCCCATCTATATCCACAGAAACCCGTTCTAACAGCCAGTGGAGGCATGTGATGGTGGACTGAGCATCGTGTGCAAGCTGGAGTGCAATATCAGACCATGGCTTCAACCGTTCAACCGTTTTCGAACAAAATTCTTGGAGTGGTGAAGGTCCTCAATCCTGTCCATGGCATCTAGGTGTTGCGCGGAGACGGGGGAAGGTGTGGAGGCTAGGACTTGCTCCAGAACAACTTCTGCCTACTGTAATTCCTACTGGACATGCTGAAGTGTGGAATGGTGCTGTACTGCCATCCATAGTTGCGTAGCTGTTTCAACCAATTGGGCTCCCTGCGCCAGCTGCCCCTGAATAATACGCATTGCATCAGTGACCACAACGATCCGCTGGGCTCGTTCTTCTGGAGCCAGGTCATACTGCTGTCGCTTGTCTTGGTCACAGCGGTGAACCTCTCGCAACACTCTGGAGGATAGTCCTTGTAACTCTGTACTAGATAGTTGTGATAAGTCTATTTGAACATCCCCAGTAGGTGGGCGGGAGTGTGAACTATGGCAGTGTGAGGAAGTGAACATACATTGCGTCTAGTGGGCGACGTGTTATCACTCAGATTTTCCTTGAAGTTGTTGGAAGAGGAAAGGGGTCTGAGGTAACCACAAACCAATCTTTTAGGTACAGAATCTAGCCAATCTGTACCTAGAGAGGGTTCTCTCTGTAAAATTTAGCTTTGTTTTTAGAAGATATTAGGCTAGTTATAAAGTTCAGGGGTTTTGTTTGAATTTGGGTGGTGGAATTCGATAGCTGAGGGAAAGATTGAGTAGTTCAGGCCATTGGGCTATGGAGTCAAAATGATGGCTTCACTGGATTAAGTTTCTAAACAGAAGATGGTTTCATAGGGCAAGATAATCAAACAGAGAACAACTATAGATCTTTAGAGTGAACGAGATGGATTTAAATGGATGAAAGGCACTTAAGAATATTTCAACATATTCATAAGAGGGAAAATTGAGTGATTATTAACAAAGAGCAATTAAGTATTCTTTATTAAATAACCAAAATGCTTAAACTAGAAAAACAGGAGCAATTAAGAATTCCTTGCTTAAACCAGTTTAGAAGAAAACATTTAGAATAACAATGATTAAAATCAGATTACACTTAAGCACTTTTTGATTTACTCCTTTTCATTAATCATTCAAAAATGAAACACAGTGATATAATAAACAGATATAAAGACTTTAAAACACAAGAGAAAGATGACTTATTGATCCGTAGTCTAACACATGAATCCTGTAAAAGGTCTTTCTCATCAATTCATCATCCAGCTAGCCACAAAAAATTTCTCCAACAACACTTTATTCCAAAATAGTCAATATTACAACAAAGTCTAAGAATCCACCCTTACTACTCCAATTGATGGAGTATTTATACAACAAAATTATACAAAATATCTCATAACAAATTGAGATATAATCTAGGATGACTAATAAGTATTTTACAACAAAAATAGAGACATATGGTCTCGTAGATAAGGAAAAATGATAACTGATGTTGTGCTGTTTCCTTCTTTTGAGAATGTGTTGGAGGCAGGCCCTATATTTTGGCTTGCTGCTGTCCTCTTCAGTAATTCTATGCTGGTTGTTTCGTTTCACTGATACTCTTTAACTGCTCTGATACACTTTGACCTTTATTCTTCTTTTTATCCTTCTTTATCATGACTAACTGTAGTACATAATCAAAAATAAATGTAAGGATAATTTTTACAAAAGTTCTAATAGGTCTTCCCACCATTTTTCTTCCGGAATCCCGGTCCTTTGCAGCTTTCTGAGAGTTTCATCAGTCTCTGTATACCTAAAGAAAGTAGGTTGAGCAGGGAACAAACTATTTACTTCAAGATAAAACAAATTTTCTAATCTATCATGAAGATTTTTTCTTGTAGGCAATGCTGCTGTTGATGAACTAGTTGAGGCACTGGCTTGAGTGTCAGCATACTTGTCCAATTTCTCAACATACCTTTCAAGGTCCATCCATTTATCTTCTGAAACTAAAGGACTGGGAAATCCTTTATTCAACAAAATATCAAATCTTTTTCTGAAGGCAGTGATTTATTCTTGCATGTCAGAGCATCTTCGTTCCAAATTCTGCATCAGAGTTCTTTTGGTAAAAACTCTCTTTAGTTCCAAAATTGTGCCTGTCCTGTCTTGAATGCCAAGTTCTTCAAGTTGCTGTTTGTTTTGAGTATTTATAAAATGGATGAGTTCATTGGCTTCATCAGGCCTGTTTCCCAATTCTTCTCTTGCTCTTGGGACTTCTTCTATAGCCAATTTGACTAAATCATTCTGTTCCTGCATTATTTGAATTGAGGGCCATACATCTTTTATTGATTGGATGATGTTGTCCCAAAGAATTTCATTTATTTCCTTTAAAGGCTTCTCCAATGTGAGATCCTTTTCTAATTTATGGACCAAATTTTCTAATCTGTTGACCTCTCTTGTTTTATCTACAACATTCATCTTTGAGAGATCATATTTTTGTTCCAAAGAGGTAAGCTGCACCTTTCTCCTCTGTAGCTCAGTCACTTGGAGTTTCAATTCCTCCATTGATTTTGTTAATTCTTCTGGACTCAAATTGGAAGTATGTACCTATGACAATCCTGTTGGCTGACCTGTTGTAGTAGTACCTGTAATTACTTCTGCTGTAGATGCTGGGACACTAGGCTGCTTATCTTTCAATGCCTTTTCAAGCTCTTTTTCTGTCTCATTAAGTTGCTCATTAAGTTTTAAGAGAAAGTCCATTAATTCTTCTTCAGAATTTTGCTTTATAATCTCAGCAGTCTGAGGATGTCTTGAGGCTGGTAGCTTTAGTTGTTTTCTCAAAGCTGCAATATCATCATCTTTTTTCTTGATTAATGCTTCTATTCCCTTAACATCTTTGGGATTATGTCCCAATCCAATGATAATTTCCTCCAAAGTCTTAATCCTGTTGTCTTTAGCCTGAGAAGAGGCTTTTTCAAGGCTTAATTGAGCATTTGTATTTTCCAAAGAATCCTGCAATTTCTGAGTCATCATTGATTTATCCGTCAGAGTAGAATAAATCATCTCACGTGTCTGTTTATGTAGCTCAATTTGATCTAAAGGATGAATATCCTTTGCTAATACTTCAAAATTGGTCCTGGTGTAATCTACAACTGTCTGAGGTTGCTGCACTTTGGGTTTGAAGTGACTCATTAACATCTTTCCCTGCTGGATGTCATAAGCTGACATCAACCTTTGCTGATTCTTAGGAGCCATTTTCAAACATTGATTGTAAACTTGGAGTCTAAGAGGATCATTCTTGGCCTTGATATTTATGAATGTTATTTTAATGTCCCAGGCATCTTTCAATGGTGGTTTGAAAGATGACACTTCTACACTTTGCTGCCTTTGCAGCTCTTTTCTCTGTAGAGTAGTTGATGTCCCACTGTTTGCACCTTTTGTTGACTACCCAATTGTTCTTCTCCTTGACTATCAAGGATTTCATGAACAGATTCCACTTCTGGAAGAGGGTTCAATTTCTGTCTTTTAGCATCTTGCTGTTCAGAGGATCCACCAATAGGAGTAGCTACTTCAACATCTCTCTTTTTGCCCTTTTCTACATTCAGAGGAGTTTGTAAAATTGAAATTTTTGGCTCATTGATCTGAGTAGGAGGAATCTGTACTTGACCCTGTTCTTTAGAAGTCTAAGGCTGTTCTGTCATTGTAAATTTCTCTGTAATCTGTATGTCAACCTCTTTCTCCTTTCCTTTAGATGATACTATAGCCATTGCACTAATTTATTGCAGATTTTGTTGAGAAGTCCCAACAGAAGAAGGACCAATACCTGGTATCTGTACCTGTCCAAAAGAGTCTAGGTCAAGTATCTTTTCAAGGTCTTTCATTACATTTTCAACATTGACCTGCTCACTATCCTGTTCTACCAATGTTCCTTCCATCCATTCATCCATATTGGCATACTGTTCAATTTCTGGGATTCTTTGATGAATGTATGGTGATAGTTTATTTTTCATTCTTCTATCAAAATAAAGCTATTTGGGTCATAAGGTACCCAATAGAAACTTTTTTTTTAATTTAAGATAATCTTATAATATCCTTTCAGCTTCCTTACCAGCATCTCTAGAGTTACAGACAAAGGGACCTAGCTGGCTTTTAATCCTGAGTTGAGCCTTTTTATTTGCATTACAAAAATGTACTATATCTGAGTTGATCATCTACCTGAAATACTCTAATGGAAAGAGTCTCATTGGGACATACTTGGGCAACTTGAATGGGCATAACTCACACCCATAAACTCTGATTTCTGTGTGATTCTGGTATAGGTACCAGTCACCAATCTGGTATTGTTTTGAGAGCTTAATAATCTTCTTGATTTCATTATGAACCCTAGGAGGAGAGACTCCTATCAACAAGGTAGTTGCACGGTGTACAAAAAGGTCAATAAACTCATTGTAGGAATAAGGAGAATCACGGGAATTATGAGTAATGGCAGACCAAAAGATCACAGACCTAGGATTTTCTTTGGCATCAAGCTTTTTGACATGAAAAGGGAAACTTTCTGACTGGTAATAGAGCATGACATGGTATATAACAGAAGAGTACTTGAACACTCTCTCATTCTCTAGTCTCATGAACTGATCATGGATTTTGTCTGCAATGTATGTAGAAAAATAATACTTGACAGCAGGGGGCTGTCAAGGGGTGAAAATAGACAACAATACTAAAATTAATTTGTCAACATATTCACTAGTATTGAAGCCCATTATAAAGGATATCATGTTCAGAATAAGTCTACTCTCCTGAGTGAAAAAAGTATACCCATAAGGGGGAGGGAATTTGGGCTAATGTTCTGGCAACATGAAGGTCTGGCAGATGCGAGTTAACTCTTCATGGGATAATTTGGTAGATTTCTCAAGTAATTCTCCCATAGACAGGGGAGTGAGGGCTTGACCCGGTTGAAATTATAACATCTCATTGATGGACAGAGCAGTTATGGGAAAAAGGACATTCTGACTTGGGGATAAAACTGCTCATTGATTGGGATCATAATTTGCATGACAATAATGGATTATCTCAGGGAAAATGTGGACTGAGGGGAGAAGTTACATGGGAATATTAGATTCCCATAATCCAAAAATGTCAGCACCTTTCAAGTAATTATCTCTACAGTAGAAAAAAATTCGAAGGGGACTTTCACTGAGAACCAGGTCCTTAATTTGAAAATCGTTGTCAACTAATGAAAAATAATCTAAGTCTCTATGAGGTGCATTCAAAGGTGCGACATTTAAAGACACGGGAACCTCCATTTCTGGTTCTTGTGGATTCAGAAATGAATTCAGGGTTTTTGCGAAAAACAGGCACAATCACTGGTTTGGTAATATAATTGCAGTTCTAGGAATAAAAAAGATCAAATTGAACTTCTTTTCAGTCTTTAGTGTGGAATTAGAACCAAAGCTAGGATTTTTTACAGAGTTCAGCAGGAAATTGGAATAAATACCTATTTATGGGAAATAAAAAGTGGTTAAACAGGTGTTGGCTATGGCGAATAAACTCTGGATTACTTGACTGCATATTTCTTCAGCGAGGTAGCGGTCGGCACACTTTGACAGTTAAATTCGAAATTGGTTGCCCGAGACACTGGTTACTACATAGGATAATGAAAATAGCAAGGATATGTTTGTTTTCTTCGCAAAGTCAAAAGGTTGGTAGGTTTTCAATTGATGACGTCAGTAAGTACGGTAGATCTGTCACAGAGGGCAGGCGGTAAGCGGTTTCCATCGCACTGCTTTTGAGGAAGGGTGGTTTTGAGCAGAGGGGCAGTGATTCCATACAATGAACGACGTGTGGCACTATACGATCTAGAAAACCGCTTGGCCATCGCGTGTTATCTTTCGGAGATGGATGGCTAGCGATATTGACGTCAACCGTAGATCTGAGATCAGGTTATCGGACGGTGGTCGAGGTGTCAAGATGATAGGGGTTTAATAGGCGGGCCCAATGCAGTTTAAATGTTAATTAATCATATCGGGGATGATTTGATTGGTAGGCTAGGTTCTTAATTAACCAAGAGGGTTAATTAATTTCCTTTTTAAAACGCGGAAAAGTGATCGGGAAGGATTTCCAAAGGATTTTTACCAGAGTTAAGAATTGGGGTATAAGATATATATCGGGATTTTAACTCAGGTTAGGGAGTCGGGCAAGGGGAAAATATACAAAGAGATGGGTTATTTTGAAGTTTGGTTTAAACTAAACTTTGGTTTATTTTTTGTTTTAAACACATATAAAATATGTTTAAATGTTTTTTCATATATTTTTTATTATATGGTAATTAAATCAGATTAATCTAATTACCATAGGGGGCAAGATTAATATTAAAGATATATTTTAGTCAAAGGGAGTATAATGGGGTTGTTTTATTTAAACATATGGGGATTAAATACTTTGACTAAAATTTAAATAAATGGGTTTTTGGGTATTTTTATAAAAAAGGAGTTATATATAATAGGAGAAGGTCATTCTTATAGGGATTTAAATAATAAATTAGAAATTGATATGAAAAATGAGCTAAAGCGCTAAGTGTAAAACATTAGAATAATGTATTTAACTTATTCTTGCATGAAAAGGGTTTTTATGGAATATTGCATGATTTTCCTAAGTAAAATGGGATTTTACTTAGGAAAAGATTTTTTAGAAGTGAATGAATGTGATGATGAATGATTTTAAGTACTTAGGTTTTTCCAATTATTGGGCCGAGGGTCCGGTCCCTCCAAAAGTCAAGGAAATGCCTTGAGCCCCTTTAATTTTCAAATACCTTAGCACTTAGGGGAAATTAGTGAAATGTTTAGGGAAAAATGAGAAGGGAAGTTAATAATTTGACTTTGCCTTGCTTTGAAATTCTTCTAGTGGAGTGTCTGCCTTTGCACTTTGTGATGAAAATAAAATATTTCACACATCTAAAGCCATTGATCATCACATGTAATTCTGCAACATCATCTACCTATCCTACCTACTTTACTCTACCATTTTTCTTCTTTATTAGGGTGCACTTAGACTGGAAAACCCTTATCACACTTTTTCTTTTACATATGGAAATATATCTAGTTCTAACCTTATTACATCCAAGGGCTCAGATTAAACTATTGAGCACCTTTTATTAACTCTACCTATCTACTTATCTGCCAAGATTAAACTGTTTGGCCAGATATTTATTCTCTATCTCTAAAACATAAAATTGAAAAATGAATGAGTCAAGTTTAAACAGTTTGACTCTTCATAAATTGTGGCAAAAGTTTGACAAGCTGCACACAATTTTGTTTATTACATCAGAGCAAAAAGTAGTGGCATTTAGACTTGCACACTTTCCTTGGCCTTTCTTTTGGTGGGGTTCATTTTCTTTTACTTTTTTGGCCAATTTTATTTTTTCACCCTTTGATTTTTCTTTTAGGGTATACCCTCTTTACATTTTTTAAATTTTTTGATTTTTTGATTTTTTGAGAATATGGAAAACCTTTGCAACCAGAAAAGGTATGAACATATTGCATAGTTCATCAAGTCAATCATGAAATATGACACCTATTGGTATAGGAGTCTAACACGGCGTTTGGAAACGGTGGAGGAGTCGTAGCATGTCCCTGTACCAGAGCGTTCCTATGGAGCATGGTGCGTAGATAATCCTTACTGTTGGAAGTACATGCTCACTCCTAGCACTGCACTCAGCATCCCCAGGACCTCATAATAGTTCCTTTGGCGGGTTGGGGTCCATCTTGTGAACAGAGAGACAAGTGTTACAGAGCGCATGGATGAACACAAAAACCCAGAACGCAGATAGCCAAAGCCTATTGAAGGGTGAATAAATATCCTGAATCGAAGTTTTCCAGCCATCCGCGCCCCAACCAAAGCTATTTAATGGCGAGATAGCTCGTTCGTGGCACGTACCCTCGATCTATCGGACCGTGCTTATCATAAATGGTGGTATTGATGACCGGCTGCCTGTTTTTCATGCTTGCAAGTGTCTTTTCTTATTAAATTGGGGTGTGTGGATAGTCATCCTTCATGCCCACGGTCATGTCCATGGAATGTCAGACCATGGATGACGCTTGTAGGTCATTTGTGTATCTTGAATGAGGGTTGACGCGAGGTATATTTTCAAGTTGATCAGCATTATTTTTGAGGCCTTTACTTCGTTCATGGGTGGGACGTCCTTGCGTGAGAAGGCTGCGTCATATGTCCTCATGTCATTTATTACTTGAGATGTTCGCCGATTCTCTCAGATATACATGGTTGCAGACAGGTCCGTAATCCTATGCGTGCTTAGGTCAGTAGTACCCGAGTAAGTCTAGTCGAGCAAGGGACGATCACACCCTCGAGTGTTGCACGTCAGCAGGTATCCACATAGGTTGACTGACCTTGGAGCCCATCTGGCCACTGGGGTTTCTATACACAGGATCACCCTACTCCAATACTTCCCCTGAGTAAAGAATACCGGTTCTTGCGTAGGTACTTCGCATCGGGTTAGCAGTAGTGCTTCGGTCCTGTGTTCCGTGGGAACTTTAGGTTCCTCAGGCTGCTAATTATCACCTGCACCCTCCTGGCAGGGCAAGGTTATTTCTGTGGTAGAGATGCGACGGAAATTCCTGATGGTCTAAAGGCTGCGAAGCGCCGAAAGCTCATGCAACCGACCTTGCCAATTCTCCAACTCCTCATTGGAGTCAAAAAAGCATTCACTGTCCTTTTCCCAACAGATAATTCCTTCATCCGTGGGGTTAATCCGATCTTCATCCTGTGCAGTTATCTTATAAATGTGATATAATTCATCCTTTGCATAGGCTGTCTCTGTATACCGCGTACCTTCTGCTGGATCTAGGGGTACTATGACACGCGTACCATTTTTTTTGAACACCATGCTGGGTTTCTTGAGGTTGATGACCCCCACCATGTCTATTGCCCAGTCTAGCCTGAGGAGCGCAGGGTAGGGGTCCGCGTCTTCAACTATTTCTATTACTTCAAAATCAGCTAGGACCCTGACCCCTACAATGTCAACCATGACCTTTGGTAACCTTCCCAGAGGGATGGTTTTCTATTGATTTGCCATTCGCAGCTGGATAGTGGACCATTTCAATTTAGGCTCTCCCATTCGTTGCCATGTTTGTTTTGGTAAGATGTTGGCATCCGATCCAAGATCTAAGATAACCTGATCCATTTCATAATCTCCGATTTGTGCAGTTAACCACATTTCTCTCCTGTTGCGTTTCTTATAGCTATACAGTTTGTGTACATCCTTGGTCTCAGGGATCGAGGTGGGTCGAGCTACGCAGGTATTCAGTAATGCTAGGAGATTTCCTACGGCCTGCGGATTCCTTAGCAACTTCAAACATGCTTTTAAAAAGGGCTCAATTCCTTCTTCGATCTGAGGTTGCGCGGGGGTTGCGAATGGTGCTTGTTCATTGCAAGACACTCCTTTCCGAGAGGTAAGCCCTTCTTTGTTTCCCTGGGTGTCGAACCCACTACGTGTCATGAATTTTACACTTGGATCCATCTCCCGTAGCTTAGTTTTAACCCTCTGTATGTTCTGCGTAGGGGTAGGCTGCTTTTCCTGCATCTTGGCTATTAAAATTGAGCAGTCTTCTACCTCATGGTCCAGCTGCCTATAATATTTACACGATGGCCTGGTGGGATTAGGGAATTCTCTGGAAAAGTGCCCTATTTCTCCATAGTTATAACAGATTAGCTGACCTTTTCCTCGGCCTACGCTTCCTCCCCGACCTCCTCTGCCTCGGGTTGGTGATCCGCCAAAGTGCGCAACAAGTCTTGGCGATGCAAGGTCCGATTGCACCCGATATAAGTTCCCACGATCCATCATTAAGTCATATGTTCGATAGTTCTGCTCATCATGTCCCACTGATCAGCAGAATCGGTACCATTGTTGCTTTAGTTCTAGGACATACGCACCCAGCCGAGGGTAATGGTTCGTATCATGTAGGCCTGCTACTCGACAATCATCACACCATAGTGCAGATCTGCTTGATCCTGGTCACAACAGGAAAGGTTCCCTACGTACCCCTAGGCATATCAGACTAGGCCCTCCTGCTTGCATATAATCAGTCAGCAGAGGGCACTAATACTTCATATGGCCAGACACCCGGCAACGTATGCACCAAAGATCTGCGCAGATGTCCTTTCCTCTTTATTTTCGCAGGTTTTTTATTTCCATATGCATAGCCCCAAGTTGTTCCTGGATTTTTTGTACCCCTGCTGACGTATCCTCCTGGGTTGCATCTTCTAATATCATAGCGACTTCCACAACTTTCTCCTGTGATTCAAAGGTCTGATGACTGATCAGCGTACGCAGGTGAGGTAACAACATGGCGATGAACCACTCCGTATGTTGTCTATCATCATACTCGAACCCTCCTTCCCTAATTTCCTTCTTCAATCGCTGATCAGCCTCCCATACTGACTTAGATGCACCTTGTTTGAAGTCCTTTACTTTCGCTACCAGCTGGGAATAATATTTCGGCTTCCGGAATTGCTTCTTTAGAGCATCCTTGATATCTTGAATGGAGGCGGTCCCATTCTGGGCAACGTATCGCATATACCAGTCCAGAGCTCTGTCTTCAAATGGTAAAGAAAACTACACCCTCTTTATCGTGTCACTTGCCACATTCTGTGCAGTCCAAACAAAGTCTTCCACAAACCAAAACTGGTCCATATCCTTGTCTCCTACCCCCTTGAAGGTAGGTAGTTTCAAATGCGTAGCCATATCACTGTCTAGGGGGGGTGGCGGTACAGGAGAATTCTTACCTTTACGCATCTGAGGTGGTGATACAACCGAGGGGTCATGTGTAGCAGGTTCCTAAAATGGATTGTAGGCGGATCTCCCTCTGTCAAGGTTGGTCCGATAATATTTACCACCGTGGGTCGCGCTCTCGTCTAGATCCGAGGTCATTCAGTCAGTATGACTACACAGAATGCTCTTTTCACACAGTAATTTCTTGATCAGCAATGGTAATGTCCTCAGGAATTTGCCTCAGGATCCTTTGAAAAATCGTCGTTCGGCTTCAGAGTATGATACAAACAGATCAATATCAAATTCTATCACAAATCCTCCCAGCACACTATCCACCTAGTGATCCACCGTGCATGTGATAGTATTATCAATTTTCCCAGGCTGTTCGAGCAAATCCGGGGTCCACAAAGTGACCCACTCATCCTTCCAGCACTTCTGGAATTCCACCAGTCTGGCCAACCACTCTTGGAGTTCAATTGCAAAAGTCACAAAGAATATTTCATAGCTTTCAGTAAGGACGTACCTATTTTTCTAGCTTCCCGCCATTAACTTCTCACTGTGATTTTATTTTACTATGAACTCTTGGATCTGCCTTTCGAACCAGTCCTCGATCTCTTTTATTTCAGGCTTCTAGTATTCTCTTGTTATTACCCGATTCCTCTCTCAGACTTGTCCCGGTCCTGGCAACGGAACCATTTTTTGGCTTGAGGGGTCATGACCCAGGTTCGGTGTGCAAGGTTTGCCAACAAACACCTATACTACTGGCCCTTTCGGAAGTGACCTACTTTCGCAGGTCACAGTCTCACCCGAAGTAGTATGGGTGGGTGTTGGAACCAAGTTTCTGGACTAGGATCTCCGCGCACACAGCCAGCAGGATTCCGTTCCCCAAAACCCAAATAGATAGCTTAAACAACAGATCGCATCAATAGCTCATCAATTCCTATCGTTTACAATCCAAAATGCATCTCTATTTATAACAATCTAGCCTCAACGTTCCTATGGTCCGCAAACCATGGTTTTCGGACCCCTAGTTTACCCTTTGACCCTTTACAATACGTTCGGGGCTTTGACCCGCCCCACAACCCCCTGCGCTATACTAAATATAATCAAAATTAACCAAAATGGACCAGTTTCGTAGCTTGTTAGGAGAGCCCGTTCCAACAATGGCCCATCTCTTATGTACATTTTTTTGCTGTAATAACATATGAAAGGTCTCCATATTGGCCTCTTTCTTTTTAAATGATGTTCTACAATATTGTTCCAACATTTTCACTATATTCCTGATTTTCCCATTTGGGAATATTATAGTGGTATCAGAGCATAATCTTGGCATAGCCTGTGCATTCTAAAAGCCAATATGTCATCTAAAGAAGGAGAGATTCTTACTGATAGAGAAACGAGGTATCAAGGAAGAAGCCAAATAAGATTTGATTATACAAATGAAAATGAAGACAAGGGTAAAACCCCTTTATCTGGAGGTGAAGATGAAGAGAAGGAGTTCCCTAAGATCCCTCTTAGAGCCATGCAAGACATTGCTAAAGGGATCAAAGAGATGAGAATGGAAAGATTCAAGCAATCCCCTAAAGGATTTCATCATGGAGAAGGCTCTGTCATGTCTCACCACTGGAATGATCAACCAGTGCATCAACCACAAGTTTCCCAATGCTCTACCATGCCTACATTTTTGGCTGTGGGAAATGAAGGGTTTCAGGAGCAAGAATCCCTTGAAGAATATTTTATGGAGTATGAATCTCAAACTCAGAGCTTCAAATATCACTTGATTTTTCAGGAGTTTTTTCAAATAAAGGACAATAGAAGACCAAGGAATCATCATAGAAGTGGTGGATTCATTCAGAATCATGATCGACACCATACTATGGGCCAATTATTTTTACCCAACTTTGATGGGTCATCCAAGTGTATTGCCAAATTTTAGGTCGAAAAACTTGACATCTACTTTTAGTTGAATAAGGTTCCAGAGATGGAGGCCATTAAGATTGCAGTGCTACACCTTGAGGGTGAAGCACATGACTGGTGGTTCCATGGCTTGTCTACATTGGTTCATGCTAATGTGACTGCTTATTCAGAGTTCACTAGAAGGCTGGTGGAAATATTTGATAGAAGAGATCCTGAAGCACCATTCATGAGCCTTGAAAATCTAAAACAATCAGGTAATGCAAAAAATCACATCTCTGATTTTTTAAGACTTTCTATTATGGTTCTTGATTTGTCTCCAGCAAGAAGGGTGTACATGTTCATTGATGGGTTAGATGAACCTCTTCATGGGTTGGCTAAGTCTACCAAGCCCACTACCCTACATGATGCCATTGAAAGGGCTAGAGACCTTCAAGATGCCTTGCCAAAAGCAAAGGCAACATTTCAGCATAAACCCTCTTTTCCATCAAAGGGAAAAGAAGAAAAGGCTGCTCCTTTAAAGGAGATTCAATACAAAAAACCTCTTGATGATGATGTACGAAAAGATCTAAGGAGAACGAAGCTTTGCTTCACATGCCAAGAAGCTTGGGCACCTGGACATAGATGTGCAGCTGGAAAAGCACATTACATAGATGTCTTCTCAGATGATGAGGAGGAATAAGAAGATGAACCAAGAAGAGGTCATAGCGCTAACATTGCAGGAGATGAACCAACACCATCAGGAGATGGGAATGGAGCATTTTCTCCTATTGGAGGGGCTATTGCATCATTAAGAGGAGTACCTAAGTAATTTACCTTAAGGGTTCATGGTTCCATCTTGAATCAGAGGGTTTCTATTTTAGTTGATAGTGGGGCTACCCAAAATTTTATTGATGCCCAACTAGTGCAAAGGAGGGAAATACCCATTAATGCTTTTGAGGGATTTTTTGTTTTGGTCCCAGGAGATAGAACTATGTAATGCATGCATTATATTCCATCATTATCAGTCACCATAGGGACATATACATTGATTGATCACTTCTTTTTGGTTGACATACCTAACACCAATGTGATATTGGGTGTTCAATGGTTGATTACTTTGGGAAAGGTCACCACTGATTGGGAGGCTTTGCAGATGGAATGGGTGGATAAAAAGAGTGGTAAGACTCAAATGATGAAAGGCATGCATACATATCCCTCACATACAACTTCCACACAGAAATCAGAGATGAATTTGCACAGTGGAAACAAGGACCTTACAATCCCATCTATTACGCTTATGAGATTGCTCCATGGGACACTATTATTTAGTGGCAAACCACCTGGGAGGCCACATGATTCAGATTTTGTGAGAGATGTCTCACAACATGATGCTCCAAACATAGATCCAGGAGGGATGGGAGCATTAGAAGGCCATGAGACAGCGTTGAGAGTCTTGGGTAGGCTCAAGGAGGAGGAATACATTCTCCCAACATCATCATTACCCACTCTCATTTCAGATTCTGCGTCGTGGGAGGACAAGAATGGGAGGAATGACCTTACAACATGTACTTTTGGCATGGGAGATTTCAAGTAGGAGAGCAGACATATGACAAACATTCCTTTTGACAGATCTTCAGTGCTGTCATTATGGGAGATTGATCCATATTGGAAATCCCAACTGTTGGTGGATTATTCCAAGGATTGTCACACATGCATGATACTTGATGATCAGCTACATGAAGAGGGATATTCAGTCCAAGAAGGAATCATCTATTATCATGGTAGGATCTTCTTATCTAGAGCCTCCAAGCTCAAGGAGAAGTTACTACAAAGAGCTTATGAAGAGTTCTTTTTCAGCCGTACATATTCCATGAGATTCTACAACATTATCATGAGAAGCTGCACTTGGAAGGGCTTTGAAGAGGAACTATATCAGCATTTGCAAAGATGCATGAACCATGTGGAGTTGGGGGAGAAACATAAATCTATGAAGGAGTTAATTCAGTCACCTCTTTCCTCTTTTGGGATGAGAGGAGATAGATCTATGCACCACTCCATTTGTTTAAGGAGAAATTTTGGTGAAGAATATGCTCATGTAAATAATGTTTTATTTGATGAAGATATGCATTAATTTACCATGTTTATGCAGGCCATAGCTCCAAGGAGGAGCACTATACCATATAAAATTCATGGCCAAATTTGGGCCACAAAAATTTTTGAACATGGCCACTCCCTTGGAGATCAAAGGAAGATATTGTATCATTGTGGGTGCACTCCTAAAGAACCAAACATATCTCACACTTTCAACCATGATGAGATGACTTGGGAAGCAAGTAAGTGGTGGGGAAACCACTTACCACATCATGATCTGATGCAGTTAGGAGATTTACTGTGCTGGTTCCACATGTGGGACTATGACCCACCTCCATATGCACAAATTTCTATTTGTATGTATTTAATTTTGATCCCATACATTGATGATGTACTTGTAATTTTTATGGGAATGTATGAAGGGAGGATGGGAGGTATGTATGTGCCCTATGGAAGGGAGATTCTCCATGTTCACTATGCTACATGTTTCAAGGAGAACATTGGACAAACCATGTTTGTTTCATTTGAACTATTGTCTCCTTATGGGATGGATTATTTGCATCTCATGAGGACTTGGAGGAGAAATTCATGGAGGTATGGATTGGTGAACACTTAGCTTATCAGGGAAGCTTATCACTTGTTGGTGTCACCAATGGAGGAAGAGAAGAGTTGTATCATTCACATTGTTAGCTACTTGAGGACAAGAAACATTTGGAAAGGGAGGACTATAATATTCCCAATTAGGCATGAGCTAATTGGAATATTCAATTTTGTTTTTCTGCTTTGTTTAAAGTGTTGAGATTCAACAAGATGATGAGCTTAGTGAAAAGAGTCACCTTCACTAAGTAGGCCTATAGGCTATTTTTGGCGCAAGTCTATTTTTAGACATGTCAATCATATTTTGGAAGTTGCAGGATGCTATTTGTGGATGGTTGATCAAGTTGGAAAAATAGATGAAATTCTATTTTTAGAATATTGGGCGAAGTCTATTTATAGATCGTCAATCTAAAAATAGATGCGTTTCGATTATTATTAGCTCTTAATAATAATTAGACTCTAAACATCAGATTATTCTCTTGAAGCACTTTAGTTTAGTGCACAGATATGGCACAATAGCTGACAGAATGAATTACACTATTCCTGAGGGTTTACTGGAGCTATTGCATGGAGGACTCAGTTAGAACTTAAGTGGCAGAGTTATGACACAGTTGGAAGAAGTAGTTATGGAGTTCTATTTAGTTTAACTCAGTTAGACTCAGTTGATCTAGTTGTATCTGGTCTAACTCATTGATACAATAGTGAGAGTGGAGTGAATTAATTCAAAAATAATAACTCATTAATCAACTGAACAATACAACAGTTAACTACAGTGCATGGCAGTTTCAGTGGAGACCAGTGGAGAGATAGGTGAAAGGGCAAGATATACTATCTGTTGTGACTATTAGTGATGCATTGATTTCATCCAACACACAGTGGAGATGCCAATGAGGATTGCACAGTCAATCCAAGAGTAATTCGAATTCATTCAGAGCTATTCTTCAGCAAAGATTGCACAGTGGAGGCAGGCTAGCAAGTGGCATAGATCGGTGCATGGATTTGCAAGATTGGGCCTGATTAGTGTATGACGATTGTACTGTACTAAGAGCTTGTGATAAGCTTTGTATTTTTGTATGATATTGTCATATGATCTCCATGTTACATAATATATAGTTGGGGTTTTCAGCTTCAGGCTTTCCCAGTTAAAAACTGTGTTATGTGCGATTGAATATTTTTGTTTATGCTTCACATGTGTGTACAATTAATTTTTCCACAAAAGATTAACAAGTGGAATAGATTCAATATCTTGCATAAATTTAAATAGTGTGAGATCAGGTGGATCTTGGAAATATGCATGCTTAGTGCATATAATTTCTACATAAATAATAATAGGGAAAAGGAGGTCCATAATTCTCCTTAATAATGAATAAATCAATGCCAAATGTGAAAGAGACAAATCTTGGTAGCTTAATTGAAGCACCCTTGGTGTGATAGGGGTTGGATCACTTTGACTGGGTCAACCTTGACCAAATAAAAAATGTTGTCATGGAGAAGTGCCCATCAATGAGGGACAACGCAGTTTTCGATGGAGATGCTTTGTGTGAATCTAGTGATCTTTTTGGATGGGGCTTAGGGTTTGCAAGCTCATATTCTATTTAAGGAAGAGGATGGAAGCCATATGGAGGTTGTTGATGTATATTATATTTCTGAATATATGGTCTATTTAGAAATATATCTTTCTCTTGCTGTTTAGACGAGATAGAGTGTTGTTTAGCACAGGGTGTTCCTGATCGAGAATCCCACCTCTTCCAATGAGGAGCTCTTGGAGGTGTCTTGCACTACATTGTCCACTATATGGCTTAAGGGAAATATTATTATTTCAACTACAGCGTAGATCCTGTTGAGGGTTTGGTTGTTTTTGTAGGTTGCAACAAGTGGTGATTAGATCTCTAGATCTAAGCCATATCATTGCTTATTTTTAGTGGAGGAGGCTTCCTTTTCATTGGGAGGAAAGTATTGAAGGCCATTGAGCTTATTTTTAGATCTTGGCATCAGGCCAACCTTATTTTGATCCCTATAGTGTAGTTTACTTCCAGATCTACATTATTTCTGTAGGAGAAGTTGCAGGGTGGTTTAGCACATCATTTGGAGAGCCGATTTTCTAGTGAAGGGGATTTTCCTTTCACTTTGAAGATCTATTGGAGGAGGCTATTGTATTGATCATATCAGATCAACCACACTTTCCAGATCTGTATTTTTTAGTATATTTGCAGTCCTAGATATCATATCTACAACTTGTACTTGGTGTTTTGCTGAAAACCCTTTAGGTTTTCTTTAAAGGAGCTTGTATAGTGCATGGATATGATATAGATCTAAATTTTGAGGCACATATCAGCTCTAGAAATGATGTATAATCATTTGTTGTAGCAAAGATAATAAAATAATTTTGTAAGGGTCTTCCATCTTTTCTACATGATTGCAGCACCTCTTATTGAGGGATTTTGTTCATTAGAGGCTTGTACTTATTGTTATGCATGTTATGGCCCATCTCTTATGTACATTTTGTTGCTGTAATAAAATATGAAAGGTCTCCATATTGGCCTCTTTCTTTGTAAATGATGATTTGCAATATTGTTCCAACATTTTCAACTATATTCTTGCTTTTCCCATTTGGGAATATTATAGTATATCTCCTGACTGCCTCAGATAATGATATGGCAAGTGGTTTCCCCACCACTTACTTGCTTCCATAGTCTTATCACACGTTATGAGAATGTGAGTGATATTTGGTTCCTTCGGGGTACACCCTAAGTGGTATATTATCTCCCTATATCCTCCTAGGGAGTGGCCATGCTCAACACAGTTTATGGCCCCAAGTTGACCATGAATTTTATAAGGAAGAATGCCCCCCCTTGGACCAATGGCCTACAAATGTATGGTAAAGGAATGCAAATACTCATTAAGTAAATCATTATGCATAAAAACATGATCCTTACCATATGATTTTCTCACACAAATGGAATGGTCCATAGATAGATCCCCTCTCATTCCCAAAGAGGAAAGAGGTGGTTGTGATAACTCCATCAAAGATTTATGTATCTCCTCCATCTCCACATGATCCATGCATGTCCTCAAAAGCTGATATATCTCCTCTTCAAAGCCTTCCCAAGTGTATCCCTCCATGATGGTATGACACGCTCTCATGGAATAAGTATGGTTGAAAAGAAAATATTCATGTGCTGCATGTAGTAACTTCTCCTTGAGCTTGGATGCTCTAGATAAGAAGATCATACCATGATAGTAGATGACCTCATATTTGACTAAATATCCCTCCTCTAGTAGTTGGTCATCAAGTATCATCCAAGTAAAAAGATCCTTGGAATAATCCACCAACAACTGGGATTTCCAATATGGATCTATCCTCCATAGTGACAACGCTAATGATCTATCATATAAAACATATGTCATGTGGTTGCTTCCTTATTTGACATATCCTATGCCAAAGTTACATATTGGAAGGTTGCTATCCTCCCTCTGTTGCTCAATTCTCAGTGCAAGATCTGAGGTGAGAGTGGGTAATGATGATGTTGGGAGAATGTCTCCCTCCTCCTTGAGTCTACCCAAGACTCTCAGCACTGTACCATGACCTCCAAATTCTCCCACTCCTCCTGGATCTATGAGTGGTGCAACATGAGGTGAGACATTTCTCACCAACTCCTAACTAGGTGGCCTCCTAGGTGGTTTTCCACAAAACAGTAATGTCTCATGGTCCAAAGTCATGTGCATAATAGATGGGACTTTTAGGTCCTTGCTTCCACTGCAGAAATCCATCTCTGTTTCTATGTGGAATTTTTTTGTGAAGGATATGTGTGCATGCCCCTAATAATATGATTTTTTCCACTTTTTCTATCCACCCATTCCATATACAAAGTCTCCCAATATGTGGTGACCTTCCCCAAGGTAATCAACCACTGCACACCCAATATCACATTGGTGTCAGGTATGCCAACCACAAAGAAATGATCAATCAATGTATATGTCCCCATGGTGACAAATAAGTATGGAACATAATTCATGTACTGCATAGTTCTAGCTCCTGAAAAATCCCTCAAAATCATCAGTGGGTATTACCCTCCTCTCCACTAGTTGGGCATCAATAAAGTTGTGGGTAGCCCCACTGTCAATCAAAACTGAAACCCTTTGATCTAAGATGGAACCTTGAACCGTAAAGGTCAAGTACTTGGGTACTCCTCTCAATGATGCAAGAGCCCCTCCAATTGGAGCAAATGCTCCAATCCCACCTCCTGGTGGTGGTAGATCCTATCCTACTATCCCAGTGCTGTGAACCCCTTCTGGTTCTTCTTCTTCTTCCTCCTCATCATCTGAAAAGACCTATATATAGTGTGCCTTTCCTGCTGCACATGTATGTCCGGGTGCCCATAATTCTTGGCATGTGAAGCAAAGCTTCCTTCTCCTCAAATCTCTTCGGGCATCATCACTAAGAGGTACTTTTTTTTGGCTCTCTTTTGAAAGAGGAGGCTTCTCATATTTTCACTTGGATGGAAAAGTGGGCATTTGCTGAAATGTTGCCTTTGCTTTTGGCAAGGAATCCTGTAGATTTCTAGCTGTTAAGTCCCTATATTAATAGTGTAGCCCCTTATTATGTTAGTGTATCCCCCCTTATTGTTATTATTGTACCCTTGTAACCCCCATTTTGTTATTATTTTGCCCTTAAATTATTATTGTTAGGTCGGCTAGGATTACATTGTGGCCCACTAGGATTACATCATGGCCCCATGGACTCCTATATATAGAAAGGAGGTTTTGTAAATTGTATCATCCAAGAATTGTTCATTTATGTAATGTATTGGAGGTTGCCCCCTCGAAGTGGCTCATTTATAAGGCGTTTATATCTCTTTTCTTCTCTTTTTGAGTTGGTTACACAACATTTGGTATCAGAGCCTTTGGATTCTAGGGTTTCGCTGCTCCAAACAGGTCATCGTGGCATTTTCGCTATAACTTTTTTTCTACGAAGGTTCAGAAGCTGAAATTTTGAAGGTGTGAAGCCGCAATCTTGAGGAAGCTTGTATAAAAATTTCAGAGCTTGGTTCACAATATTTTCGGAGATATGATCTGTGGAATTCAGGTCTTTTTTTAGGCTCCTAAAAAGGTCATCGTGGAATTTTCGCTATAAATGTTTTTGTACGAAGGTTCATAGTCTGAAATTCATATGGTGCGAATCTGAAGTCCTCAGGAAATTCTTCAAAAAATTTCAGACCTTGGTTCGTAATATTTTTGGAGATATGATCTGTGGAAGGTAGTGCTTTTTCAGGCTCCTGAATTTCATCTCAAAGAGGTGATCGTGGGAAAAGTTCAATAACTCTCTCTCTGGGCAGTGGATTTGAGTGCCGTAAAAAGTGGTCGCAATCACACGGACTGTAGTTTCTTGACTATCAATTTTAGAGACAAAGGACGAAACAGTGACACGTGGCAAGTCCTACAAGTTTGCTCTACTGAACCAGTCCAGAATTAGGTCATTGTGGGAGATTGGACACAACTTTGTCTTGGGGAATTCAAATTAGATCAGACCTGTGGAATTTGAAAGAAGCTTCAGAGAGCTACTACAGAGCTGAATTTCAGATATTTAGGATTTTCAATTACAGAGATAATTCAATTTCAATATCGAGCTCCTCAAAGAAAGAAAAAGGTGTGTATTTGTTTTTCCGAATTGCATAACGTTTGTTTGAAAAAGCAGTTTGAAGTGATTCCAAGGGAATTTGAAGAACATTTATCAGCATTGGGCTATATAATGCCTCCAAAAAAATAATTCCATACCCATTAATCCCTCAGAAATATATACAATGATGCATGAAGAGGAAGAATTGAAGTATGAGATATCAAAATTACGATACCAAGTGCAACAAGTTTTGATCTTACGAAGAGTAATCGAAGATGAAATAGATGGTTTAAAAGCAGAAATGGAGGCTAAGTTGGATGGTTTGAAAGATCAAATAATATCTAATATGGATGATAAATTAGTGGAAGATCACAACAAGCATCAACAACAAGTTCTCCAACTCTCAAAGGATAACCCAACTTTGGTGCATAATCTAATGAAACAACAGGAAGATCAACATGACATCGAAAGAAGTTATGAAGCAGTCATAGAAACAAGAAATCGACAAGTACGATCAATTTCAGAGTATCTCAGCAAGTGGAAGAACTTTCCTGTAGAATATTTCACATGGGAGGATAAGAATTTTATACAGAAGCATCAAGAAATAATCAAGCGTTGAGGACAACACTTGTTTGAAGGAGAGGGGCATGTTAAGTCCCTATATTAATAGTGTAGCCTCTTATTATGTTAGTGTATCCCCCCTTATTTTTATTATTGTACCCTTGTACCCCCCATTTTGTTATTATTGTGCCCTTAAATTATTATTGTTAGGTCGGCTAGGATTACATTGTGGCCCACTAGGATTACATCATGGCCCCATGGACTCCTATATATAGAAAGGAGGTTTTGTAAATTGTATCATCCAAGAATTGTTCATTTATGTAATGTATTGGAGGTTGCCCCCTCGAAGTGGCTCATTTCTAATGCGTTTATATCTCTTTTCTTCTCTTTTTGAGTTGGTTACACAACACTAGCCCTCTCAATGGAATCTTGAAGGGTAGTGGGTTTGGTATATTTAACCAACCCATGAAGAGGTTCTACTAGCCCATCAATAAACATATAGACTCTCCTTGCTACAGATAAATTAGGGACTATAACATAAAGTTTTAGAAACTCAGAAATATAAGTTTTTGGATTACCTAATTGTTTGAGCTTAGCTAGCCCCATGAAAGGTGCCTCTGGATCTCTTTTATCAAACCAATCCACCAACCTCCTTATGAAATCTAAATATGTAGTCATATTTGCATGACCCAATGTATAAATACCATGAAACCACCAATCATGTGCCTCACCCTCAAGGTGTAGTGCTGCTATTTTCATGGCTTCCATCTCTGGTACTTGGTTCAAATGGAAGTAGATGTCTAGCTTCTCTACCCATGATTTGGTAGTGCATTTAGATGACCCATCAAAGTTGGGTAAGAAAAATATGCCCATATTCTTGTGTAGATCATGATTCTATATGAATCCTACACCTCTATTGTGATGCCGGGGTCTCCTATTGTCCTTGATCTGAAAAAATTCTTGAAAACTCAAATGATACTTGAATCTTTGAGATTGAGACTCATAATCCATGAAATAGTCTTCAAGAGTTTCTTGTTCTTGAAACCCTCCATTTCCCACTGCTAAATATGTAGGCATTGTAGAGCGTTGGGAAACCTGTTGCTTCACTGGTTGATCACTCCAGTAATGAGAAATGTTGGAGCCTTCACCATGTAGAAACCCTTTAGGGTATTATTTGTGTATATCCATCCTCATCTCCTTTATTTCTCTTGCAATGTCTAGCATAGTTCGAAGAAGAAGCTTAGGAAACTCCTTCTCCTCATCTTCTCATGATAAAGGGGTTTTACCCTTGTCTTCTTTATCATCTGTATAATCATACTTCTGGTTTCTTCTGAGATACCTCTTCTCTCAATATATGATAATATCTCCTTCTTATGATGACATATTGGATTAAGATGCACAGGCTGAGCCAAGATTATGCTTTGATACCATTGTAATATTCCCAAATGGGAAAAGCAGGAATATAGAACAAAATTCTCGAAATAGAAATGTATAATATCACATAAATATATGGAGACCAATATGGAGCTTCTTTATTAATCATAATAGAAGAAACATATACAAAATAATGGGGCCCAAATCATACAACAAGAAACTTAAGCTCAATTAGATAAATCCCCCAAATTAAATGAGGTGCCGTTACTACAAATACATCACACTCCAGTTAGAGACTGCATAAGAAGAATATTAAAATGAAATGGCTAATGTATGCCTCAAAAGATAATGTACATGAAGATCAAGGTTCTATACAACCTCCAACAAGAAACCCAAGAGGTTTTTCAGAAATACACCAATATACAAGAAATGAACCAAAGCCCTAGGGTTGAAGATTCACTAAAAAAATATAGCTGGAAATATGTGGCTGATCTGATATGGAAAATAGTATAGCCTCCTCCAATAGAATCTCTAGAAGAAAGTCTGATCCCTTCACTAGAAAACCTCCTCCCCAGATGGTCACTGAAACCACCCCTGCAACTCCTCCCTGAAATAATGTAGTCTAAGATAGAAACTGCACTATAGGGTCAAATGATAGTGTGGTCTGATGCCAAATGATGCAATAAGGCTCAAGGGACTTCCTTAATAGCCTCCCAATGGAGAGAAACCTTCCTCCACTGAAAATATAGATCAGAAATCACCGAGATGTATTCTCCACTGCTGCAACTTGCAACACAACAAAACCCTTTGTAGAAACTGCACTGTAGATGAAAGATGGAGCTTGGCCTGCTGCCAGAATGTGGAAATATAGTGAAATTAATTCTCTTGAGTAGGAAATCAAAGTCCCCTGAGGATGAAGGTGGGATTACCGCTCGGGAACACCCTGTGCTAAACAACACTGCAATCTTAGCTAAACAGCTGAAGAGCGCAAACAAGTCTTAACAGACCATATAAAAATAATAATCTACAACATATCACAATGGCTGCCATCCTCTTCCTTATATTCTTGTTGAGATTCCTCACCCTTGGCCCCACTCATTAAAGGCACTACTTCCCTGCATGGAGTCTCCCTCCAAAACTGTGTTGTCCCACAATGAATGCCACTACTTCATGACAACGTTGTTGATTTGGTCAAAGTTGACCCAGTCTATGTGCTACAACACCTTTTCACACATAAAGGTGCTTTATCGAGCCACTAAAGTGATCTCCATTCACATTAGCAGTGATTTTATTCCTACTAAGGAGATTTATGGGTTGCCATACCCTCTTATTCAGCAAATTAAGAAGCAAAAACAAAAATTAATATTCCAACTAGCTCATGGCTAATTGGGAATATTATACACACACACACACACACAGAGAGATATATATATGTCAATTGGGTTATCTTCTAGTAGGTTGGATCAATATTATTTTTCCCACCTAGGTTCCAAGCCTTGTTAATGAGCTATAACGCTAGTTGTAATGACATCGTCACGAATATTGTTGTATTGATTTCGAGCCTTGGGATATATATATATATATATATATATATATATATATATATATATATATATAACAACTAATTTTTTAATAATATATAGAAAATGATACAAATAATCTAAACATAATTATTTATATTAATATAATTTTTTATTTATTCCCTTTTTTTTTTCAAATTGGTGAATCGTAACTTCGAAGGATTTTTCATGGAAATACCTCATTCACCTCAATACCAATATATTCAAAATTTTCTGTCCTTGGGCTTATAGGAATAGAAAATGATACAAATAATCTAAACATAATTTTTTTATATTAATATAATTATTATTTATTCTCTCTCTCTTTTTTTCATGGTGATTGGTGAATCTGTAACTTTGGAGAATTGTTCTAGGCCAGATCCTATTCATCTCAATATCAATATATTCAAATTTTCCTTTCGTTCAAGCTTATAGGAATTACTCATCACGATCTTCAACTTGTTCAATTTTTTTCCACATAGGCTAACATGTCTCGAAAGAAAAGAACCTGAGTGGAGGGGGAATTAGACCTGAGCTATGGTCATTCGATGATTTAGGTGGATGTTGGTGGCCACCCGACTATTCCAATCTGACACCCACCATTATCTCTTTCAGTGTTTCTGTTTCCTTAATTGTAGCACAATTTACTCTTTTGGCAGTTTTTCGGGTCCTGAAATTTCGGAGCCGTTTTGAGGCCCTAAACGATGTTTTTTGGGAAAAATGGGGAACAATTAAGGCTTTGACTTATGATTTCCACCAGAAATTTGTATTCCTCGGATAGATGTTTCTAATGGGGTATTGTACATGTCAAACATAGATCATGTGACAAAGTTACGACCTCTGGAAGTTGATGTATTAATTTACCCAAACGGGGCCCATAGTTTTTGCGCTTGATCTCCTAGGGTTAGGTTTTTGGTTATTTAGGGTTTTCCATTGTTTCTCAATAATAAATAGTCCTTCGAGCCTCATTGTAACATAGTTCAGAGGCATGTATCTGCCAGATCTATTCTCAGAGATAAGCTGCCATCACTGTAGCTATTTTATTTCCATTTTGTCTGTAACCATATTTCAGTTCTTTGATATTAATGAAATGAAGTGTTATATCTACTGCATTCTTGTATTTATGTTTATATTCTTATTCTGTTGTGTTCCTATCTAAGTTTGGATCAGTTATATCAGAGCGATCTATTATTTCTCTATTTTTATTTTCCTGTCCCTAACGATGTTAGGGTATAAGGAGTTAGGGATTGAACCGGTTGAACCTTTGCAAGACCAACCTCACAAACCCTAACGGCCTCCCATAAAGGAAGAAAATAAAGACGAGGGGAAGAAGATCCTTTGAAAAAATTGATCGAAGGATATTTCGAGCGACAGAGGAATGTGATGATGGAAAACTTTTCCCAGATCCTTCGGTGGATGCCCACATGTGATGCATCTTCGTTCGAAAGTCACTCTAGAGGTGCCACTCCCTTCAAGGTACAAGTCAAATTTGAAATTACCATGTTTGAAGGTCAGATAGATGAAAACATTGTAGATATATGGTTAAATATGTTGCAAGGATATTTTTAGTTCATTATTTTCCCAATAGGGAAAATATTACTTTTGCACTCCTCAAAGCTACCCCCCATGTCAAGTATTGGTGGGAAACCTACTGCAAACAGAGGGACGAGAGAGAACCTTCAATTTTTTCAGTAGAAACCACTTGGAATTATTTTTGAGATGCCATTCAGGAAAAATATTATCTCGTGGGGAGCTATGAGGACAAGTACATATAATGGACTACGTTGCGACAACAAAGGGATTAATATGCGCATGAGATGATGAATCTATCCATACCATCCGCACAAAGTTGAACATCAAATATTCAGAGAAAAATATCATTCATAAGTACCGTAGTTGTTGTTGGGGCCTTTTTTTTGGACAAGACAGTTTTGGAGTTGCGGAGAACCTGAAGACAGGTGGTGGAGCATAATCAAGGTAGGCAGCGAACTGGCGTGGTTGTGGAAAACCTAAAGGCAGGTGGCAGAGCATAAACAGATGATGGAAAAAATGGCAGAAATGGGAGACAAGGAACAAGTAGTAGAACTCCTAGGAATGAAGAAGAAACAAAAGGCAGTGAAGCACAATGTAACAACTAAGTGAAAAAGGGGCAAATACTGATAGTGTCAATCGACAAGAACATATAAGCAGGGAAGAAGAGACTTCGAAGATGGTTAGTCAGAGAGAGAGGCTGATAGGAGAGTAGAGCCTAGGGAGAGCTCTGCGAAGCCATATGTACCAAAATGAACTGTAATAGACTCTGCAGAGTATGTTTATACTGTTTTGAGCCAAGTTAATGGAATCAAACTATTGCTGTGATGTGTCTTATGGATTAATTGATGCTTGATTGATTATGGTGTATATATATTGCCTATTTTAAAATTTTAATTTGATACTCTGAATATATATTGATGAATGATAACTTGCTTCTTAAAGTTGACATATATGAATTTCTTCTGTATGCACGTAAGAGATGACTTGCGTTAGTAATCTTTCCTCGATGTCAATGATCTAGTCTCTAATCTTAGTAAGGTCATGACACATCTCGGGTGAGACTCCTTGCTCTATCGAGCAGGGTGAAAATGCCGATGTTGTCCTAGACTACAGTAGGAACCTTGTTGGCCTCAAGCCTGAACCTGGGTCTTGCCCAAAGACCTCCTTTTTCGCCAACAAATGGTTCCATTGGCAGGACCTACAAATTTATCTAGGAACTAGATCATGGTATTGAGGATCTATGAGGAAGAACTACGTAGCTGGTGGTACAATCACATAGATCAGTTCATATCACAATAAGTGGAGCTTCGGCAACAGAGGGAAAAGACAGATCAGATCCTATTTTCTAACTCGGCGAGTGACTTGTATGAAATTTTCTGGGGAAAATTTCCCGAAGAACTTTACAATTGGTTGCAAAGACTCCAGATCAAGTCAATTCTTGAAGGATTGCATTGAGTCTATTGTAGTTGGACGTACACAGATCTAGTAGCACTACATCAGTTAGATATAGATCTAAATCGAGCAATATATTTTTGGGTACAAACTATCTTGGAGGGGTACATTGTAGATTTTGCAGCTGAGCGCTACCAATCGTTTACAAAAGCCAAAGATATATTTAAATTTGGGTTGCGAGGAAATTTTTTGAAATAAATCCCGTTGTGGATTAAAGCTCTAATGGTGGATGAGGGCCTAATGTTATTCCAAAGTCCTGAGATGGAGACCTAAACCTCTAGTACTGGGGGAAGGATTTGAAGGAAAGGTGCTACGAGCAAGGAAAAATGGGGAATAGGGATATGGATGCTGGAACCTCTAGTAGGTTGAGAGAGTAGAGAGCACATCGGAGGGCGCATATTGCTGAGAAGTGGCGGGAAAGGGCTATACGAGAATTTGAGAAGTAGGAGAAGAATCGAAAGAACAAGGAAAAGGCGCCTTAGATGACAGAAGAAAGAGAAGGTTAGGTGGGACCCAAAGGAATGGAAGCGTCCATTAAGGATGTTAGGAAAGTTTATAGGAGCACAACCCAAAGAGAGAAGGGAAAGAAGTCCAGTAAGGAGGACGCGCGTCTCGAGGAGGAGTCTGATGTGGGAGCTGCATGTTTCGATGGAGCAACTACTCCAAAAGAGGTCGGCAACCATAACGCAAGGTAATCCTATTCCCATGGTTTCAAGTAGCACTAGTCCTAACCTTCCTCTGGTACTCTATCATCCACCTGATAATTTGTTGATAAATTTATAGGAGTTTAGAAAGTTGAATAGTATTAAATCCACAATACATTTATCTACTAGCAACAGTGCTGGTAGTGGAATCTCTCAGTTGGGAAGCAAAGGTTTTATTTTAGTACCACCAACACAAGGAAAGATGGCAGGATCGTTCACTCGATACCCAGAATTCTTTGGAAAAAGTAATCATGATGTAGAACAACACTGTTAGCTCTGCGAAGCAATTTGGAGAGCTTGACAGACACCAGATGCAATCAATTTAATTGAATTTCAAACCACATTAAGGGAAAGAGCTTTGTGCTGGTTCATCAAATGGTTAGAAGTGCACTAGAACCCAACAATAGATGATGTTAAGAGGGAATTCGTCCAAGAATTCAAGCTGCCTCAAATGAATAAGCAAGGATTGTCTGAGCTATGGGAAATTAAACTATAGGAAGGAGAAAAATCCTGGAATTTGATGAGAAGATTCAAAGACGTGATTGGAAATCTAAGTTACCCAATAGATCCAAATCACCAGCGGGACAAGTTCATCAAAGCACTCCTACCGTTGACAAGGACACCATTGACACAACAAAAGATTGATACCCTTGAAGATGCACTAGAGCAAGCAATGAAAATAGAAGCAATGGCTAGATACCTGCAGGATTTCAAAGGGGGAGCAATGGTTCAAGATCGATCCATACTAGGACTACAACATCAAATAGCAAGTTTGACGGAGAAACTAAATGATATTCAGCTAGTACGATCTACAGGGCGCAATGTGTGGTTTACACATTGCTTGATGGAAGGACATGTAGCCACGTAATGTAAGAGGTTGCAAGGAGCCAACGTTAGGACTTTGGTGGTTGGAACATAGGGATGTTTTGCCAGTCAGTGGAGTTGCGCAGATAAACACTTAAGGGCTATACAAAACGTAACCCCACTTCTCGAGGTTCCCCAATCAATAGAATCAAACAAAAACAGAATGCTGCAAAATATGCAAAGGTATTGGTCATCCTCCATGACTGTGTCCAATTATGAAAAAATACTCAAATGTTCCAAACAACGTTTACTGCGAAATTTGTGACTCTACAACTCATCATACGGAGCAATGCAGAGCCCTTGATGCATTAGCAGAATGATTAGACAAGTCGTCCTATAGAGTAAATGAGATTCCAAGGGGACGAGGAGGGGGAGGAATGAGAGGTAGAAAAACTGGAGGAAGAGGACCAGTAAGGTGTTATAACTGTGATCACGAAGGTCATGTAGTGAGAGAATTTCCACTACCCAAGAGACCATGGTGCTCTCAATGCAAAGTAAATGCACATGCTAATGAATACTGCCTAAAGCTGATTAAGAGGTAGGAAGAGAGAACCAGACAAAGAGGAGCTAACCTGGTTAATGAAGAACCAAGGATAGTAGAGCCTCAACCTCTACAAAGTGTATCTATAGTGACACGAGGAGGGAAGAAAAAAGGAGAGGTTGCACGAGAAATGGACCCGATAAATCTAGTCAAACTTGCATCCCCAAAGAAGGTTTTCAGAAAAGACTGACAGAAGCAGTACTTTAAAGAAGCACTAGAGACATTCTCACAGATAGGAAGACATCAGAGTATGGAGCTTTCACAACCATCTAGTGAAGGAGGAAATATGGTACCTACAAGCACACCTATAGAGGAGTGGTTCTGATTGTTCCTAAAAATTGTAAACAATGGACAAATGCTGGAACAATTAAAGAAAAATCTAGAAATGGTCGTGCAAGGAGGAGCAGGACATGGAGACTTAGGTAACACAGCTAAAACATTTATAAGAAGAGAAAAAATAAATAAGACAAGGACTCGAAAAGAGTTCCGCATAAATGCTCAAGTTGCGAGATTCCAAATCAGAGACACAATGCTAGATCTTGGATCAAATGTCAATATTCTACCTAGAAATACATGGGAAGCACTGGGAAAACTAAAGCTGTCATACTCACCAATACAACTCATAATGGAAAATCAATACTGTATTGTACCAATAGGAAGGCTGGAAGAAGTTGAGGTTGATGTTGCAGGAGTAAAAACCTATATGGACTTTGAAGTAATAGATATCATGGGTGACAAGGATCCTTATCCTGCCTTGTTGGGAATAGATTGGGCCTTTGATAATTATGCAGTCATCGACTTAAAAATGGAATTGATGATATTCGAAGATGGTGAGGTCAGAGTGGTTTAGCCATTGGATCCGTATCAACGACCCCGATACAGAGAAATTTTTGACAACAGAGAAGACGTAGAGCTTCTAGATCAACTCTACCAAATGACTGCAGGAAAGAGAGAAGAGTATATTAATCCTACAACAGAAGGAACAGTAAGCTAGAGAAGTGTTCAGAGTTATGACATAGGATTAGAAGTGGCTTGGGATGATTGGCAGCATGGAGGATACGAAATCAACACCAAAATATGCGCCAATGTTCGTGGAGTCAACTGGATTGGTACAAAGGTAAGAGAATACCCAACTCTTTCAAATATGCAAGCTGTGAATACATTTATTACCAAAGCAGAAGACAAGGCGCCAGTAGAGCATAGAGTCCCTCTCATGGACGTAGCACTACAATCCACTTCAGAATCGTGGTGGGAAACCCATCACAACTCTCTCTCTTGATGGGAAGATATTTCCAGAGCATTAAAAACAATATTTCATGCGGCTTCAGGACTGTAACTGGGAGAAAATTATTGAGGGAATTGTGATCCCCTAGTACATCTAAATAGTTGCGAGTATAAGTGGATGAAAGAGGAATATCCAAGATATTTATGGGCACACAACTTCATACATTCACTAGACACCATTCGGTGAGCTTGGTACCTAACATAAGAGAAGAAGAGAGGAACAAGCACTTGGGAAATAGTTGCAAAGAAATTTACTCAATGTTTTTCTTTCAAAGGAGTCAGAGACCAAGTTACAGATACCCTAGAAGCAATTAAAAGAATATTGTTCTTCCTAGAGCTTGAGGAAAATGAAGAAACATCCTTATCAGAGAAGAAAGCGAGGGAATCAGTAACATGTAAAAGAATAGATCGGGAGATAGACGACAATGATTTATAAAATCTTCGACATCTATACTTTGAAGAAAAGGAAGGGGAGAGGGAAATACAAGAGGAACCAACTACTAAGGGATTACACCGGTTACCCCTGAACACAAATAAGTAGAACACTGGAAGCACAAAGAAGCTGAAGATTGAATCCATCAGAGATTATTGGGATACAAAAACCATAAAAGAAATCTTTGACCTGCTAGAGGAGTATGAAGACCTATTTCCATATTTAGTGGCAGAGCTCAAAGGAACCAAAGGAGATCTAGGGAGATGTGCATAGTCCTAAAACCGGATGTGAGGCCAATAAATCACAGACCTTACCGCCTGAATCTGAGAGTAAAAGAAAAGGTTAAAGCAGAGATAGAAAAAATGTTGAATGCAGGCTTGATTTTTCTGGTTGAAGAAGTAGAATGGGTCAGCCCAATAGTGATACAAAGTAAAAAGGAGAAATAAGAAATTAGAGTATGTGTGGACTACAAAATTCTAAATAATGCATGTATTCATGATCTGTTTCCAACTCGATTTAGTGATGTTGGCTTGAGGGGTCATGATCCAGGTTTAGAGTTAAGGTTTTCTAACAAACCCCTATACTACTGGCCCTTTTGGCAATGACCTACTTTCACAGGCCAAGGTCTCACCCAAAGTAGTATGGGTGGGTGCTGGAACCAGGTTTCCGCACCTTGGGAGAGCGTAGGTAATTAAAGCAGATCTCGTCGAGTTCTATCAGGTTCGCACAGAATCAAGCCTATTATCGAGCCCTTAACAATATAATCAACATGTAAACATAAACAAAGCTATTATTATTAAACAGATCTGATCAACACATTTGTATCCACGTGCACATCAGTAATTATCACCACAGAACATCGCAATCGCAGCTAATTCATATATCGTAGATACAATTGCAGCTTATTCAAATAACACATAGGTACTCTAGTAATAAACAAAACAAGTTCAGATAGCATAAATATATTTCAATAGATTATGCATTCATTAACATCCAAAACCAAGTTACAACCCAATTCACAGCCCGTGCACACAGCCAGTGGGCTCTGCACACAGCAGGACTGAGGATCTTTGCGCATAAAGCCAGCAGGAGTCCTTACCGAAAACTAGCCAAAATAGATTTCAAAATTTTGTTCATAGCATCAATCTTACTTTTTTTCCTTACCCTTAGACTCAAACTACCCATCTATTTATATCATCATAGCCTGCGCTATCCTGTAGTCTGCAAACCGTGGTTTGCGGACTCTAGGTCTACCCTTTGACCCATTACAATACATTGGGGGCTTTGACACACCCCAAATCCCCTATTGAAGACCAAATACTACAAAAATATATAAAAAATGTAGCTTCGGAACATATCAAAATGCAACTAAGGGACCCTGTTCCAACAACCCCCCAACACAATCTTGTGACTCGTCCCGAGTCACAGCAGCCGTGGGGTTTGCATATTTTCCTGGAGTTACTTAATGGCATCGACCAGAGGGGGAAAAATTCTTTCACTTTGCGTGGTAGCATTCTGTGCAATGTCCACCAACTTCTGCGAAGCTGGGCCTTCAGTGGAAACAATGACACTTTCTAGGGTCTGATTCAGCTGTTTGACCGCAACATCCAAGTCTTGAGATATCTTGAGGGCTTCATCAGCCCATGGATTGAGGTGGTCACTTAAAACTTTATTCTTGTGGAAAATCTCTTCCAGGTCATCTCTGAGTGCATGGCTAGCATGTAGACGTGCCATGCATTGAGCGGGGATTAGATTGGGCATTGTAGCCTCCAGTTCCTTGAATTCTTCTTCCTTCTGGCACAGTTCTTGAGTAAATTTGCAGGAGAGGGTCGCGCTGCACCTTAGACAACATCTGCATAGCTGTCTCAAGAAATTTGGCGCCCTAAGAGATTTGAGATGTAATGGTATTCATGGCTTCTGTGACCAGCGTAGCTCTCTGGGCTCATACCTCAGGTGGAGTTTCCGACTGCAACTTGGCATGCAACGCAGAAATATACTACTCCATCTTGGTCTTGACGTTCTGGATCTCGGTCCTAGAAGTTTTCAAGGCTGCGACGAGTCCCTCAATCTTGGCCTGGGGGGTTGCAGAGGCTGGGATGTCTTTAGTCACATTTGCGCATAGTTTGTTGATCAGATGCTCCAACTCAGTCTACTGTGCGGTGGCAAGGATGCACGTAGCCTATGCCTGGGATGCCTCGGTGGTATTTTCAATGATTGTATACTCAACTGTACTTAGCTGCTGCTGCACTCGGCGGTCTCTGTGATAGATTTCCTTAAAGAGGGATGTATGGAGAACCTACAACGATTGGTGTGGAAATCGAGCCAAGTCCAGATGTACTTATGTGCAAGCCTAGACTTGCGTGCATAAGATAGGTAGACTGAGAGTGATTGTTGCACCTGGCAGGGGCAAAGGTGGCTCTTAGTCGTGAAGATCAACTTAGTGCTGGTTTCTGGAGGTAGCCTCTCTTGAACCATGCTTGTCTGCAGGGTATCGTCCTTGAGCTTTAGAGCTTGGAGCTCAGATTGTAATGCGGTGACTGCGGCCTTCTGCTGCTCTTCCAAAGCAAGCCATTTGTCTTCTAAAGTGATGGTGACCGCATCTGATATTTGTTCCAAATATTTCTCAGTCAAGGTAACCTCAGTCTCCCTACCGGGCCTTGTAGCCTGCCGTTTCGTTCACTGACCCTTGAGAGGTTCGGCTATCCATTTCGTACAATGCGGGGAATCAACACCCTTGGCATCTAGACCCTCTGTGTTCATGTCCTACTGCGATTCCTGATCCATGCCCTGCGCTGTGTCCTTCGTCCTAGGGGAGCCTTTCGGGCCATGTCCTTCTGAATTCTTGGTGATATCAGGTGGGGTGGGGGTCTTTGGGATTGTGCTTGTACCAGCAGTGTCAGTCGCACCCGATTTGAATCCTAATCTCTAGTGGGTGGCCAAGTGGTGATGAGCCATTTGATTTCCTCATCGGCAACCATGTAAGGTAGCAACATCCAAACTGGACCCTTACGGCCTCGAATTTGTATGTTATGCATCGTGACTTGGAATGCTGCGATGCTCTTGTATTTGTTGTAGACCACCGACGACAAGTGTGGCCGGGAGTGAATTGCTGCAATGAACGCACTATGAAATAACACCCAAAAGACTTTGTTCTCCTTAATCCACTGCTCATCCTTTGAATTCCATAAGTTCGTGTATTGCGCCCCTTCACACATGTTTGGTTAAAGCTCAAGGAGGACCGATCCTTCAGGGGCTTCCCATGCAACCAATGCAATTAAGAGCAACAACCAAGAGTAGTAGAATGACTTCTCGTGATCCTGGGCCTCACACACGTTTTTTGAAAAATTAGTACAGAGGAACTATGACCAGTTAAAGCAAACCCCCTTTTTGCAGCGTCCAGCAAGTTGAATCACATAGGTGGGGATAGTCGTGGCTTGGAACTTGCACATAATTTTGCAAGCCAGCAGCAAGGTACCCATGCACACTCTAAGGGCTTTAATGGTGTTAATTATGAACCCTTTGGTGTTGCGCTCGACATGGTAGTTTTCTCGCACCGTGTCAGTGATCTGTTGCTCGTAGTTATTGCCAACGCGCTCCATGGGATTCGTCCCCTCCATGGGGAGACCAGTGATGCGGTGAATCAGGGAAGCATTAAGGGGAATGCGGTCCTGGATCCACAAGCTATCGTCATGGATCAGGGCTAGCAGTTGTCGCATGACTTGGTCAGTTACATTGTATTGGCAAAAGTGAGGTATCCATAGCAAGCTCAGTAATCCATATTTTTCTAACCCGTGCGCCCACAGCATTGGTACGACCCTTAGCACATCATTCTCCAGTACTCTTTCGAGTTATAGCTTAGGTGCCAATTTTGGGAAGGCCTCCAGGTTGGCAAGGTCGTGATCATCGAACTTGATTGAGGAGAGCTTGCCGTATGCTTCTCCAATTATGGGGACTTCTACCGGAATTAGCGGAATTTTCATAGAGGAGCGCAGACCCTCGAGATTCTTAGGCATGTGCACTGAGGGCCTTCGGGGCCAAATAGAGGGCGATAGCCATGTGATTGGGGCAGCAAGCTGAGCTTCTTCTTGCGCAAATAGAGGTCACTTTGTCGGGTTAGGCAAATGTGCATTAGCTACCATTTGGGTAGACTACACGTTCCGGGGGGAGGTGCATGGCTTCCCCCCAGCCCATTTCATGGCCCTCGCCTGCCCTTGCTCTTGGCCCTCCCCTTTACTCTTATTTTTCTCCACCTACTTCCCCTTGGTTGGTGTGGACACGACTTCTTTGACTTCGGGGTCACCTCCAATAATTCATCGGATGCTAGATCCGCAGAGGCCACAGTCTGTGATGATTTAGCGGGATTGGTCACCGTCATTCTCACTCAGAAGACGAACTTGGGGTTACTAATATCAGAGGGGGTAGCACACCCAGACATAAAAATAACACAATAGTTATGGAAATTCTCAAGGCATAATATTTTTAGCACCTGCGGAAACCAATTCAGAGCTTCCCTCCTCCATTTATAGTGTTGAAGAGTGAAAAACGGTCAGATGAAACTTAGCTGAAACTTACCATCATGGAAACAGTAAAAAATCTTTAGAAATCACTGCATTAATTTCCTACTGCCTGCTCCTCCCAACGGTTAAGTTGGATTTTTACCCAGCAGTACTATTCCAACTACTAGTTTTTGCAGCTGTATATTATCCCTATGCTCCCAACACACCTCCCTCGGCTTCCAGACCTGCGGTCGACCGCTGCGCTCCCAGTGCACTTCCACGGGATTCCTGACCTATGATCGACCCCTGCACTTCCAGTGCACCTCCCTAGGTTTCCTGACTTGTGGTCGACTATTGCGCGTATAACAGGCCTACCTGCATTTCTCCTCTTGCCTACACGTATCCCTCCCAAGACAGCTACTCCGGCCATATAGTCATTTGATCCGATATGGTTTGGTACGTTTTCCATTAACATATCTTGGTACAATATCACCGCGCAATGTAGCTAACCGGACAACTCCTCCGTTAGTGATTTCCTTTACCATATAGGGGCCCAGCTAGTGTTGACGGAACTTCCCCGGGTGTTTCACAAACTAGCTATCATATAGCAGGACCAATTCCCCTTTCGAAAATACCTTCTTCCAAATATGTCTATCATGCCATGATTTTTCCCGTGCCTTCTCAACTTGCTAATGAAAGTCAGTAATGAATTGATCTTCCTCCAAGGCGAGTAGCTGCGCTAAGCATTCCTCCATGATGTTGGGCTCCACCATGTTCATAAAGGCTGTGATGCGCATGTTAGGAACAATATACTCCATGGGCATAATGGCCTCCTTTCCATAAACCATCCAAAATGGTGTTGTTAGTATGAATCTTAATTCCAAGTGTACGAAAAAAGACCACTTTAGCTGTGCATAACAAACAAACCTAACAGCAAAGATGGCTACCAATATCCTTACATATGCAGTTAGGTGATCAAGATAAATGCTGCAAAAATATAAATCTATGCATCAAAAGACATTAAGCAATAGAAAAAACAAGATTTACTCCATGCATCAAATAGACAAGACAAGAATATGTTGAATGAATTTTGTATTAATGGCACTTGGGAGGAAAACATAGAAGGGTGTTACCAGTTCTCCTCAATGGGATGGGTTCTTATAAGTCCTCAGCACTTCAGATCTAAAATTCCTCTCTCTTGATGGTGTAGAAAACCCAGACAAAAATGGTAGCAAAATATGACTATGATGGTGGATCAACAAAAAGTCGACCAAAAGTATAGATCCGTGAGTGAATGGAAAGCAACAAAGGTGTTCAATGAATGGGAAAACCTTCTATTTATAACAAAATATTGAGTTAGTCTAGATATTGGTGCATAATTAAACTATTATTAACCAAATCAAGATCCAACTTTTATGGAATATTTTTGTTATATTGATAGAGGGAAAAGGAATTTGACTTAGTCAAGTCCCTTTTTTTTTTATTTGTAAATAATAAATAAATAAATGATTTATTTATCATTTTAAGGATGTATTGAGTAATAATCAAGTAAATAATGATTTATTTAATTATTATAGTATTAGCTGTATTTAACAAATAATATTATTTAAATAGTTTAAATAATTATTCTTTAGAAAATAATAAGATAAATAATATTATCTAATTAATACTTCTTGCTGGTTAAATATATCTAGGAATAATATCAACTGTAACTAATTGTTCCTTGAGGAAAATCAACAAATATAGATTTATTTAATATTTCCTCATAAGCCTGAAAGTAGCCATAAACAACTTAATAAAGGTGGTTTACTAAGTTATTTTCATAGTGAAAGAAATTTTACTTAGGGTAAAATTGGTATTATATGGTGTACTTGGGTCCATCTAATAATAATAGGTTAGATGACCAAAAAATGGTGTAACAGATTGCCCCCCAGTGTGCAAGCATTAGGACCTAATCGTATGACCAAAGTACGTTGTAAGAACTCAATCACTAGACACCAAAGGGGAAGTCAGAGAGACAAATATAAGGTAGACTAAAGTGCTGAGAGGACTAGACCCTGAGGAGGCGAGAGTTACAGGTGTAACAAGTCTATTTTATGAGTGAGTACCTACGCTATAGGCAGCAGGGGAGGCACACCTATGCCCGTCGAGACAAAGTACAAAGAATAATGCGTCCAGTAAACAAAGGACTGAACAAAATAGTACATGCTGGCATAAACATGAACCAGATAAACAACATGATAATGAATCCCACATACATACTGTGCTTGGGATAACAGCCAGGACTTGTACAATAATTTCTGAGTATATGAGATACAAAGTACAACCCATATGCCTCTGTAAACAGGAAAGGGCTCTGAAAATCTGACTGATACATGCAATCAAAGAGGCGCTGCAAGCAGCTAAGGCCGACATCATCAAATCTATGGAGCTGCATCAAAGGCTAAAATGAAGAGGTCATTCGGGCATGTGGGGGGCTACCTATAGGGCCACCCCCTCATGAGGGCTAAGACCTCTCACGCACACCCAGGAATCACTGATATCAGCGGCTGCATCACTGGACCATCAACTATACGGATATTGATCATGCTGAAAGGAGTTGGAGTTGAGAAACAATCAAGTCAAAGGGCAATAAGGAGTCCCTTTGCCTGATCTGAGGCACCAAACAAGAGTGGAGGCTAGAACCAAGGTACATCGCCCTCTAGACCCATATTTTGGAATGAATGAGCTGATGTCGATAGAAGGAGGTCTGCCATCGGTGAGGCAATAAGGGATCCTCAACTAAGGCACGAGAGAAAATAGTAGAGCGACTGACAGACTGATACTAGTGATGATGATCAAATGGGGGGTATTGAGTAGCAGGTGGATGACTTCCCTTGTTAGATCATAAATGGCATGGATGACCTGGCAACGACTGACACAATATCATGAGGGATAGGTGACAGTGGGACTGAAGGCCATAATGTGCGACATGAGAAAGAGACCAAGCAATGAAGAATGGAGGACTATAGCAGGATGCAAAGGGACTTAGGATAGACTCCATGAATGCAATGATGACTCAACTCAGATGCTCTAAACAAGGGTGACTCAATGGTGCTGCCACACAGAAAAGGTCCGATGGGGACCATAAAAACATGAGTACTAGATGGTAATTCACAACGAAAGTCGACACGAGCATGGAAAAGTATAGAGGCAAAGTGGTGCCCCTAGTATGAGTGTTGCAAGTAAATAAATTCGATTTTGAGGAGGGGTGAAGTGATGCTTCTTGGAAAAAATGTGTCCCGGTGAAGTATCAAATCACTAAAAAATAATAGATACCCATTTAAGGGCTCGGTGAGAGCTTTTCGATGGTGCAGATGGTTCGTCAAATTGAGCTACAGTTTGGTCAGAGCTAGCGAAAGAAAAATGAGGGGTTTCTATTTTAATAAGGCGTTTTCCCTCCAAATTCACTCATTTTCATGTGGAGCTATGGTGAATGTAAAGAGGAGAGAAGACCCTAAATCTTGCAATGATCATAGCGGACAAACTGACCATTAGAATCGAGATCTGTCAGTTGCAGGTAAGAGGTCTAACCCTACTCTTTCATTTCAGTGGATTGAAAGTTCAGTTTAGGTCCCCAAGGCTCAGAAATAGACCCCTTCTCCTCTTCATAGTCGAGTCACACTTTTTGGGGAAAAACGTGTGACCTTGGTAGCAGGTTTTTGGCAGAAAACTGCAACCTATCCCAGGTTTGGGCCTAAAAAGTGCGACCTGTCAGGGGGGGGTTTTCTATGCTTTTTTTTTCCTAAGAACTAGGTTTTTATGTTGAGATACAGTATTTCCTATGTATACACTGACAAATATGATGGTTTTGTGCAGATATGGTAGCATTACGGATCAACTGGAGAGAGAGGGACCTGGGCGCATTACGGTCAGAGATCCGGGAGGATTAGGGTGTCTACAGTGCATTGGCCAGGTTTGGGTTTCTGAAGTTTTTGGAGAACCCTTTGATGAGAGCTGGAGAGCCCTTATTGGCCCGGATTGTCAGCTATAAGGATCCAGACCATGAGGTCTTTATAGTGTAGGGGCACCAGATCGATTTGACGGTCCAGGATATATATTTCCTGACTGGTCTCCCACCACTTGGGATGGTTGGGAATACTCAGCCAGTGTTACCGCAGGGGCGGAACATCATGGAGTTTTTAGAGCGCCATTGTAGACCAGGTCTCCAAGTCAAGGGGACTCGGATACCTATCGGGGATCTAGAGAGGTTAGAGACCCGTGCTATGGGTGCAACAGTGCTGCAGATCCTAGGCAACCAGGCACTCCACCACATCACTGGAGGGCAGATGATGCTTGTGGAGAGTGTGTTGAGTGGGACCTAATATGGCTAGGCCCATATGATGCTGTCGTCGTTGAAACAACAGTTATCGCTATGCAAACGACAAGTGAACCATGATTGTGCATATGTACAATTTTGTGCTCACTCTTCTTTGAGAAGATCCCTACACTTCGACCTCGTATATAGCTCCAGGATGGGGGCCCAAGAGAGCCCAAGATGCGCTAGTGGGGGTGACTACTGTGTAGAGGAGGAGTTGGGGTAGTTAGATGGGTGTTCCAAACCGAGTTCTTTGTACATTGGGATCAGATGCCATTGTACATAGACGACTATCCCTATAGTGGGATGAGTTATTTTGGGGACCCGGATTTGCCACTGCCTCCTAGTTGAGTATGGGGGCTCGATGGTAAGTGAAAAATTGCTAATATTTTTATGGGAATTGCAAAGTTTCAGAATATTGTATATGGTACTGATTCTTCCACTTTTGTTATGCAGATATAGCACTGGTAAAACTGGTCGGGTATATGGGACGACCTACAGTATTAGGAGCTGCAGGACCTAGTGGATTGAGGGCGCAAAAAAATGAGGATGCAACAACCCTTCTGGAGGACATCCATCGTAGATGTGAGAGGCTTATGACCGGTGTTTTAGAGGATGGTTGGCAAGACTTAGAGGACCAGTACATATAGCCATGTATTGGTCTACCCTTGGAGTGGCGAGGGGCCATGCGGTGCATGGAAATGGCCTGACATGGGATGCCTAATCTATGAGCTGTAGGAGCAGAGCCATTGGCTCGGGATCCTCCAGATAGTGATTAGTGTGTAGGGGCAGGTGGTGCCCCCAGTCTTGAGTTTTTGTAACATGCTATGGGCATGTCATATGTATCAGAGTTGATGGACTCTAAAGCATTTTATACGACAAATATTATGGATATGCATCGTTTTGATAGTTTTATGTTATTGGCTTGTGTTAAATGTGTGTGCTAAATGCCAATCTAGAATATGGTTTGCAATGCTATCTACATAGTGATTGTGTGCTCTAGGTACATGACTGAATGTAATGATTTCAAATTCATGCATCAAAGCTTCACTCGTAAATATCTTCTAAAAAGGATAGGATTATGCACATGATAGACACCATTCAATTATATGACAAGAAGCAGGGAATCTAAATGAACATGAAGGTGGAGGATGCGATGTGAAAGAGCATCGGCTAATAAACCTTGCACTACATCATATGCGGTCTAATTATTGGTAGCAGTACCAATGCACACATCGTTCGAGAGAACAAGGGAGTGCAAGGGGGTAAATATGGACCAACCTACTGAGGCTAGATTCCTAGAGTAGCGACTTGCACCATCAGCAAAACCAATATAAGGTGTGGACGGGAGGTCCATCTGAAAGGTGCCACAAGAAAATAAATGGGAGGATGATGAATAATGCTAGAAACCTGAGCGAAAAGTAGAAATCGAATGCACTCCGCGGGAGGGAGTGATCTGGGTATGATGTCTACTACTCACACGCTGATGGTGGGGTGGAGTGTGGGAGCTACTGGAGGTGTAGCTTGTGCTGAGGCCATGAAAGTCACCATAGGCATGGATGGTGCCATCCCATTTATGGGCGGGAAAGATGAAGTTTGGGGTGGACATGGCTTCCATGATGTCATCATCACAATAGAAGATGGAGTGACTGGGGGAAGGGAGACCACATGACGTGACGAAGCTACCTGACTCATCATCATGAGAAGAAAGGTTCACATGCGCATCATCATAGGGGATGATGTAAGAACAAGCAGATAAGGGATCTATTTATGTTGAGCCCAGGGTGATCGCTGAAGGGAGGTCAAGTGAAACAATAGGGGAAGATTCAGAGGGAGTTTCCACCAAGGGTCTCATGGATGATGATAGGTAGAGGATGGTGGCCACAGGCTCGGTCATCTCGACATCAGGAGGAGGAATGTCAATAGGAGTGGGTAAATCCTCAGTCTGGCTTGCAGCATATTGCACAAGTATGGGAGAGGCGGATTGGTTCTATTCAATCTCGTATTCCTGAACTACCTCTAAAGAGGCATGGTAATGTGTAAGGTGGGGAAAATGGTGGGAATAATGGCAATGGAGATCACACAAAGCACAAGGTTGGTTGGTGTGAATATTTTTAGGATTATTGGCTGCAGTCGAGGAAGAAATAGAGGCTTCAGGGACCGTAGAATCAGGGAATGCAACTTTAACCATGGGCTTGTTACGGGGCAGTTCGGGAAAGTTATAGGTGGCATGGCCAATGACATCACACAAAGCACAGGGCTTTACGGGTGGGGGAGGTGCAGGGTCCATCAGGGTAGCCTTGTCCTTGGAGGCCCTCTTGCGAGCTTTTCCCTTCTTACTCAAAGCGGTCACAACAGAAGGTGGTTCCTGTTGAGGTGGTTGAGGCACTGTTGCAACGGGAGAAGACATGGGGACCGGTTGAACTGGGGTCAAAGCAAGATAAGGTTTGGGTTGACTAGGTAAGGTAGCGGTTGGAGGATCAAGGTACCAGACGGGAATCCCAGGGGTCAAGTTAGGAAGAGAGAGGGTGGCCATGACAGGTGCCGTATATACTCCTGGTGGGAGAGCTAGGAACGATATCTAACCAGAAGGGTAATGGCCAGGCGGGACGGCTCCTAAAAGGTTAAGGCTTGGAGGAACCATTCCACGAGGGTAAAGAGGCTCAGGGATACCAGCTGAAGGGCTAAGAGGAGTAGGTCCATAAGGCTGAATCGAAGGGCTAGGGGTAGGCTGCAGAGGGCGAGGAGGCTGCTGACTAGTCGAGGTGGGCCGCTTGAGGGCAGCCCGAGATGATTGCATCATGCAAACATTCGATGAGCTGGGATTAGAGACAGGAGGAGGAAGACCACGGAATGCACCAAGTAGTGAGGAATCTTTGTAGACTCCAGGTGAGACACTGGTCAAAGGATCGAAGATTTTCTTATTGGCCACCGAAGAGATGATGCACTTAGGGGAGGTCTAAGACTTCGGTTCGTAATATGTCAACTGGTCAATGGTGACTATATTTCCATTATGAGGGAAGGACATCTTGCGGTGGACCACGTAAGGGACAGAAGACATCGCATAAGTGTAGCTATGACCCAATAGAATGTTGTAATCTAAGGGGGCATCTATGAATTCTACATCAACGCAAACAGTCTTGCCCACAAGAGTAATAGGACAATTGCGGAATAGGCCAATGGGCTAGGAGGCGTGGCCATCCCACGCTCGGAAAGTGATCGTGGAAGGGGCCAACTCAGGTGATCCAAGTTCCTTCCAAACTGAAGTGGACATCACACAGCTAGATGCCCCCTCATCAATGATGCACTGGGAAACGTTGGCATTCCGGATCTGGACTGGGATTTGGAAGGCGATGGAAGCAGGGAGAGGAGGATTTTCTGACCGGTCAACATCAAAGAAAATCAATCGATCATCAGAAGGATATATAGTGCCCATGGAAGATAGTAGAGATTTTCGTTGTGAAGGGAACTACTGGAGGAGTTCCAGCATTGAAATGGTAGCAGGGGATTGTGCCAAATCATCTACTATGCTATACGAATGGGCAGCTTTTCTAGAAGCAGCATTTCAGCGTAGTGGTCCCTTAGGGATCTTGGTATGAACCTCCACCTTAGGCTGAGGGATCTACAAGGGACCATTAGGTGTCTAAAGAGGCTCTGTAGAGACTGAAGGAGGTGACTCGGGGATAGACGTAGCGGGAGGCTTGTTGTACTGACGGGACCGAGTCTGAAGATTGATGTCTACAGTTAGAGGTTGATCAGAGTTCATCATGAGAATCTGGTAATCGGAGGTACTAGATGGCATAGGTTGAGTGACCACCTGACCTTCAAAGTTGGGTAGTGTTGTAGCCGCTACAACACCACCCAAAATTTTGGGTATATTTAAAATTTCGGGTTCCCCCTCTACTCGCCTAGGCGTTAAAGTCTTTCACCTGACCTGCAGTCAACGACATCCCGTCGACCTATCTCTAACCCCTCACGAGTTGTCTCATCACCATGACTTGATGTTGTCACTGCAATCACGCCATATGTGGGAGGGATCATCTAGCGTACGCTCGAACATTCTTACCACAGTCGCGCCATGTGTAATGATATTGCCATGCATATGTTTGAACGAAAACCTTTTGTGTATTGACGAGTAAAAGCCTTCCCAATGTAGGTCATTAAGCATGTTGTTCGAATACTTCTCTTAAACTTGTTAGTTTCATATGTTTTATCTGTGGTCACCATTATCAAAGAATAATTATGGTGTCATAATGTTCCACGCAGGTCGACCCCACGGGTGACAAACTCCTCAGTCGTTTCATGACATCAAGGGTAATAAATTGGGCTCAACGACGAGGCCAAAGTTGCGGAACAGGGGAGGATCAGGAGCAAGTGATCAGTACTGTTAAAAGGAGGATGGTGTGATGCACGACGATCAGAAAAGAACCCTCTATGTCACTGATGCAAAGGCTTCCTTCACTAGAGCACACCAGATGCTTAAAACGCTCCGTTTGAAAATGTATAGATCCTACATCATATCATCTAAATGTCGACGGTGTACGCAAAGGAACATATTTCGCCACTTCAATGAATCTAGCCTGAAGTATAGCCCGGTGGACATAGCCGACTCAGGAGATCTCCCTAGAGAATGACAATCTCATATGGGTGTGGCAAGTCGACAGAAGAGTTTTAAATATGGCAACACACCTTTGAGGAAGCAACATCACACCTTAGATACATAATTGTGGGTATTATTAGTTGCATAAAGGCCTTAAAACCCTAGTCTCCTTTGCCCCTACATGTCCATAAAGATTGTCTATACGAAACTATTAGAGTTGGGGAATTTCAAATTGAACCTAGAAGGTTATGTTTAATGCATACACTTTTGGTAGCCCATGCAGATTGATGCATATGCAAAGAAAGTCTCTAGAGCCACATGATAGAAGGTGTCAACATTAAAAGCGGCCATCATGTGGTTTGAGTAGCAGATTTCAACTCTCGACCTTTCAAAACAAAAAAAGCATTCATGTTATGAGATGGTGGTTGTGGCATAAAAGATTGTTATCTAGTTGCGCTAGCAATCGGAGGAAAAGCAAATGTCATGTTGTATATTAAAACTAAGGCGCAAAAGGATAGAAACATATGGTTTTAATACCATATGAGATGCACGGATCATAGATCATATAAAGACACATTTCGAACCATGTTAAAATGTGTTGAGCAAATACATAATGTTCAAGGTTTAGTTTTAAAACATGGAGCGGGCACAAAGGTTCACAATTCGAATTTTCAACCTTGGTAAAATGGAGCGAATATATTATATAGTGATCAAAATTTATATTTAATACATGGGACGGAGGGTATGACCAACCCATAGAAGCATGTCATAATAACTATATGGGCGCAAATGTTCGATGGCAAGCGTTCTACCAATGGTAAATGTCCGGAGCAGACGTATATATACATATACGTCAAACCTCGCCATTAAAATATGGAGGGTATATATATATGATGACAGGAGTTTAAATTGATGCGTTGCAAATTAGTGCTTAAAGCTTGTATACAGCGGTCAAACTCTATGATTAAAATGCTACAAATAGGCACCGAGCAATAAAGCATTGTGAGCAGATATATAACAAGTGGTCAACAGTTACGTTTACATGTGGAGTTAGACCTCATAACGGATCCTCGATGGCAACGTGATAATAACTATTGTGCTGATATAATCCAGCTATAGAGATGATCGGAAATCTGCGTGCCCATTCTTTTCCCATACAGACATGTTCTGGTTTACAACGAGTAACATCCTTTGATGACATTGCATTTAATATTGATCCTTTGATTCTGGATAAAGTGGTATTCGCCAAGGAGCAGTCCGATGATGTGCATCAGCGGCAATCATTTATTACAAAAAATATATCTTAATTATGCATCGATTCAACACCAATATCAATCTTGAAGAGCTGGAGTATGGTAGCTGAGTCTGAATCCATTCCAGCACATCGCCATTTGAAACAACTGCTAAATAGTTGCAATCCGACTCCATATAGCGCGGACGAAGAGACATGCATTCCAATCAACAACAAAAATCAGTGATTATGAGCATGCACACGGATATCATCGACCTCCCATTTAAAATACTCTTCGAAGATATCCCAGCTTAGTCGCCGAGTAGCGAATTTCAAACCTCGATTTTTCAAAGCAGGAAATATGCATGTTAAGAGGTGGCGGCCTTGGCATGAAAAGTTTAATCCACTTGCAAATGATAAACGCGAAAGGGATAGAAACATATGGTTTCAAAAAATTATATGAGACGGTGGAGCACAACCACACGAACACGTTGCAAATGGGCGATGGTGCAGTTTTGATCCGTGGGCAGATAGGTATGTATGCGATCAACTCCACATCGGAAACATAGCGCAGAACATCATGAAGACATTGTAAATTGGTGAAAGTGTCCCATGACAGAGTTTTAGTCGTTGGAGCAGACATATATGGCTTTCGCATTTTATGATTGAGTAGGTCGCAGGGTCGCAGAGACAAAGCATTGCCCAAGACTGCGACTCAGCCAGTTTGCAACCTAGCGACCCAGGGTCGCACGTTTTCCAGGTCGCAGTGTCGCGGAATGATCTGCCCGTGAGAAGCTGCAACCTAAGAAATTCTCCGACCCTGCGACCCCATCAGAAAACACAAATTCATGCTATAATCGATCACCCACGTGTTTCACTCCCCGTCAAAGTTGCTGATGTGCCACATTACATGGACGGGCTACCCAATACATGTCGCCATGCGCCAGCGATGATTGTGCTGCTATGCACAGACAAGGGAGTGGAAAATCATTAAGGCTTGGGAGCAGAGGATAAGTTGTCGAGCCGTGCTCGTATCGTGGAGCCGTACCTCATAAACGTGCTCCACATGGCAATGTAATAGTGGACAAAATGCAACAAGGTCTGTGTCTGCTCCGGACACCGTGCTATTGGGTGTTGCGAGGGATCAAACAATGGATTTGCATATTGAGAAACAACAGGAGAACGCAAGGAAAATTGCCGAAGTTTGTCATCTCATCCTCTGATTGAGAAAGGATATTATGCTGGTTTTCTTGGCCACCCAGGCCACCATTTACATTTCTCGTAGGAAAAAGGAAGGGTTTCTGTTCTTAACTTTCAAACCAGTTTTGGGCTCTTTCAAAGCACGTCGTTGAAAACAAAAAACTTTTCAGCATAACCGTTAGTTTTGGCAGTGTGAAATTACTCATCATTCTTCCATGTTTCGTGTCACATGCAAGTATACCCTCTGAAGTACGAAAGTCCCAAGGATTAAGTGAGGATTTAATTCGCCTTTCTGACGGGATTAAGGATGCAGAAAGACCTGATTGCTGATTTAGACTAAGAAATCAAATTTGCACCTGTCTAATACCAGCTGATTGATGCTTTGGAAACAAGTTATGTGAAAGTTCACGAAACCAAGTAAAATCTGAAATGTACATTTGTTGAGTTCATGGCTAGCTAGGGCGCTAGAGCATGTTTAACAAGCATCCAACAATGGCTAAATCTTTGCGAAGAGTTTTGGATCCCTTCTAAATTGTCCACGACTGTTAGAGGCGGAAGGCCGCCATTTTAAGCTGGGCTTCTACGCATGGCAGATCTAAGGCGTTTTGCATCCATGGGCTGCCAGTGCACTTGGAAGGAAAGAGTGAAGATGTAGATAACAGAAGGATTGTGTGTTGAAATGCATGAAGTCTGCATTTTGAACTCAGTCTACAACCATACTAATCTGCATTTACAATAGTTGAAGAGGCACAGAAACGGCCTACTCAAGCAATTCTCTCTAATGACAAAGTCTTGACCACACATGGGTCTAAATTTATTGTTCTTCGCTCTTGCAAATTAATTAAAATGCCTTTAGCATTATTATTTTTTCAATCATAGAGATATGTGACCTACGTTATTTTGTTGCAGGAAGAACCTTTCAGTCTACACAAAGATCCAGAGTTTTCCTCAACAAACAAGGGGACCTTCTCAAAACAAGTCGCAGAGGTTGCCAGGTCGCTAAGTCGCATTCCCTGTCAAAAGCCCGACAGCGTGACCCAACGACCCAACGACTAGGTCGCAAACCCGGCTGTGCCTGTGCTCCATATTTCTAAAGTCGCAAGGTCATAGATCTAATGAGGTCGAGAGGTCGCAAACTATCACGCAAGGTCGCAGTCGCAGATCTGCATTTCGTAAGGTCGCAGGTCGTACATTCACCTCGGGGTCGCGAGGCTTCAGGTCGCATATTCACCGAGGTCACAAGTCGCACATTGCCCCTGCCGCAAGTCTAGAGGTCGCCGGTGTCGCAGTCGCACTCTTTGGTAATGCCCGACGGCAGTGACTAATGTAATTCAAATACCAGGTCGCAGTGGCTCAAATAATGGTCGTCGCAGTACTTAAAAGACTGGGTCGCAAGGAAGCCAAACCGTCGGGAAGCTAAAAAGTCAGGGACCCCAGAGGGCAAGCTTTTCCCTATAAATACTTCCTCCGAGAACTTAATAAAGGCTTTTTCTTTTGGAGACTCAAGAGCTACATTGCATTGTATTGAAATATTATACTCTTGTGCATGTGAATACAGATACTTGTTACAACCCCTTTGTTTGGATGATGTGTTTTACTGCGTGAACACTAAGTGTATTTTCTTATACAGTTTCAGAACATCTTTTGATTAATGAAGCTGCCTCTCTTTATAGCATCATTTATGCATCATGGCTATCTGTGTTTGTGTTGATGATGTTCAGTTTACCATTTTCTCTATTAATGAATGTTAACGAACTATTTTGTTAGCATTTCATTTTATCTTTCAGAAAGTAAAGGGACATCTCGCCATAAAGAACTATTTCTGTTGTGGTCAGACTACCTTACAAGCAGTACCCCAAATACGTGTTGCTAACAACATCTCCTTAGGCGTACATGCTTCATTTATTGCATCGCTATGCATAGTGTTTTATTCGTGTTTAATGCATCAGTCATGTATTCTGTATCATGTGAATAAGCGTGTGTCCACAGGTTCAATCAGGTTCTTTTGAGACCGAAGGGAAGGCGTCTTAAGCAGTAGCCAGACCCACACCCCAGACGGGATCCCTACTCCAAACGGTTCAAGGTCTAATTGGGACTTTCTACCGGGGAGATCCCCTACTGTTGGCCGGACAAATTTTCCCGTCAACAGATTTGGCGCTAGAAGGAGGGCCTGAACCTCCGACCAGATGTTTAACGAAAAAGGAGGGGCCAGATGACAAGCTGAGCCCTTAGAACCTGCAGTTAATCTCATATCTGTAATGGCTTGTTCCCAAATCATTCTCCCGAGATGTTTGTCAGAGTTTTATGAGCCTGGATACTACATCTCCGATGAACTTATTTATCACTTGTCCTAGTTAAAATTTGATGGTGAAAATGGGGTGTCCATAACCCAACACTGTTCAGATTTTTGTGACTTTGGTGAATGCTATGAAATTGACGATCAGGGTTTGTTTTGTTTGCTTTTCTTCCTCACCCTCGAAGGTCGCGCTAAGCAATGGTGCTGCACTTTGCTGGAATCTTCCATCCATTCATTTGAACAACTCGCCAGTGAATTACAATAAGCTTTTCACAGGTATGATTTTCATAACGTTTTACTAAAGATAAATGACATCAGAATGGAACCTCAAGAATCTTTAGATGAGTTCTCTATCAGATTCGTTCATTATTGTTTTGAGTTCCCTGAAAAGGATGTCGATTGGAGGTTTTTAAGAGAACAGTTCGCGTATGCGATTCTCGTTTCCCTTGAACCATTTCAGTTAGCAACCCGACCTGAGCCTAGTGTTCCCTATGACAATCCGCAAGTCAACGGTTGTTCTGACTTTGAGTCTTTCACGTACCATGTCGAATCTGAACACCCCAGTGGCTCATTATCTCTTTTGGCTCATGAAACCTACCCCGAGCCCACTCGATGTCTCCCTGGACTTAGTCCTAAATCTGGTTCACACTCGAATTATGAATTAGATTCACATTCGGATGATGGTTCACATTCGGATTATGAATCTGGTTCACATTCAGATAATGAATCTAGTTCATATTTGGATTACGAATCTAGTTCAGATTCGGATGATGAATATGGTTCACATTCGGACTATGAATCTGGTTCACATACGGATTATGAATTGACTCCTACCCCGCATAAAGTTGATTCCCTTACAAGGTCTGCCAGATCATCGTTTTCTCTGGATGACACAGATGCGCGGGTCGGAAAGCCTCGTATGGTTAACGCCCCTGCGACTCAATCTATTCATTCATTACTCCCCGGTTGGTTTCCCGATCTCGGCACACTAGTAATTTCTTCGAGACATTCAAAATTTCCTTATACTGATATTGGCGACAATCATAAGCACGCAGATGGTGTTCCACCATCACAGATCAAAAGCGATGAATCTTTTAGATCTAATCTTTCTTACTCGGAATCTTTAGATAGCCATGGGAGCGATTATCTAATTGGGCAACCTCAAGATGTCCTCTTTATTGATCCATCCCAGTCAGTAACTCTCGGGGAGCCTGACATGCCAGGTGCCCAACTCAATCACATCGATGGTTGTAGCGATCACTCCTTATCTAAAAACATATTCAATCATATCGCTGAGGATTGTCACTCACATATTTTTTCCGACCATATGGAGACACCAGCAGTCGACGATGCACTTTGGGAAGTTTCAAGTACCCATCAGAAAGTCGAAGCGCTTCAGCTTCTGCCAACCGTTTCTGAGGTGACGATCCCCAAATACCACGCTCCTCCCAGCATAACCGTGGTAAATCCACCCTACCTTGGTGAATCCAAAGAGTCTGATATATCGATCTATCAATCAGTCAGCGCGCAAACATTTGACCAAATTGATACAAAGCCCACTGACATTCTGCAACTCACCATAATGCATGATCACATCCATTCGCCTGTTGATCTCGCCCAACCATCAAAGTTGGGAGCACTCCACTCGAAGGTCCAGAGTTTGTTCAAGGCGCTGAGGAATTTCAGGCTCCACTGAACGTGGATTCAGATCCCCATACCCTTGACCAAACCCAGGAGCAACCCCGGACTAGGGTTTTCAAAACTAGGGTTCCTACGCTTGGATGCGCATGCATCTATAATTTTCCCGACACTTGCTTATTATTTCCATTCCATAAAACTGATGGTCCCCAACACCATGATGAAATTTCCGGTCAACTCGACCAACTCCATCCGGTGGATGTGCTTGAAAATAGGTGGCGGCTTACCAAGCGCCCATCAGATCTAGGATTGTGCATGAATGAATGTGTGTCATTTATAAATGTTGATTTTCAAGAACATATTGCTGCATATCAAGATGAGAGTGGGAGTCAACGTGCACAATCTACGCTGGCTTGTCCTTTGGGAAGTATCTATGATCGTCTTGCCAGTGCACCTGCTCCTCAGGTAAGTGTTGTTGATGCTGCACTTTTTTGGATACTAGCTCTGATCCTGATCATTGTTGCTCTTGCAGGTCAGGAACTAATGCGGTGGCTGCACTGGAAAACTGATTCTACATAACCCGACCGCATCATTGGTTAAAATAGGGTTTAGGTGTAGGTTAGCTAGGACCTGCAATAAATTTTTTTAGTTTCAAGTTAATTAGGTTTACTTGCCAATTTTTTTTTACTTCATAGTTTAAAAGTGTGTTTGTTGTTTTTGTTTACGATTAATATTTTAGGCAACATCATGTTACAAGTATTTTCTTTCATTTCCTTTTCAGTTGCTTGTTGTTGCATAAATAATCATTGCTTGTATTGCGCCTCTATGCCACCTATTGCTGGATTGATCGTTCTCGCACATGGCGTTGCATTGCATCTTGAGCCTCGCCTATTACATTGCGTCGCACTCTCTCTCCCTCACATCATTTCATCATATCGCCTGCCACTTCATGAGCCCTCATTGCAACCCTATCACCTTACAGTCTTGTTTTGCCCCGATTGCTGAAACAGTAACCCCATTGTTTTGCGTGAGGTTGCGGTGGCTATCTCAAGAGGCAGCTTTCTCTTAGGACCAGTGATCAAAGTCGCACTCTCAACAAGATGCCTATGAGTCTAAACTTAGTATCTGGGGAGATACGAGCCAGTTGATTGTGGGAGACCTAATGAGTTCGGATGGCCCATACCTGTAGCCTAAGCCTTGTGCCCAGCATAGTCTTGGATATCTTAATGATCTGTTTTGCACGCTTCGCCTATTGTGGTAGATGGTATGCGAAGGTTTGGCACTTGGGCAAACCCAAATCAGGATATCTTTCAGTTTCTGTAAAACAAGAAACAACCTCTCTTGCTCGTAAAATAAGTCGGGATCCCTCATCCGCCCATGAAAAATAAGTGCCACGAGCACATGAAAATAAGTGCTACAAGCACATGAAACAAATAAGGGTAAAGGATCGAGAAAGGCTTCCTATGCAGAGAGGTAATGCAACGACTCCGCCGGGGTACTGACTAGGCTCGCTGGCAGCGGAGCAACGTTTGTGATTTCTTGAAGTGACTCCGTCGGGGTACTGTCCAAGCCTACTGGCAACGGAGCAACACCAGAAACTTACTTTAAAAAATCCTGAAAATAATAAACCCACTGCCTTGCTCTTCACATCGTCAACAAGCTACTGGCATCTGTGAGCTTTCTCTTTGATGTGTTCTGAATAGTGAGACTTAGCTGAGGCACAAGGATTAGGCATACCTGTAAAGGGCAAATGTAATACAAATAGTACCCGCGAAACCTGTTCAATATTCCCTTGCATCATTATCCGGACTCAGACTATTATGGTGATATTGACAGAGATGCTGGATTCTACCAGTGGTTCGCCATTTGTTGTAGCCGCTACAACACCACCCAAAATTTTGGGTATATTTAAAATTTCGGGTCCCCCCTAGGCTCGCTTAGTCGTTAAGGTCTTTCACCGAACCTGCAGTCAGTGACATCCCAGCAACCTATCCCTAACCCCTCATGAGTTGTCTCGCCATCATGATCAGATGCCGTTGTTGCAATCATGCCATATGTGGGAACGATCATCTAATGTATGCTCGAACATTCTTACCGCAGTCGCGCCATGTGTAATGAGATTACCATGCATACGTTTCAATGGAAACCTTTTGTGTATTGATGAATAAAAGCCTTCCCGATGTAGGTCATTAAGCATGTTGTTCGAATACTTCTCTTAAACTTGTTAGTTTCATATGTTTTATCTGTGGTCACCATTATCAAAGAATAATTATGATGTCGTAATGTTCCATGTAGGTCGACCCCACGGGTGACAAACTCCTCAGTCGTGTCACGACATCAAGGGTAATAAATTGGGCTCAACGACGAGGCTAAAGTTGCGGAACAGGGGAGGATCAGGAGCAAGTGATCAGTACTGTTAAAAGGAGGATGGTGTGATGCACAGCGATCAGAAAAGAACCCTCTATGTCACTGATGCAAAAGCTTCCTTCACTAGAGCGCACCAGATGCTTAAAACGCTCCGTTTGAAAATGTATAGATCCTACATCATATCATCTAAATGTCGATGGTGTACGCAAAGGAACATATTTCGCCACTTCGATGAATCTAGCCTGAAGTATAGCCCGGTGGACATAGCCGACTCAGGAGATCTCCCTAGAGAATGACAATCTCATATGGGTGTGGCAAGTCGACGGCAGAGTTTCAAATATGGCAACGCACCTTTGAGGAAGCAACATCTGTTAATCTTGAGATACATACTGTGGCATTATTTAGTTGCACGAAAGGGCCTTAAAACCCTAGTCTCCTTGCTCCTACATGCCCATAAAGATTGTCTATACGAAACTATTAGAGTTGGGGAATTTCAAATTGAACCTAGAAGGTTATGTTTAATGCATACACTTTTGGTAGCCCATGCAGATTGATGCATATGCAAAGAAAGTCTCTAGAGCCACATGATAGAAGGTGTCAACATTAAAAGCGGCCATCATGTGGTTTGAGTAGCAAATTTCAACTCTCGACCTTTCAAAACAAAAAAAAAGGCATTCATGTTATGAGATGGTGGCCATGGTATAAAAGATTGTTATCTAGTTGCGCTAGCAATCGGAGGAAAAGAAAATGTCATGTTGTATAGGAAAACTAAGGTGCAAAAGGATAGAAACATATGGTTTTAATACCATATGAGATGCACGGATCATAGGTCATATAAAGACACATTTTGAACCATGTTAAAACGTGTTGAGCGAATACATAATGTTCAAGGTTTAGTTTTAAAACATGGAGCGGGCACAAAGGTTCAACGGTTGACTTTTCAACCTTGGTAAAATGGAGTGAATATGTTATATAGTGATCAAAATTTATATTTATAACATGGGACGGAGGGTATGACCAACCCATAGAAGCATGTCGTAATAACTATATGGGCGCAAATGTTCGATGGCAAGCGTTCTACCAATGGTAAATGTCCGGAGCGGACGTATATATACATATAGGTCAAACCTCGCCATTAAAATATGGAGGGTATATATATATGATGACAGGAGTTTAAATTGATGCGTTGCAAATTAGTGCTTGAAGCTTGTATACAGCGGTCAAACTCTGTGATTAAAATGCTACAAATAGGCGTCGAGCAATAAAGCATTGTGAGCGGATATATAACAAGTGGTCAACAGTTACGTTTACACGTGGAGCTAGACCTCATAACGGGTCCTCGATGGCAACGTGATATTAACTATTGTGCTGATATAATCCAGCTGTAGAGATGATCGGAAATCTACGTGCCATTCTTTTCCCATGCAGACATGTTCTGGTTTACAACGAGTAACATCCTTTGATGCATTGCATTTAATATTGATCCTTCGATTCTGGATAAAGCGGTATTCGCCAAGGAGCAGTCCGATGATGTGCATCAGCGGCAATCATTTATTACAAAAAATATATCTTAATCATGCATCGATTCAACGCCAATATCAATCTTAAAGAGCTGGAGTATGGTAGCTGAGTCCGAATCCATTCCAGCACATCTCCATTTGAAACAACGGCTAAATAGTTTCCATCCGACTCCATATATCTCGGACGAAGAGACATGCACTCCAATCAACAACAAAAATCAGTGATTATGAGCACGCACACGTATATCATCGACCTCCCATTTCAAATACTCTTCGAAGATATCCCAGCTTAGTCGCCGAGTAGCGAATTTCAAACCTCGATTTTTCAAAGCAGGAAATATGCATGTTAAGAGGTGGCGGCCTTGGCATGAAAAGTTTAATCCACTTGCAAATGTTAAACGCGAAAGGGATAGAAACATATGGTTTCAAAAAATCATATGAGACGGTGGAGCACAACCACACGAACACGTTGCAAATGGGCGATGGTGCAGTTCTGATCCGTGGGCAGGTAGGTATGTATGCGATCAAATCCACGTCGGAAACATAGCGCAAAACATCATGAAGACATTGTAAATTGGTGAAAGTGTCCCACTGCAGAGTTTTCGTCGTTGGAGGAGACATATATGGCTTTCGCGTTTTATGATTAAGCAGGTCGCAGGGTCGTAGAGACAAAGCATTGCCCAAGACTGCGACTCAGCCAGTTTGCGACCCAGTGACCCAGGGTCGCGTGTTTTCCAGGTCGCAGGGACGCGGAATGATCTGCCCGTGAGAAGCTGCGACCTAAGAAATTCTCCGACCCTGCGACCCCATCAGAAAATGAAAATTCATGCTATAATCGATCACCCACGTGTTTCACTCCCCGTCAAAGTTGCTGATGTGCCGCATTACATGGACGGGCTACCACATGCATGCTGCCATGCGCCAGCGATGATTGTGCTGCTATGCGCAGACAAGGGAATGGAAAATCATTAAGGCTTGGGAGCAGGTATATGAAAAGTTGTCAGAGCTGCGTTTAGACGTGGAGCCAGACCTCATAAATAGGTCTACGATGGCAATGTACAAGGGACAAAATGCGTATACTGGTGTCCTGGCTCCATTTGACTGTTGGCTATGTTTGCGAGGGATCAAAAAATGGCTTTGCATATTGAGAAACAACAGGAGAACGCAAGGAAAATTGCCGAAGTTTGTCATCTCATCCTCTGATCGAGAAAGGATATTATGCTGGTTTTCTTGGCCACCCAAGCCACCATTTACATTTCTCATAGGCAAAAGGAAGGGTTTCTGTTCTTAACTTTCAAACCGGTTTTGGGCTCTTTCAAAGCACGTCGTTGAAAACACAAAACTTTTTAGCATAACCGTTAGTTTTGGCAGTGCGAAGTTACTCATCAGTCTTCCATGTTTCATGTCACATGCAAGTATACCCTCTGAAGTACGAAAGTCCCAAGGATTAAGTGAGGATTTAATTCGCCTTTCTGACGGGAATGAGGATGCAGAAAGACCTGATGGCTGATTTAGACTAAGCAATCAAATCTGCACCTGCCTAATACCAGCTGATTGATGCTTTGGAAACAAGTTATGTGAAAGTTCATGAAACCAAGTAAAATCTGAAATGGACATTTGTTGAGTTCATGGCTAGCTAGGGCGCTAGAGCATGTTTAACAGGCATCCAACGATGGCTAAATCCTTGCGAAGAGTTTTGGATCCCTTCCAAATTGTCCACGACTGTTAGAGGCGGAAGGACGCCGTTTTAAGCTGGGCTTCTACGTGTGGCAGATCTAAGGCATGTTGCATCCATGGGCTGCCAGCGCACTTGGAAGGAAAGAGTGAAGATGTAGATAACAAAAGGATTGTGTGTTGAAATGCACGAAGTCTGCATTTCAAACTCGGTCTACAACCATACTAATATGCATTTACAGTAGTTAAAGAGGCACAGAAACGGCCTACTCAAGCCATTCTCTCTGATGAAAAATTCTTGACCACACAGGGGTCTAAATTTATTGTGCTTCGCTCTTGAAAATTAATTAAAATTCCTTTAGCATTATTATTTTTTCAATCATGGAGATATGTGACCTACGTTATTTTGTTGCAGGAAGAACCTTTCGGTCTGCACAAAGAGCCAGAGTTTGCCTCAGCAAACAAGGGGACCTTCTCAAAACAAGTCGCAGAGGTCGCCAGGTCGCTAAGTCGCACTCACTGTCAAAAGCTCGGCGGTGTGACCCAGCGACCCAGCGACTAGGTCGCAGGTCGCACATTTGCCCAGGTCGTGAGGTCATAGATCTGCTGGAGGTCGCGAGGTCGCAAATCCCAATAGGTCGCAGGTCGCAGATCCAGGGAGGTCACAGGTCGCACATTCACCTGGGTCGCGAGGTCGCATTTGCTGAGGTCGCAGGTCGCACATTTCCCCGAGTCGCAGGTCGCATAGGTCGCATAGGTCGCAAAGTCGCACCACTTGGTAAATGCCCGACGGTGCGACCCAGCGACCCAGCGACTAGGTCGCAGGTCGCAACAACGGCTCAGGTCGCAGGTCACAGAAAATACTGGGTCGCAAGGAAGCCCAACCGTCGGGAAGCTGAAAAGTCAGGAACCCCAGAGGGCAAGCTTTGCCCTATAAATACTTCCTTCGGGAACTTGTCAATGGCTTTTCTTTTGGAGACTCAAGAGCTACATAGCATTGTATTGAAAGATTATACTCTTAGGCATATGAATACAAATACTTGTTAAAACCCCTTTGTTGGATGATGTGTTTTGCTGTGACAGCACTGTGTGTATTCCTTGTACAGTTTCAGAACATCCTATGATTAATGAAACTGCATTCTCAATAGCATCATTTATGCATCATGTTTATCTATGCTTGTGTTAATGATGTTCAGTTTTTCATCACTTTCTAAATGGATGTTAATACCTTTGTCTATTAGCATTCCGTTTTATCTTTCAGGAAGTAAAGGGGGGATCTCGCCCTAAAGAACTATTTCTTTTGTGGTCAGATACCTTACAAGCATAACCCCAAAGACGTGCCGCTAACTGCATCTCTTTGGGCGTATATGTTTTATTTATTTTCTCGCTACGCATAGTGTTGTGGACATGTTCAATGCATCAATCATGTATTTTGTATCATGTGAATAAGTGTGTGTCCGCAGGTTCAATCAGGTTCTTTTGAGACTGGAGGGGAAAGTGACTTAAGCGGTAGCCGGACCCACACCCCGGACGGGATCCCTATTCCAAATGGTTCAAGGTCTAATTGGGACTTTCTACCGGGGAGATCCCCTACTGTTGGCCGGACATATTTTCCCATCGCACGATCAAAGAACACAAATCCTTGCCGAGGGAAAGGATTAGTAAGCACAGCCGGCTGACTAGGTGCAGCACTGGGAGGGACGGAAGGGGAGGTTTGTTGTCCTCGCAATGTTTCTTGAGATTCCCACAACTGCCGCATCTTGGTAAAAGAGGACAATCATGTGTGTAATGACCATAAACACCACAACAAGAACAAGGCTTGTTCATGCGAATAGGCCTATCCTGCTTGGGCTGAGTGTCGTGTTGCTGGTTCATAGTGTTAGGAGCATTACCTTGATTAGGTCTAGAATTACCAGAGGTAGATTGATTTTTAGTGCCTTTCCTCTTATTTTTGGAAGGAGGAGGATTAGTCGCACCCTGCTGTGCGTACACCTGCTCCTGAGGGGGAGGTGGCTGCTGTTGCAGGGGTTGAGAAGGCAAGGGAGGTGGAGGTGCTAATGCTTGAGGAGCTGAAGCACCAGGCTGTGGATACGGATAATAAGGAGGTTGGGTAACAATGTGGTAAACAGGAGGTTGGGCAAAAAGAGGAGGCATGCCGTATCTTGGATATGTGCTACTAGGAGGGGGAAAAGTGCAGGAGGTGCTGGCCCCCCCCTGAGGAAAGCCGTAGTCCATGGGAGGTTGAGCATATGGATTAGAGAGAGCTCTAATGATACCGTCAGCAGCGTGAGATGCCCCTGGTGCGTTGGCACCACTGGGTCTGGGAAGATCACGTAGAACGGTATAAACATAACCCGACTGAGCGTAGATTAGGTCATATTTTAACGCAATTTGGAGAGAATCTTCTTTGGTTTGAGGAAAGTGCGATGCAACATCTTTCCCGATAGGTGGCAAGAGAGATCTAAGGAACCAGTCCATGTAGACATGATCTTGGAAGGTAGGGGCTCGACATAGGCTCTTTCTTCTCCACCATTCATGGACTTGGTCAGATAGGCGGGTCGCAAACGATTGATGGAAAGAAGTCAAGAGTTCGGTACCAGTGTCATAACGAAGGGGAAGCTAGAAGTAAGAGAGAAAATCCCGGACAAGAGTTGCAAAGGTGGTATGAGAGGAAGGGGCCTGATCAACATACCACTTATAAGCTTCACCAGTAAGTGTACATTGGAACAACTGAAGACGGATAGAGTCATCGGTAATAGATTTAAATGAACACCACATGTGGAAATATCGAACATGATTTGTAGGATCTTCTCTAGCAAGGCCTTCAAACCTAGGGATGTCGGAAGGGAGCTTAGTTGGCATAGCAGGCCAACTAGCGTCATGGTGTATAGGGTCATTTATCAACTGGTCAAAATCGGGAAGGATGAGGCCTGCCATGAAGGGGAGCAAGGGCGCAGCCGGGGTAGCGTTCGTTGCGGTCCCACTAGTGGTATTCCCAGCATGAGGTCTGGGGTTACCACCAACATTAGGTCCTACACCAGACATGGTGAAGGTGACAGGGGGAGAATCGAAGACGGAATGAGAAGGAGAAGGAGAACCCAATGAACTAGAAGAAGAGTCGGAGTGCGGACTCAGAAGAGGACTAACTCGAATCCTACGCAGAGGAGTAAGTCTTCCTACCAGAAACTGAGGATGAAGGCCAAGAAGTCTCCAAGATAAATGCCTTGGTGGCATAATGGTGATGACACAAACACAACACAAGGGAAAAAGAGACTGACAACGGCAAGGAGGTGCAGGATCAACTGATTACAATGTCGAAACAAGGGCGAAGAGGTGCAGGATCAATTGATTTCAATGTTTTAGAGTCTTTGCTTGGCAGTGTTAACCAAGCCCTTTTACGCTTAGGGTGTGTGTGAAAAGTGTGTAAATTTTAATTTTTTTAAACCCAAAAGTTTGTAGAGAAAAAGAAAAAATGTGCTGTGTAACTGTAAATAAACCTGTAGATAAACAGTATATGAAACTGAAATAACAGTAAATAAACAGCTAATAACATAATAATCTAAACCCAAGAAGGCAAGCCTCTCAACAAGTAGTCTGTAGGTGGGAAAAAACTAGTCAAAACACACCAAAATAGCCAATATATCTAAGGTCGGGAGGGACAGGGATCTAAAGTTCAAAATCTACTGGAAAGTGGTGCAGAAAACAACAACAAATTAGAGGAAAAATTGTTGTAAATGAGGTGGCGAAAGGCTATCTCCTGGAGGGAAACGGAGTGAACCCTAGAGGAAAACCCAAACAAAGATAAATGAGATGATTTGGATGGATAAAAAGCCAATCTGAAGTGGATCTAAAGGTGGGGTATTAGATCTGAAAAATGGCCGAACACTCAGAAAATTTCAGACAACCTACAGCAGCTAAAACTCTTCCACAAAGTGTGGAGGGTGTTGAAGCCCTAGGGGGCTAGGTTCCCACTTAGTTGATTAAAAAAGAACAAGTATATGTCAAAAATAGGTGAAGACAGAGGTCAGACAACCCTGAACAGAGGCCCAGACAAATGCAGAAAACTTTCAAAAAAAATCCCGCAAAAAATCCAGGTCGCAGTTTCTGACCTGTTTTCAGCAGAGGTCACAGTTTTTGGGCTGATTCCCACTTCTTGAAGCTCCAAGTCATAGGTTTTGGGCCAAAAAGTTTTACCTTCACTTCCGATACTTTCGGTGGTAGATTTCAGAAAAAAGTGTCATCTCAGCTGCGGCTGATGTCTGTCACCTGCGCAATAGGTCCGAAAACACACGTTTAAGGTTTTATAGGTTAAAAACAACATCAAGAAAAGCAAAAACAAGAGGCTGAAGAGAAATCCTAGGGTTTGAAGCATCTGGATATGCAAGGATCAGAAAAATGACAACGGTAGTAATCATAAACCCGTGTGGAGTCGCCAGTTGTTAGTAGGAATCTTAATTCCAAGCGTACGAAAAAAGACTACTTTAGCTGTGCATAACAAGCAACCCTAACAGCAAAGATGGCTGCCAATATCCTCAGATCTGCAGTTGGGTGATCAAGATAAATGCTGCAAAAATCTAGATCTATGCATCAAAAGACATTAAGTAGTAGAAAAAACACTATTTACTCCATGCATCCAATAGACAAGACAAGAATATGTTGAATGAATTTTGTATTAATGGCACCCGGGAGGAAAACACAGAAGGGTATTACTAGTTCTCCTCAATGGGATCGGTTCTTGTAAGTCCTTAGCACTTCAGATATAAAATTCCTCTCTCTTGATGGTGTAGAAAACCCAGACAAATCTAAAATTCCTCTCTCTTGATGGTGTAGAAAACCCAAACAAAAATGGTAGAAAAATACGACTATGATGGTGGATCAAAGTCAGACCAAAAGTATAGATCCAGAGTGATCTTTAGGCAACAAAAGGTGTTAAATGATTGGGAAAACCCTTCTATTTATAACAAAATATTGAGTTAGTCTTGATATTGGTGCATAATTAAAATATTATTAACCAAATCAAGATCCAAATTTTATGGAATATTTTATTATATTTGTTGGAGGGAAAAGGAATTTGACTTGGGTCAAGTACATTTATTTGTAAATAATAAATAAATGATTTATTTATCATTTTAAGGATGTGGTTGAGTAATAATCAAATAAATAATGATTTATTTAATTATTTATGGGTGGTTTAGTCATATTTAACAAAGAATATTATTTAAATAAGGTTTAAATAGTTATTCTTTAGAAAATAATAAGATAAATAATGACTTATCTAATTAATTTCCTTGTTTTGGGTTAAATATAACTAGGAATATTAATAAAAATGTTGTTTAACTAATTATTCCTTGAGGAAAATCAAACAAATATAGATTTATTTAATATTTCCTCACGGGGTTTCCTGTTTAGACCATAAACAACTTAATAAAGGTGGTTTACTAAGTTATTCTCATAGTGAAAGCAATTTTACATAGGGTAAAATTGGTCTTATATGGTGTACTTGGGTCCATATAATAATAATAGGTTAGATGACCAAAAATGGTGTCATAGGTGTTTTCCTAGTCAATTTTGTGCAGGTGGTGCAATAGGCCCAAAGGACTGACGGGATGTGCACATCCCAATTGTTTCGATCGGCATTACAGATCTTGGTCAGCACCTGTTCCAGAATTTTATTAAAAGCTTCTACCATTCCATTTTCCTACGGGTGATATGGGGTACATTTTGCATGGTGGATTCAAAATTCTTTAGTCAAAGCTTGTATTGTTTCATTAACGAAATGTGTACCTCTATCGCTCATCAAGATCTTCATACAACCAAACTTGGTTAGAATGTGCTAAAAAATGAAGTGCGCAGCAGTATCTATAGTAAAATCCTTCACATCTTGTGCTTTGGCCCATCTGGTTACATAATCAGTCGCAGTGATGATGTAGCGAGCATCTGTCTTCTTACCTGGTGGGTTGATGGGCCCAATGAAATTGATTTCCCATTTACCAAATGCCTGCAGGGCCATCCATTGTTGTAAAGGAATTTCATCCCTATGCGACGGTCTTCCTATTCTTTGGCATGTGTCATAGGCTTTGTAATAGTCGTAAGAGTCACTATGCAGTGTGGGCCACCACAACCCTGTGTAGTGACCTCCTGCTATGCCTCCGTGAGCTTCTTCTAGAATGGCTTGTCTTTCATGCTCCAGAACATATCTTCGCAGTACCTCATCAGCTCCCATCTTATACAAGTGGCCCGCTATGATGTTAAAGTCCGTTGCGCGAGTTACCAGCTATTTTTTCTGCTGTAATGAGTATTCTATAGGTGCCATCCCCGTAGTTAAGAATTGAATGATGTCAGCAAAGTGCGCATCAACCACCTTAATAGCGAATAACTGCACATCAGGCAATCATTCCTCTAGGTTGGTCGGTTCTTCACCACTCTCAATTTGAGACAAGTGGTTTGGTCCAGCATTTAGTTTCCCCAGCTTCACAATGATCTCAAAGTCATATTATTGAAATAGCAGTAACCATCAACAAATCTTCCCCCCGAACATAGGCTTATTGACTAGGTACTTCAAAGCAGAGTGATCCATGAACATCTTGAAGTGCCCTCCTAGCAGATAATGCCAGTATTTCTGTAGGGCATATACCATGGCTAGCCCCTCACACTCAGTAGTGGAATAGTTACGCTCCACACTATAGATTTTCCTACTAGCAAACACAACCGGGTGGTCAATTTCCCCCTCCCTGGGCTGCGTAAGGATAGCTCCCAGGGCGATCCCTGAAGCATCTACATGGACATGGAAAACCTTCGCCCAGTCAGGAAATATGAGGATAGGTGCAAAGACCATCTTTTCTTTGAGTAGCTCAAAACTCTTATGACACTCCGTGTTCCAAAAAAAAGAAACGTCCTTCTTTAGCAACTTCTCCATGGGTGTTGTGATCAGCGCATACACTGAAATGAACTTCATGTAGTAGCCCGTGTGCCCGAGGATGGAGCGCAACTATTTCTCAGTTGTAGAGACTGCTAAGTTGATGATAACTGCTACCTTGGCAGGGTCAACCATTAGTCCCTACCGATAGACTATGTGGCCTAACAAGATCCCGAAAGGTATGTAGAATATGCACTTCTTAATATTTAGGGAAATCTGGTGCTTTCTACAGGCATCCAACATCATGCGCTGTGCTTATTTACCAATCCAAATACTGTCCAATCATAAAAATATACCTCCAAGAACTTGTGGATGAACTCCTTGAATAGTGCAACAACTACCCACGAGAAGATGGCAGGGGAATTTTTGAGCCCAAAGGGCATGACAGTGTACTAGAAGGATCCCAATTCAGTGGAAAACGTAGTTTTGAAGCGATCTTTTGGTTCGATCCTGATATTATGGTAGCCGAAAAACCTGTTAGTGAATGAGTATGCTTCCTGCCCTCCCACACTATCGAGAATTTCATCAGAGAATGGCATAGGGAAGGGATCATGTACGCAGGCATCATTCAGTTTGCACAGGTCGAAACAGATTCTTATTTCTCCTTTAGTGTTTTTCTCTTGAACTGCCATAGCGCTTACCCAGTCAGACTATTCTACTAGTTTGATGATACCTGTGGCAAACATTTTGTCAATTTCTTCCATGAATTTTTGCTTATACTTGGGGTTTAAGCGGTAAGGTTGCTGCTTGACAGGGCGCGCATCTAGTTTTAAAGTGATGTGCATGACCCCCAGGTCCCCTATAATACCCTTGAGTTCTGAGAATTTCGTAGGAAACAGGTCCTGGTACTCTATGAGAAGCTCCGCGAATTTCCCAATGGTATCATCATCCCAGTAGTCCCCAATCTTAGCTATCTTAGGTTGTTCTTCTGTTCCAATTTTGAATTCCCTTAGCATAAGAGGCTTGGTCACATCAACGGTCTATAGTGGGGGTCCAACAACTGCGCGTTCACCCTTTGATTCTAGGATAGTGATATTTCACAGGTCTTCGTCACATTCCTCCATTGATAGATTGCGGCAGCTAACAATATCCAACATCTGCATATCCCAAGCTGGTGCCCCATACTCCACACGAGGGCGTGATTCATCAAATACTAGGGCATCTATGTCTTGTAGGGCTTCATCTAATGCCTCAGTTCCGCCTATCAGTTTGAAAATCCCCACAAAATCATTTCTCATAGTCTCCCAGTGGTGGGTATGATGATGTATCTCTGCATCCAAATACCATGCAGTGGGGATTGGCCCCAAGGCATGAATAAATAGGTGGACCCAGTCGTCCTCGGTCCTTTCGCACCACACCTCCATCCATGTGGCCAAGTGCCTATGTGGGTCCCCTTGGCCAAGGAAAGTCTCCATGCGTAGGTGAACCAGAGGTTCAAACCATAGGATCATCATCTTGTGACATTCCTCCCAATCCTGGAACGTCCCCTTATGACTTTCCCACCACCGCGCGGGGGTCGCATGCATGGCTAGGTTAAGCGCCCACATTCTTCGCTCCCTTGGGACTTTTGCTTTAGATGCTATAATAAAATCCCTAATACTACCAGAACCATCAAATTAAGGTATCTCTCTTACCTTTGAGGAGATACACGGAAACTCTTCGTGATCCTAAGACACCGTAGCGCAGATACGTCATGTAGCCGATTCTGCCATTTTTTTATCTCCTCGTCAGAGTCAGAGAGGCATTCACTATATTTATCCCAGCAAAGCATGCCATCAGCCATAGGATTAATCCAATCCTCATCCTGGGTGGTTAGTCTATATATATGATCCACATCATCTTCTTCACGCACAGGTTCTGTATATCGTTCTCCTTCTGTTGGGTCTACAGGGACTATTACTCTCGTTCCCTCATTCTCAAAAATCATGCTCCTTTTCTTCAAGTTGATAATTCCTCCCGTGTCTATAGCCCAATCCAGTCCCAAGAGTGCAGGATAGGGGTCCACATCTTCCACAATTTAAATTACCTCAAAATCTGCATGTACCTTGACCCATGCGATATCTACTATAATCTTTGATAGTCTCCCCAATAGTATGATTTTCTATTGGTTAGCCATGCACAAATATATAGTAGACCATTCCAACTTAGGTTCTCCCATCCTCTGCCATGTATTTTTGGGTAGGACATTCACATCAGATCCCAGATCCAAGATGACCTTATCCATTTCATAATCGGAAATTTGTGTTGTTAGCCGCATCTGCCGACCAGTGCGATTCTTATGTTTATAAAGTTTGTGAACATATTTAACTTCTGTCAAAGGGTCAGTTTTTTTTGTACAACTGTCTATCAGTGCTTGAATATTTTTACTGCCTTCTGGTTCCGTAGCAACTTCATACATGCATGTAGGAATGGCTTAAATTTGTTGTCCGCTTTTAGGTTTGTTGGAGCCTTGGAAGTAGATGCCTCATCCTTGGTAAAGTCTCTGCGAGCTTTGATGAAGGTTTCTTTCTCCTTCTGTAGGTCCAATATTTATTTTTTGATAGCATATTTTTAGATAAGGGGTTCATCTGTAGCTTTCTCCTTAGCTCCTCCAGTAGCCATGCCGCTGCGCGTTATGACATTAATATTGGGTCCCTCATCATGCGGTTCTTCCTTAACCCTTTGCACATTTTGCGTTGGCGTCTGCTGTTTTTCCTGCATTTTTGCTATCAGTACTGGACAATATTTGATCATATGATCCAATTTTCTACAATATCTGCAATATTTTTGTGCAGGGTTCAAACAATCCCTTGTGAAGTGCCCTACTTCTCCACAGTTATAACAAATCAATTGCCCTCTTCCCCGACCTGTGCTCCCACCTCTCCCCCCTCCCCGGCCTCTGGCTGGGGAGCCTCCTCGTCCTGAGGGAGATAGTGGTGAGGAAGGGTCAACCCTTACCTTGTACAAGTTTCCTCAGTCTATCATTAAGTCATATGTCTGGAATTTGCGACATGTGATGTCGCACAGATGAGCAGAATCGACATCGTTGTTTCTTCAAATCTAGAACATAAGCACCAAGAAGGGGGCAGTGGTTGGTATCATGTAGTCCAGCTACGTGACAGTCAACACACCATAACCTAGGACCACTTGGTCCCGCAACCTCTTTAGGGCGCAATGGGTTGGGCCCCCCAGCTTGCATGTAGTCCATCAGCAGAGGGCATTGATCCTTGGTGTGGCCTGACACCCTGCATCTTATGCACCATACGTCTGAGCTAGCTTCTTTTCCTCGCTCTTTCTGCAAATTCTAGATTTTAAGGTGCATTGCCTCCAGCTATCCCTAGATCTGCTATACCCCAAACTGGGCATCGTCTCTTGCCGCAGCTTCTAGCTTCATAACAATCTCTAAGGCTTTATTTTGTGTCTCAATTGCTTGTTGACCCATAGGTCCACGCAGGTGAGGTAATAACATGGTGATGAACCATTCCTTGTGCTTTCTATCATCATATTGAAATTCCCCATCTCTGATAACCTTCTTCAGCCACTGATCAACCTCTCATACTGACTCAGTGGGTCCTTTTCTAAAGTCTTTCAAGCCAACCACCAGCTGAGCATAGGACTTAGGTTTCTGAAACTGTTGTTTTAAAGAATTCTTAATCTCTTGAATAGATGGGTCCGCATGCTGGCCTACGTACCCCATGTACCAATCCAAGGCCCTTCCTTCAAAGGCGAGGGATAACTACGCCCTTTTTACCGCATCGCTAGCCACATTCTGCGCAGTCCATATTGATTCTGATAGGAACCAAAATCGGTCCATATCTTTGTCTCCTACACCCTTGAAGGTGAGTAGCTTCATATGTGCAAGAATATCTTCTTCCGGTAGTGGCAGAGGTGTAGGGGACTTCTTTCCCTTATGCTGACTCCAAGATGGTGTAGTCAGAGGACTAGTTCCTGTGTGCGTAGCCGGCTCTCTTAATGGGATGTAGACGGATATATCCCTTTCTTGGTTGGCTTAGTAGTACTTACCACTTCGTTTTGTACTCTCACTTTGATCAGAGGTCATTCATTCGGTGTGGCTGCACAAAATTCCATTTTTTCACAGTAATATTTTAATTATTAGCAGTAGTGTTCGCAAGAACTTAGCTCGGAATCCTTTAAAGAACCTCCACTCCACCTTAGAGTAGGATACAAACTGATCGACTGCGAATTCTGTTACAAATCCTCCTAGCACACTATCCACCCAATGATCCAATGCGAGTGATTGTGTTGTCAACCTTCTCCATCTGTTGAATCAATTTTGGAGTCCACTGCTTAACCTGATCGTCTTTCCAACACGTCTAGAATTATACTAGCCTTGCTAGCCACTCCTGGAGCTCGTGTGAAAAAGTCACAAAGACAATTTCATATACTTTTGTGAAAATATATTTGTTCTTCCACTTCTCGGTTTTTAGCTTCGTGCTATGATTCTCATTTACAGAAAATTCCTGAATTTGTCTCTCGAACCAGTCTTCGAGCTCCAATTTATCATGTCTCCAATGGCCTCATGGCATTACCCAATCTCTCTCTCAAGATGCTTCCAGCCCTGGTAATGAAACCATTTATTGGCTTGAGGGGTCTTGACCCAGGTTCGGAGTTAAGGTTTGCCAACAAACCCCTATACTACTGGCCCTTTTGGTAATGACCTACTTTCGCAGGCCAAGGTCTCACCCGAAGTAGTATGGGTGGGTGCTGGAACCATGTTTCCACACCCTGGGAGAGAGTAGGTAATTAAAGCAGATCCCGTCGAGTTCTATTAGGTTTACACAGAAACAATCCTATTATCAAGCCCTTAATAGTATAATCAACATGTAAACATAAACAAAGCTAATATTATTAAACAGATCTGATCAACACATTCGCATCCACGCGTGCATCAGCAATTATCACCATAGAACATCACAATCACAGCTAATTCATATATCGCAGATACAATCACAGATTATTCAAATAACACAGAGGTACTCCAGTAATAAAAACAACTAGTTCAAATAGCATAAAGTTACTTCAATAGATTCTGCATTCATTAAAATCCAAAACCAAGTTACAAACCCAAGTCACAGCTTGCGCACAAAGCCAGTGGGGTTCGCACACAGCAGGACTGAGGATCTCCGCGCACATAGCCAGCAGGAGTCCTTACCCAAAACCACCCAAAACATATTTCAAAAGTTCATTCGTAGCATCAATCTTACTTTTTTTCCTTACCCTTAGACTCAAACTACCCATCTATTTATATCATCATAGCCTGTGCTATCCTATGGTACACAAATAGTGGTTTGCAGACTCTAGGTCTACCCTTTGACCCGTTACAATACATTGGGGGCTTTGACCTACCCCAAAGCCCCTACGCAAGACCAATTACTACTAAAATATATCAAAAACACAGTTTTGGAACATACCAAAACGCATCTAGGGGACCCTGTTCCAACAAGTGACTGTAATATTCCTATTTAGGAAAATCATCAATATATGCACTAAAAATGCATTATTCAGAAAATTATGCTATAAAAGTCAAGAATAGGCCATGGATCCATTATTTTATGTATTATATCAACCAAATATACAAGGGTATCAAAAAAAAATCATTCCAACTTAGTTAAACGGGCCTCCCAAGCCAAGAACAACCTAAAAACACTACAACCCCATGACTACTGCAACACAGAAATTCTGAAGCATGTGACAATGCAGTCTAATGAGGGTTTATACTACAGAAATAGAGAAACAAATGGATCTGCTGATATATTACTCAAAAGAGCTGAAAAATGGAGATCTAGTCTCTTTTACACAATCCAAAGATAACTCGGCAAGGGTTTCTTGAAAGGCATGAGATACAAAAGTATAATGTAATGTTCCCAAATTTTAGCCTCAAGATAAAAGGAACATTATAGTTTGCATATTTTTATTTTGTTGAATAAAATGGGTAAGGAGACCCCTTAACCCCCTTAGATGGATAAATAACACTCCTTGTGTGAAAGGAGCGTGAATAAGCAGCTGGATTAAGCACCTAAGGGTGTGAATATGATCGGGATCACTTTGATTTAGTCATATTTGACTAAGTCAACAGCGCTGTCCAAGAGGAGGAATCTCCATGACAAGGCAGCGCAGTTTTAGAGGAGGCTCCACTTGCATGAGCTAGGTGGCAAGTGTGGATGGGACCCATGGTGAGAGGAGTTCATTTGCTTTATAAGGATGATATGGCAACCCATTTTCAGTATGCATTAGCTTATCATTTTCATTGGGTACAAAATAAACAAGAAAAGAGGAATGACGGAAGAGGAGGTCTCCCTTCTTCTTTTCCAGACCATTGAAGGAATCATTGGAAATCTTGAGGAGGTAGAAAGGGAAGTTTAGAGAGATTTTCTGAGAGGGTTTGTGAATGAAGCAAGCCCTAGTTATAACCACGTTGGGTGGGAGCATTCAGCCACACATGCAGATCCACAACGTAGTACATTTCCCACATCTACTGCAGGGAAAATGGAGGAAGATGAGTCACCAAGGGAGGAGACCTTGAGTGATTTTCTTTGGGGAAATGAATCTCAATCATGGAGATTCGAAGTGCACTTGGACTTCCAAGAGTTTTTAAAACTCAAGGGAGCAAGATCCAGCAGCCAAAAAGGGAGAAATAAAGATATATTATTTCTATCTACTTTCGATGGATTAGCAAGGTGCAAAGCCACAACTTGGGTGGAGGAGCTTGATGCATATTTTTAGCTACACCAAGTTGCAGCCAAGGAGGCCACCACTATAGCAGTGATGCATCTCAAAGGTATGGCCCATGATTGGTGGTTTAAAATTTATGTTTCATGTTATCATGCAAATGTAAAAACCCATGATGAATTCACTAAGGCATCGGTGAAAATATTTGATAAAGATCAATGTGAATCATCATGTGTAGAAATTGAGAGATCAAACACTTTACATGAGTTGGAGGAAATCACGAAACAAAATCCACTCCATATTTCAAGAGGGGAAGGAAACCAGGATGATGACTTGCTAGAGACAAGACCCCCATTGTATGAAGGGCACTCTTCCAATTGTAATGGTATGGAGATCTTTTTTTCAAAGGAAGACCGAAATCGAAGGTCTCTCATTGGAGAGGAGGCATACTCATATGTTGTTGAAGAGGGTAGAAGGACCCACAGCGCTGTATCATTGGAGGGAGATCCATCACCACATGGAGGTGAGAAGGGAGTCATTGCTTCCATTGGAGGAGTCCTTGTGTCTATGCAAGGGATTCCAAGAGGTACCACATGTGGGGACCTAGTCACAATTCCTGAGCAACATGCAGTGGTATTGGAGGATTGTGAAATGGAGGATGGAGGAGAAGAAAGGGATCAGCATTCCGGGGGAATGAGCATTCACCCTCATCTTTTGAGGAGAGTTTCTGCACAAGGGAGAGGAACTGAACTGCGCAGTGAAGAGAGGGACCATTCACTCCTCTCATTTATACAGTCCATTTCCTATCTAGATGTCTCACTATAGGGAGGCATCCCACCTGGGAGGCCATCAGACCCGACATTGATGAGAGGCATCTTGTTTTGGGGATCACCACTCTTGGATTCAAGGGAGGTGAATGTGTTAGAGGATGACTTTGGCATGAGGGATGTCGAAGTAGCAGGCAACAACATGAGGAGAGCACCAAATTGTAGATCACTAGTGCTGTCTCTAAGGGGGAGAGATCCAGGTTGGAGGTCTCAACTCTTGGTAGAGTACTCCAAGGATCTCAGTGCATGCATGATTTCGGATGAACCAGATGGAGATGACAGGTACCTGATTGATGAGATGGTCATCTATACCGATGGTAGGATCTTCTTGACTAGAGCTTCTAGTCTCAAGGAGAAACTATTGCATGCCACACATGAGGACTTCCTAGCTATGCATTTTGATGCATACTCAAATTTGCTAGAGGAGTTCACTTGGGAGGGCATTCAACTTGATCTATATCAGAATATGGAGAGATGCATAGCCCAAATTATTTTAGAGAGGTGGGCACAACCATTTCCCTACTCATTGGAGGTGAGGGAGGGCATTCAGATGAGCCATTTCAGCTCAAGGACCAAATCACATGGTAAAGAAGGTATATACTCTCATTTTGATTTACATTTCTTTACTTTATATGGGAAGCTTAATGAGCTAAGGATGATAACATCTCATTATGCTCCTTATTATGATGTACTTGTGGCCCATTGCAGCAATGGGAGTGGCTATTTTCATGATGGTTTGTGGGGGAAGTCACATACTTCTTGGTGTGCACCATTGGCACAGATTTGTACTTCCATGTTTTCACCTTATGAGATGTTTGTGGCAGAAAAAAAGTGGCTGGGAAAGCACTTTTGGTTTTTAGTTCTGATGCAGGCAGGAGGCTCACTACGTTGGTTCCATGAGTGGAGCAGTGACCCACTATCTAGTTGTCTTATGACAACTTGTTCTCACTACATGTTGCTTCCTTGTGTTGCTAATGGTTATACATTTATAGGGAGCACTACTTGGAGAGTGTTGGAGGTATTGGGACAACCCATTGGGAGCATGATTCTCCCCATTTTACATGTTCTAAATTGCAGGAGACACCATGGGCAAACCATGACTGCCACATTGCTACTTTTCTCTTCTTGTGGGAAAAACCACTTGGAGAATTTGAGGGGGCATCTCATGGCTGATTTTCTTGATGGGGAAGCTTGGGTCATTCTTGGAGGCCATACGATTTCAGCCCAAGGATGGAGGCAGCCCCATATGTACCACAAATGGAGGGAGAAACATCTTGAGAATCAAAATCCTGACTCTCCATTCAACCCCAACACATTGCATAAACCAGGGGTTGAGATTTCTATTTGGATGATAGCATGGATGAGAGGATCATCACTGGGGACAACATTTTCCCATGCATGTCATCACTCTTACCTTGAGGAGGCCATAGCACAGCAAGAAGGTTTCCACCTACACTTTCTATCTTTCCATGATGTGCACCATTCTGGTTTGCATACTTGGGAGGAAGCATTGGAGGATAGATTTGTTGCAGGATATATTGAGAAGTGGTGGAGATTGTTGATGAGGAGGCCACAAAAGAAAAGGGGGAGAAATTTTGTTCTCTCTATGCAGTTTCTTGAGGACAAGCAACATGTGGGAGGGGAGGACTGTAATGTTCCCAAATTTTAGCCTCAAGCTAAAAGGAACATTATAGTTTGCATATTTTTATTTTGTTGAATAAAATGGGTAAGGAGACCCCTTAACTCCCTTATATGGAGAAATAACACTCCTTGTGTGAAAGGAGGGTGAATAAGTAGCTAGCTTAAGCACCTAAGGGTGTGAATATGATCGGGATCACTTTGATTTAGTCATATTTGACTAAGTCAACAACGTTGTCCAAGAGGAGGAATCTCCATGACAAGGCAGCGCAGTTTTAGAGGAGGCTCCACTTGCATGAGCTAGGTGGAAAGTGTGGATTGGACCCATGGTGAGAGGAGTTCATTTTCTTTATAAGGAGGATATGGCAGCCCATTTTCAGTATGCATTAGCTTATCATTTTCGTTGGGTCTGCTAAGACTTGCATACCCGGGCTGTTTAGCAGGGTTGTAGTGTTCTTGAGAACAAGGGTGTTCCCGGTCGGGAATCCCTACCTCATCCTCAAGGAGGGAGAGGGTTTTAGCTCCATTTCCTCATTCTGGCATTTAGCCAAAGCTACCTCCTTCAGTGCAGCATTTTCCTGTTGGGCAGAAAACGTTGTGTTGCTGGGTGCAGCAATAGAGGAACTCATAGATTCATTCTTTGGCTTGTTCTTCGGTGGAGATCTTGTATATTATTTGGAGGAGCAGCAGAGGAGACTCCAGGGCATCATTTCAGATCTTTGGCACCAAGCCAATCATTCACCATCTCTCACTACGCAGTCTAGGGCTGAAACTGTGTTATTTTGTGTAGGCAGTGTTGGGAGCATCCATTGAGCTCATCAGGAGGATTGTTCTTGAGTAGAGGGATCAACCTTCTACTAAGGAGCATCATTGGAGGAGGGCAATCTATATTTCAGATCTGCCATAGCCTCATCATATGTATTTAGTGTTGTAGTGACATATTAACCCTAGCAGTTAATTGTCACATTGTATTTTATTTGGCATTTCTAGCAATCCCTCCTGGATTGGCTAGAAATCTTGTATTGGAGCCCATCTTTCCATTCTTGGGAATTTCATTGGATCCTTCAGCCTCATTATCATTTTGTATGTATTCAGAAGCTACTACTCTCATAGAGACTACGCAGTCACTGCTCTCCGGCATTTTGTGCAGTTGCAGCAACTCATGTATTTCATTGCTTGATCATTGGAGATTGTTTCTCATAGCTTGAGTGGCTTGTCCCTCATGATTTTATTGTATATTACTGCTGATATAATAATATAATGTTGGCTGCATAACATTTCCCTCTTATTTTATATTCAGAATTGCAGAGTTTATGATTGTGTTCATGTATTACTGTAGGCTCTCTCTTTGAGCATTCTCTAAGGGACCTATTTTGGGGAGATCTGAATAACCCATATAGAGTCATTTATTTAGGCTCAACTTCTGGAAGAGAAGTTTTTAATGAGTTAAAAAGGATATCCAAGCCCCCTTTCAACTTATTTTTGCATTATCTTCCTTATACAGCGTCCCTTTGGACCCTGTTGCAACAAATCCTGAAAAAGGGATATTACATATAAACTGCAGATTTTTGGTTGAATCATGTTATATTACTATAGATCTACATAAATATGGCTGAAAAAAAAAAGAAATATTTGTAACTTCTCCTTACTAGCCTTCTGGGTGAAAGGATGATCCTTTCACCAGGAAAATACCTCATAAACAGGGATTTTAACCCCTCCACTGCAACACCATGAAAAATAACACAATTCATCAAGGAGACTATGTTGTGGCTATAAGTGACTTCTTGTCCCAATGCTGGATGGTGGAAATGAATCTCATAATACTCCTCTCAAATTCCCTTCCCAAGTCCTCCAAGAAAGAGTGTGGAATTCCCGCATGGGAATACCCTTGTACTAAACAGTACAACAAACCTAGCTAAACAACTGAAGCATGCAATAAGTCATAAGAATCAAACATAAACAATATTATTAATACTTCTCATGGCTGCCATCCCTTCCCTTATATTCTTGGTGAGCTTCCTCACCCTTGGCCCCACTCATTTATGAGGTTACTTCCGTGCAAAGACTCCTCCTCCAAAACTGTGCAGTCCCCACTAGATCCACTTTCTTCTTTGGCAACGCTGTTGATTTGGTACACCTTGATCTTTTCCACATGAATTTCTCCCTTTCACACCCAAGGTGGCTTTATTTTGTCTATCTAAAATGATCCACATTCACACTGGAAGTTTTTTATTCCTACTAAATAGATTTAAGGGTCTCCTTACCCCATTTATTCTTCTAAACTGAAAATAGAAGTAACATATAATATCCAACTAGCTAAAAGCTAATTGAGAATATTACAGTCGTCCCCTCCCAAAATTTTCTTGTCCTCAAGCAACAGTAAATAAGGATGCTGCAAAATATTCTCTCTTTCCCAAGTGGCATCCTCACCAGGAAGATTCCTCCATCGAATCAGATATTATTTTATCACCCTACTCCTTAGCTTCCTCTCCCTAGTATCCAAGATAGCGTCTGGTTGTAAAACTAGATGGCCCTCATCATCAATAGGTGGGAGATACATAGTGGAAACCACATGTTGTCCAATGGCCTGCTTGAGGCATGAGACATGAAAAAGGTTATGGATCTTGCTCCCAACAGGAAGCTCTCGCTCATATGCTACTTCTCCAACATGACGGATCACCCTGTATGGTCCATAGAGCCAAGGTTTGAGCTTCTTATCTCCTTTCTCCTTGAGTGTAGATTGTTTATATGGATGAAGATGAAGATATACCAAATCATATACCTCAAAATGCCTCTCTATCCGACCATGGGCTGCATACATTTTCTGTTGGTTTTGTGCTATAACAATGCTATCTTTGAGGGCCCGGAGTATATCCTGACTCTCTTGAATCCATTCCCTTGCTCTAGGAGCTTTGATTTCCCAAAACATCACATCAGAAAATAAATTAAAGTGCATCATACCCATAAAGGTCTCGAAGTTGGGTCATGCCAATGGACATATGAAAAGTTTTGTTGTAACAATACTCCCCCAAATGGAGCCTGTTAGTCATCCATAATTTTCACTATCTGAAGATGACTAAGTATTGGTTCTAGATTTATAAAAACAAAATTCTTTGAACATTGTGAGTTTTAAGAAATCTCACTGCCTTCATTACCCTTATAGGAAATTTTTCACTATTCTAACATTTTTCCATTCCATGGTCACCCTGCTGCTCCTAAAAAACTTCTTATGTACTTTTACCTACCTTTGTTCTTGTAGACGACTAGGGTTTTTGAGGGCATTTTTCTTGGTTTCATGACTTCCATGGTTAAACCATCAACAAGGCTTGTATCTTGATGCTCTTACACTTTCCTCTATCCTTAATACACCTTCATAAACACTTTTCATCACTACTATCCCTCAAACTAATCATTTTTCTACAAAACCTAGCCTATTGCTACAATTTGACACTTTTCGAGACTAGGCCTATGTTTTTCCCTTTTGTACCCTTCCCCTCTCTCAATCCTTGAAATTCCACTTTCCCCTACTCTCTAACATCTATCCCTATCCCCCAAAATTTCCCCAAGAATTTAGGCAACCCTTAACCCCTTCATTCACCTCCCTCTACAAGGTAGTCCTAAATCCCCTACACCAAATCCTAATTTCCTCTTCCAACTAAGCTAGGGTTTGCTATGGAAAGGAGGCATAGGATAAGAGGATCCACATGATAGGTCATATCAACAAGCATAAAACCATACCAACTCATAAACATCATGCCGCCATCATTTTCCAAGGATTCATTCCAAGAGTTAAGTCATTTGTCACTCTCAGGGCCAGTTTTTCTTCAAACTATGTTTCTGACCAAAAAAAGATGAATTTGAAAAACGTGATAGAGGTTTGTTTCCATCATAGGTCCAAGAAGAAAAACATCCTTCATATTTTATACAGGTTCATGGTTTGGGAGAAATGTCAAAAATACATATGTCACAGGAGAATTGCTGCACTTCTAGAGTGACCTTGGGAAAATTAGGTTTTCTCATAGATGGTGTGTCCAAATGACTTGCGTGATGGGTCAAACGACAACTAGACTGGAAGATATTTCTAATTATCTATCATGATATCACTTTGGAGTTGAGGAAGGCATCCAAAATTTGTCTGCACCAGCACTCTGCATTTCTGCACCATCATTCAACACTTTTTGACCAGTCTTGGGAGAATCAACTTTTGACAGGTCAAATCAACTCCAATTAGTGAAAAAAGGGCATATTTAGGAATAAGACTGGAAGATATTTCCAATGAGCTATCATGATCTCAATTTTAAGTTAAGTAAGGCCTCCAAAAGTTGTCTACACCAACATTCTGCATTTCTGCACCATCATTCAACACTTTTTGACCAGTCTTGGGAGAATAAACTTTTGACAGGGAAAATAAACTCCAATCAGAGAAAAATTGGAATATTTAGAAATTTTACAGGATAATATTTCCAACAAGCTATCATGTGCCCAATTTGGACATCGGGAAGGACTCAAAATTCTCTCTGCAAAAGGTGTTATGTGCAGGGAAATTTTGACAAATTTGGTTTTTTGCTAAGGACTATTAGCGTAGCACCACTGGCGCTATGCTTTTCCCTCAGGCATCCTCAGAGGGGAAAATATAATTTTTTTGATTCCTCTTGGATAGCACACTATTCTCACCAACTTTCAGAGCAATTGGAGCAGTTTTGACCCCTCAAAAGGTCAAAAAACACCTCCTTTTTCACCATTCTGCCTCCTTTTCAGGCCTGGCGCTGCGCTCAGAGAAGTCTTGGGGATTTGAATTTTTGAATAGGTTAAATGTGCTCAATTATAAAACCAAAGGCATATCTAGAAATAGGACTCAGTAATATTTCCAACGAGCCATCACGGAGCAAAACCCAAAATCGGTAAGGCCCCCAAAACTTGGCTGAAATAGGACCTATTTTCTGCCTAAGGTGGCGCTGCGCTTATGCGCTTCTATGTGTTTTGGCCAAAAAGTCGAAAAAACACATAAATTGATGGAAAAATGATTTTTTAATGTTTTCTTGGGAAAATCAATCCATATTTGATTGAGGATTTATGTTATGTTATATTTCATTTATTAGCTTAGATATTAAGTGTCTTGGGCCTTGCATGGTCTTCAAGCACATAAATGACATTTATGATGAAATTAGGGTTTCTAGAAGCCTCATATGGTTTCCACCTCCTCTCTTGCTAAGATAAATAGAGAATGCGGGCTCCATTGTAAATGTTGCCATTTGATGATTTTTGGGAGTAATACATGGTTTTTTCTTGAGTTTGAAGAAGAAATTGGTTTTGTGGAGTTTATGAATGGATTGCTTTGATTGATGATGAAGGAGGATAGCTTGCAGGATCCCTGAGCTTGGTTATTGGTGAAGTTCTTCTCTTTCACGTTATTTTTTTCTCATGTTTTCATTATGTATCCATCCTTCTATGTTGCAGTAGAACAAAAGAGTATAGGCTAAGAAATGTTGTTGGAGGCACCTTAGTCCTTCCTGTTGTCTATTGCCTTGATGTTTTCCTTTGCTGGGTTTGTTTAAGGAATTCTTAGCTACTCCTTAGATCTACCTATGCTTGTTTATTCCATAAATGGTTCAATATAGTAGTTTTCAAATATGTTTTATGGTTAGCCTTGCCTATTTGATGCTATTTAAACTCTGTTTTGGAGTCTCTCTTTGAAGTATTATTTGTTAGGTTTTAGCTAAAGAGGCCATGTTTTGATCATGCCATTTTTCCATGCTTGAGAAGTTGCCTTAAAGTTCTTTGTAGCTTGATAATTGATGTTCAAGCGTTCCCTCTTCATTGATTAAAGTTATTTGTTATCTTGAATGTTTTCTAAACCTTGAAGGTGAAATCATTAAAAGTTAGATTAGTTTCTTGCTTTCTATAGTTCACTGAATTGTTCATCTTGAATGCTTGTTTACTTAAGTATAATCCGAAAGCTATTGTTTTTCCATGTATTATGATTATTTCCTTATGTTGATCAGTGTTTGAGACCATCTTGTTTAAAAGGTATTTGTTTAAGGATTTTTCACTGCCCTTATACACCTACTATGCTCACAAACTTATTTTTCATTTCACTTCAAACATACCTTAAAGATCCATTTGACCATGCTAGATTTTCCCTGTTATGCATATTGTTTCATTGTTGAGATATCCATGACTTTCATAGACTCCATAGCCCAATGATTTGAAGACCTCTCAGTCCATCTATTCTACCCAACCAAAACAATCAAACAAACCCTACACTTAACAACTAGCCTAAAATCAAACCCTAAAAGCAAACAAGTTCACATCCTTTGCATACAATAGAGAGAGCCCTCTCTGAGTCCAAGAAGGCTAGGTCCTAGAACTCCAAAGATTGGTCTTATGTTACCCTGTGCATTTGGTCTACCAATCTACTATATCACGGGACCCTAACATTCTGTCGATCACGGTGGGACCTTCTGAGTCGGTGACAATATAAGTATGCCTTAGGACCTCAGAAAACTCACAAATATCCTTAGATTGGTATTTATTTTTTGATGGTGGACAACAAGAACATCCTTACAAACAGTAAACATCATCCACCTAGTGACTCCATTGGTCTTTAGTAGCTCTATTGACCCCACTAGTTCTTAAAAAATTCCTTGGGAATGCATTAAGCAATCCAAATCATGCTGATGGTGGACAACAAAGTTGAAATCTTCCACCTAGCGACTCCAAAACCCTCAATAGACCTTAGGACTCCACTGGTAGGAAACTCTAGACTGGTTGAAAAGATACAGTGACCCTTTCTGATTTACAAACATGGATCCAAATAAAAAGGAGATATGCTCCGATGAACAGAGGTCACATCCCTGGATTTCCACATAAAATTCCTTAGATAAATTGGTTAAAAAATCTGCCTATATTTCAAGATGAAAAATGTGATGACCCCTTATTACATCTCATCAAATTTCATATACATGTATGGAGGTTAAAGGTTGAATGGCACGGAGACTACCTCATGAAATTTTTTATGGAAACATTAGAGGGTAAGGCAAGAGAATGGTATGAATGGCTGAAGCCTGGTATTTTGTTTTCCTTAAAATATCTCCACAAGATATTTTTTGAGCATTATAAAGAAAATTATCCATCTCTATCATTAGCTGAAAATTGTTGTGATCAATCTGAAGACCTCATACAATACCTTATAAACATTGATGAAGATTTAGGAAATTGGCATCTTGAGGATCTATTAGAAGCCATTCATCAATTTCATTCTCAATATAGCTATCATGATAGAGGAGTTAGTTGAGGAATAAACCAATCAAGAAATAGAAGAAAGCCCACAGGACATCTCTGGAGGCACAAGTGATAATTCACCATCTCTTCTAGGTGAGGCTCAAGAAAACATTCAGCCCCAAAATCAACCTTCACAAGAGAAAGAGAATTGTTATACTTCTATCCAAAAAAAGAGAAAAATGCCTCCTCTTTTGACCAAGGAGGAAATCAATCAGATCATAAACATGTAGCCAACCTTTAAACCTTCATGTGAACAAAAAATTTCCGTTCTTTCTCCTACTAATCCCATCTACCATAAATCAGAAAGTGAACTTGTAGATCAATTCAAAGAAAAACAATCTGATAATCTAATTTTCTTGATTGGTAACACTAATTATTTTGATGACTTTCCAAAGTTTGATCAGTAATATGATATTCATGTGCTCCAAATAGAAGCTAACCTTGCAGAGCCATCAACAATTGATTTGTGGGATGAAGTTCACTATCATCAGCTTGAAAAAGTAATCAGCCAATATAAGTCACCTATGACAATGATGAGGAAAGCCTTGAAAGTTTAGAAGTGAGGAGTCTCTGACCCTTTTCTCTGCTTCACTTCAGTCCATCAGAAATAACTTTCATGTAATTGGAAATCAATATTCTTTCAGTTTTGATGTTGAGGTTGAGGAGGATGATGAACTTATTGAGCAAGTTGTCAATAATAAGCCTTTTTCTGAAATGGTTGAGGAAATAATTTGGGACATGGAATCCTCCTTAACTCTAGATTGGCAGCCACCAAGTTTCATTGAATTAAAAATTTCAAATGAAGGCCTAGAAGTTGATAATCAAATGAGAGTTGTTGAACTTCCTTCTCAAGAAGATTTATTCCCAAAGAGTGCTCCTACTCATCAAAATGATGGCCTTCATGTAGAATTCATCCCACTATATCAAAGCACATCAGGTTTGTTAGAGGACAACATTGCAATATATGATGAGTTTGATAGTGCAGATGATCATGAGGAAGAGGTGGAGTGTCTTTCCCAAAAGAGTCCCAAGTTCAACCAAGTGGAGGAAAAATCAGTCCTGGATCAAGCTCATTTTCTAAATCC